>JXCR01144401.1:129160-146001 GCA_002079205.1 Phalaenopsis hybrid cultivar
GAAATCAAACTGATCCCAAATATTTTAAAGTTTAAATGAAAGAGCGCTACACCTCAAGCGATGTCTTTATCCTACAAGATAAGCACAAAACTAGAGGGTGAGGCAGAATCAAACATACTAAGAAATATATGAAATTTGTATGGTCTGTGAAACCATTTTTATTTGAAAGCCAAAAAAGTTTTCCTATTTAATATGAAAAATTAAATGGGGTTTATATAAAGCTAAGTTCGGAAAAGTCTCCTATAAAGGCAAGCATTTATAGTTAATTACATCTTAGATAACTAAAGTCACCTAAGAAAACTCTCGATAAAAATCAAGGGATATTATCCTCAGATATTTTAAACGATAGGAATTTTTAAAGAGATTGGATGAAGAGGTGTGAAATGGGAATGACTCAAATTTAGAACATTTAATATGGAATCTTATAAGAAGAACTAGGGGATGTCACAGATCTTGAGGAGAACCTCGGTGACTTCCTAAGCTATCCTATGGTTTGGCTTCAATTTAGAGGAGAAATATTTAAATAT
This sequence comes from Phalaenopsis hybrid cultivar, assembly GCA_002079205.1. Lineage (NCBI taxonomy): Eukaryota > Viridiplantae > Streptophyta > Magnoliopsida > Asparagales > Orchidaceae > Phalaenopsis > Phalaenopsis hybrid cultivar. The sequence goes on from JXCR01144401.1 coordinate 129,688, forward strand.
TTCATATTGCCAATTTTATTTAATTAGGGCTTACATCTATGTGAAACGATCACACAAATAGCCTGGAAGATGTGAGGATTTAGGTTGTGACAAATGACAACCACAGAATCCTAAAGCGAGTTAGGGCTTATATTGTATAACAGAGTCATACAAAGGTCTAAAGAAAAGTTGAGGATTTATGTCACACTAGGCGGACAACCTCGAAATCTTATGGCTTGTTGTTTAATTACAAGGAATGGTTTAGCTTATGTAGACATGTTTTCTGTTGAAGATGGTCGTGCTGCCCACAATGCTAGCTCCTAGTTCCTTATCGTGGCGAGTTTAAGCTTTCTAATGTGTCAAGTGATGATGTCAAATCAAATGTCTCCTAAAGTTATGATTATTAAATTTTTATGTGAAATGTTAAAGCTAATTCGAGAGACACCGAGTTGGATCCTATGGTTTTCTCGTTCCAGCACCACTTTTTTTCTTTCGGATTCACTTAGTCCAAATGATTTTACTAAACCCAACTTAATGAGTTTCTTACTTTCATTTAGACCGTGGGAAATCTTGTTAGCACCCGTAGGTTACCTCCTCAAAGGGGTTCCCGATCATTTGTTAGAAACGCCTTAATTTAGTTGCAATTTTTGTTTTGTTGTTTTGTTTGTGATTAAATTTTGAGTTGTCTCACACTTTGACTGTTATGAAAGTAAATTTTATCTTGTTTAATTTTTAAATTTTAGTTTTTATTTTGCAGCTATCCTAACAGTTTTGGTTTTGACATGTAGGGTGACATCGTTGTTTAACGTGCAAGTTTACAAGTAGGAAACGAGAGGTGTAAATAAATAAAAGTAAATTGAGATGTAATAAATTAAAGCGTACCTATCGATTCTTCCCGCTCCTTCCACCTAAAAGGTTAACTTTGGCAATGTGTATATAATTTTGCAAGAAATTCAAATTGCTGGAGTAGATGAAGGTGTAGCAACCCCAAGTTATGAATTAATTATGTCTCAGAAGATCTTAGTGGATGATTTTAGAACAAAAGAGAGCAAGTTCAATTTTCCCTTCAAAATATTCACGAGATTCCAAAGTGCTCGGAGGATGACTCTGAACCACTTTGAAGATTTCTTGAAACATTTTGAGTTCATTTAGAACTTATCATATCATTCTATTAATCATCCAAAGTTAAACTAAGGTTATCCCATTGCTCAAGGAAACATTGATGTTCTATTTATCCCAAGGCTAAGACACTCCATTAATCAATTGATATTTCATATAAGAGTTATGTGGGTGGGTGCCTTTAAGGCAGGTTTGAGTCATAAAAGATTGTGGTACCCACAATTAAAGTCAGGCTTGCAGTATTTAAAGATGTTAATCACCAATCATATTATCTTCTAAATCCAATCAATTAAATTTAGCCATCGAGCCTAGGTCACTATCAAGCCCCTAATAATCATAACGGGGAAATTGATGGTGGTTAAAATTTTGGTTTAAGTGACATATGTTCTTATTGAAAGATTACATCATCATCAATTTTAGGCCAAAGATAAGTAAATAATCATCTTCCTAGCTTAAGCCCATCACTTAAGAATCATTTGATCTTAATTACTTCCATGCCATGATGATTAGGGAGGTTAGGATTTTGTGTTCATATTATACAAAAGGTGGCAAGTGAGTTTCAACCTTTTAACCCCAATGTATTTCAATCATCCAAACATGTTCATCATGATCAAAATTACCCATTTTCCCTTTGTTAACCCTAAATTTTGATTATAACACCAAAATCAAAAGTTACCCCTTCGCCTTTGGAGCTCTTCACCTCATAACTCATTAATAAAAATTCAAATGACCATGAGAATTTAGCGTGTCCTATCCAGGGGTCAATTAAAACATGAGAGGGAAATTGTAGATTTTTAAAATATAATTTAATTTAAATAATTATTTAAATTTAAAAGGTAGTATTTTCAAAGTTGATTTTACTTAACTATCCAAANGCCGGATTGCGCATGGGAAATTGATATTTGGGCCTTGCCAAATATCATTTTCTTATATATATATATATATATATATATATATAAAATATGAAATCCAACTGATCCCAAATCTTTTAAAGTTTAGATGAAAGAGCGCTACACCTCAAGCTATGTATTTATCCTACAAGATAAGCACAAAACTAGAGGGTGAGGCTCGATCAAACAGACTAAGAAATATATGACATTCGTTTGGTCTGCAAAACCAGTTTTATTTGTAAGTCGACAAGTTTCCCTATTTAATATAAAAAATTAATTGGAGTTATATTAAGACAAGTTCAGAAAAGTCTCCTATAAAGGTAAGCCTTTATAGTTAATTGCATCTTAGATAACTAAAGTCACCTAAGAAAACTTTCGATAAAAATCAAGGGATATTGTCTTCAAGAATGTCAAAGGATAAGAATTTTTAAAGGCGAGCGGATGAAGAGGTGTGAAATGGGAATGACTCAAATTTAGAACATTTAATATGGAATGTTAGAAGAAGAACTAGGGGAAGTCACAGATCTTGAGGAGAACCTCAGTGACTTCCCAAGCGATCCTATGGTTTGGCTTCAATTTAAAGGAGAAATCTTTAAATATTTCATCTTGCTAATTTTATTTAATTAGGGATTACATCTATGTAAAATGATCACAAAAATAGCCTGGAAGATGTGAGGATTTAGGTCGTAACAAACGACAACCGCAGAATCCTAAAGCGAGTTAGGGCTTATATTGTATAACAGAGTCATACAAAGGTCTAAAGAAAAATTGAGGATTTATCTCACAGTAGGCGGATAACCTCGAAATCTTATGGCTTGTTGTTTAATTATAAGAAATGGTTTAGCTGATGTAGACATATTTTTCTGTTGAAGATGATCGTGATGCCACAATGATAGCTCCAAGTTCCTTATCGTGGCGAGTTTAAGTTTTCTAATGTGTCAACTCATGATGTCAAATTAAATGTCTCCTAAAGTTATGATTATTAAAATGTTATGGGAAATATTAAAGCTGATTAGAGAGACACTGATTTGGATCTTACGGTTCCCTCGTTCCGGCACCATATTTTCTTTCGGATTCACTTAGTCCAAATGAATTTACTAAACCCAACTTATTGAGTTTCAAACATTCATTTAGACCGTGGGAAATCTTCTTAGCAACCGTAGGTTACCTCCTCGAAGGGATTCCAGATCATTCGATAGAAACGCCTTAATTTAGTTGGAATTTTTGTTTTGTTATTTTGTTTATGATTAATTTTTGAGTTGTCTTACACTTTGACAGTTATGAAAGTGAATTTTCTCTTGTTTAATTTTTAAATTTTAGTTTTTATTTTGCAGCTATCCTAACAATTTCAGTTTTGATATGCAGGGTGACATTATTGTTTAACGTGTAAGTGTATAAGTAGGAAATGAGAGGTGCAAAAATATAAAAGTAAATTGTGATGCAATAACTTAAAGCATACTTGTCGATTCTTCCCGCTCCTTCCACCTGAAAGGTTAACTTTGGCAACGTGTATATAATTTTTGAAGGAATTCAAATTGCAGGAGTAGATGAATGTGTAGCAACCAAACCCCAAGTTATGACTTTATTGAGTCTCAGAAGATCTTAGTGGATAATTTTTGAACAAAATAGAACAAGTTCAATTTGCCCTTCAAAATATTCACGAGATTCCAAAGTGCTCGGAGCATGACTCTGAACCACTTTGAAGATTTCTTAAAACATTTTGAGTTCATTTAGAACTTATCATATCATTTTATTAATTATCCAAAGTTAAACCATGGTTATCCCATTGCTCAAGGAAACATTGATGTTCTATTTATCCCAAGGCTAAGACACTCCATTAATCAATTGATATTTCATTTAAGAGTTATGTGGGTGGGTGCGTTTAAGGCAGGTTTGATCATAAGAGATTGTGGTACCCACAATTAAAGTCAAGCTCGTAGTATTTAAAGACGTTAATCACCAATAATATTATCTTCTAAATCCAATCAATTGAATTTAAACATTGAGCCTAGGTCACTACCAAGCCCCTAATAATCATAACGGGGAAATTGATGGTGGTTAAAATTTTGGTTTAAGTGACATATGTTCTTATTGAAAGATTACATCATCATCAATTTTAGGCCAAAGATAAGTAAATAATCATTATCCTAGCTTAAGCCCATCACTTTAGAATCATTTGATCTTAATTGACTTCCATGTCATGATGATTAGGGAAGTTATGATTTTGTGTTCATATTATACAAAAGGTGGCAAGTGAGTTTCAACATTTTAACCCCAATGTATTTCAATCATCTAAACATGTTCATTAAGATCAAAATTACCAATTTTCCCTTTGTTAACCCTAAATTTTGATTAAGACACCAAAATCAAAAGTTACCCCTTCGCCTTTGGAGCTCTTCACCTCATAACTCATTAATAAAAATTCAAATGACCGTGAGAATTTAGTGTGTCCTATCTATGGGTCAATTAAAACATGAGAGGAGAAATAGTAGATTTTCAAAATATAATTTAATTTAAATAATTATTTAAATTTAAAAGGTAGTTTTTTCAAAGTTGATTTTACTTAACTATCCAAAATAAACTTTTTATTCATGAGAAAAATACTAGAGATCCCCTTAGGTCACAGAAACACTTAGAGAAAATTTCATGGTTTTTTTAATTAAATTATTATTATTATTATTTAATTATTAACCAATTTCAAAGATTTAATTAAATGGAAAATAATGTTTGATTACAAAAAAATTATTTTTATATTCTTATTAAACTTCTTTGAGTTTAGAAGACTCAAATAATCAAATTTTGTATTTCTATGATTTTTAATTATTTATTATAATTATTTTAATGAGAAAAATAAGGAAAAATATATTTTTAAGGTTTTAAATTTTTTTTAACTTGAAAAGTTTGAAAACTTATTTTAATGAATCCTAAGTGATCAAGAGACCATTAAGTACATTTTAAAATATTTTTTATATTTTTTGAGAATTTTAATTATTTTTAATTTTTTTAAATTCAAAATAAGGCTAAAAAATCAAGTATTTTCTCAAAAATAACTTTTATTTTTTTTTAAGTGTCTCTTATCACAAGGAACTTAGAAAATAACTTTTGATAATTTTCCTAAGTGTATTTAATTTATTATAATTATTTTTGTACAAAAATATAAGGTTTCTTAGAAAATAAACTTTAGTGCTCAAACTTAATCAAGTAATTTTTAATTTTTTGCAATGGGTACAAATGATTTTTATACATAGTGTGAAATTTATTTTATTAATTTTTGATTAGTATTTAGTTTACATAAATTACTACAAGATATATACACTTAAGCAAATATAAAAATTTAGAAAAATTATTCAAGCCATCATGATATTTTTCCTAAGCTTCTCTGACCATAATAAACCTACTAAAATTATTCCCATAATTTTTCAGTGATTTTTTAATTTATATAATTAAAATAAGCCAAAATAGTCATCTTAGCTTGAAAATTAGGGTTAGAAGAATAGAGATGTCCTCTGACTTGGAAAAGTCAGAGAACATAGCCTCTATAATGGGAACAACCCCTCAAAATTTCAATCTATGGTGAGCAATGTTTGATCATAATGAATTAAAATACTGCAGAGAGTATTTAATTCATTAAAAATTAGAGAGTAAGAAAATAATTTTTATTTTTAGTCCACAATATTCTCCTTTTTCCACTGAGCAAGAGATTATTTTTTTTATTTTTATGGATTTTCTAGAGAAAGATATGGATTTTTGAAGTTCAAGCATTTAATTAATTCCAAAAAAATCCATATTTTTCTATTTAAATGTGCGACGCCAACTCATCCTACAACGGCTCCAAACTCACAAGCGGCGCTCCGCCATTTGATGCTGCCATCCACCTCAATTGCCATGGGGTTGCCTTTTTGGTCCAATGGTTTGTTTGGCTTGATCTCCTCCATCCATCCAATACACACACGATCGGACGACTCCCCAACATTGTTCCCAAATGACCTAACCCGAGAGTCGTTCACACTAAAACCTTAAGATATTCATCTAAACTCAACCAAATTGCATGGGGTTTGTTCTTATATCTTTATCTACTCAAGTTGAATATATCTATACAGCTTATATGGAATGAATTACAGTAAATACATATGAAGAATCAAAATAGGCTCGTATTAGGGTTGAGGTTCAATACCTTTATCTGAGAGGGGAGGCCTCAATCAGATGGTTGTGGTTGCTTCAATTAGGTCCAACGAACCTCCAGATGAAGTCCTAGGTCCTGGTAAATTTTCTATATATGATTTCGACCAAGCTCGATTTCAGGTGTTGGTCTAGAGCTATGTTAGAGGCTATTTAAGAAGGGGATTTTGTGGGGGATCAACTCCTCTTGCTCTGGTGATGGTGTGGTCATAGTTAATTAGAGTTTGGTGGATTGTGACGGTGTGTAGAAATATGTCCTGGTTCAAGCTGAATTTTTGAACTCAAAATTGAGCTCTTATAGTGGGAACCAGAGGAGGAAAGTCATGGGATTGAGTTGAGGAGTTCTTGGAGAGACTCTAGAAGCAAATGAGAAGAGTTTACCCAAGGATTTTGCTAACCTCCCTTTTGGCCGTAGAGAGGTCAATTTAAAGCCATGGCTGCCTGGTGCAGCTCAGGGCTTGACAGTGGGTGTTAAGGCTTGCTGAGGTGGAGTGAAGTAAATCACAAGCATCCAATTGGAGTGAGCCAAGTTAGGGAGTTAAAATTTTGGGTTTTGGCCATTTGAACTCCTTTGGAGGTGGCTATTTTTGATGGCTGAGGTGGTGGTTGGCCAGGGTTCAGTCACATCTTAGCTCAGGGAGGTCAGGGAAGGGTTAATTATAATTTACTCCTAATGGAAAGTGATGATGGAAAAATATTTTCAAAATAAGGCTAAATATGTCTAAGATCCATTAAATCAAGGAACCATTGGTCCATAGCTTACCTAGGTGGTTTAGGTGGGTTTAGGCTGGTCAATAGAGTCCAAATGATGGTTGTGGTGACATTAATTTGGTCACTTTGGTATGGCTAAGCTAATTTTGGTGAAGGGGTTCAATTTGGGTCAAATTATCTTGAAGTTGGGTTTGGGTTAGGCTAGCCATGACATTGAGCCCGATTAATTGATCAATTTTGTGTGGGTGATTGTCATCAGAGGTTTAGAGAAGAATTGGAGTGGATTTAAATTGATTTGAAAAATGTTCTTTGGGAATGTCATGAAGAGCTTTCAACATTAATTGAGTGCCAATTTTGTGGTTAGGACATTCGATTTGGTGGGAATTGGGCACATGACTAAATTGTGGCAAATTTGGGGATTTTAGGTTTGGGCTGAAATTAAGTGAAATTGAAGATTAAGAAAGGCTAATTGAGAGTTAAATTTGATTATTAGGAATGTTAGGAAGCTTTTGAGATCCAAATTGAGGCAACCGAGTGAGCTATGGGGTTCAATTAAGTGACATTGGGTCAGATGGTCAAAATTGGGGATTTTAATTTGGATCAAAATTAAGCTCAAAGCATGGGTCAATTAAGCTTGAATTTGTTTTAAAATGATTAATTTGAGTTTGGAATTAAAATTGGGGAAAATTGGGACGAAATTGATGGACATTTGGGGTGAATTTGAAGAAATTGGGCTTTTAAGGGCAATTTGGGGTTTTGGGTCAAAGTTGGTCAAATTCATTAATTTGGGTTTAATTGAAGGGTTCAAATTGGTTTTAAAAACATTTGAAATGATTTTGAGGGTTTTGGGGAAGTTTGGGCCATCAAGGGTATTTTTGTAATTTTGGCCAACTTGAGGGTATTTTGGTAAATTAGGTTGATTTGGGGAGTTTTGAGCAATTTGGGTAGTTTTAAATGGTTTGAGATTATTATTGAACAAATTTGAGTGATTTGGGTAATTTTGAGAATTTTGATCAAATTTGGGATTTGGGGGTGTTTTGGTAAAGGTGAGGTGCCGACCACCCTATTTGAGCCATGAACCAATTGAATCCTCTACTTTGGGTCCTTCATGTACTGGTCTAAGCTAGACTTTAGCTCAAGGCTATTGGGTCTAGGGGTCCATCTACATGAGTCTCTCAAAGGGTTAAGGGGTCAAAGCCAACAAGTTTGGATTTAGATTTGTGAGTGGGATGTGAGTGAAAGTGAGTGTAAGTAAGTGTATTAGCTCTGGACCAACACTCAGTGTCAACCTTAAGAACAATCGGTCCTATGGGATTTCCCCTTGAGCTCCCCCATATTGAACCCACCTATTAAGTGCTAGAGGTTAGAATCAACATGCAGAACTTCAAGTTGAGCAAAGGAAGGTTTAGAATTTCTAATGGTGAGGGTTCCTTTTTTAGTCATGTAGGAATAGTCAGCAAGAAAATCCTATGGCTAGATCCTAGGCTACTAAAGAGGACACTAGACCACAACTAAAAGTGAGGTCAACAGTAAACTTCACATAGCTTGGCATTTGTTCTAAGGCTTTATCAAATGGAATATTAATTGTGAGCTTTTTAAAAATTTCCAAAATTTTTTGAAAATTGTTAATCCAACTTCTATTGACGGAGCCTCTAAGGAAATGATGGTGGTGGTTTTTCCAAATCAACTTTAAGTGGAGAAATAAGTTTATCTAAACCTTTCGGAGCATCTTCTTCAGGCTCTTTAATTTCTTTTCTCTCTACTTCAGTCTCTTTTTGAACTCTACCTTCTAATTCTCTTCTGCTTCTAAGTTGAATAGCCTTTACTTGCTCTTTATTCTAGTCTTTTAGATTTACTTTTGTATTACATGGAAGTGTTTCCAAGGATCTATTACTTAATGAATTTGTTATTTGTCCCAATTGATTCTCAATATTTCTAATTGTAGGTCCTTGACTTTGCAGTTGATTTTCCATTTGTAACACCAATTTTTCTATATAAAACTTTTTCTCCTTAAATTGTGGATTACTATTAAAACTCTTTCTTGGTTGTTCCCCCGTTGTTGATTATTACCACTTGAAGTATTGTTCCAGTAAAAATTAGGATGATTCTTCCAACATAGGTTATAATAGTTTGAATATAGGTTATTTTGCTTGTTATTTATTTCATTCAAATTTTTTAATAATGCTTGAGAATATACTATTTGGCCTAATGAATTCTCTTCAATCATTGCAATTGGTTGAGAAAAATTCACTTCAAATTGGTCTTACTTCCTTGAATTTGCAGCAACTTGATTTGCTAACATTGTAAAAGCATCAAATTCATGAAAATTGGCAGCTTTCTTAGGATTTACCCTTTCAGAATGCCATTAAAAATTATTTGTAGCCATCTCTTCAATTAAAGCATAAGCTTTATGAAATGGTTTTGAAATTAATGAACCACCAGTACGGCATCGATAATAGATCTATGAGATCGAACTAATCCATTGTAAAAGGTTTGAATTATTAACCAATCTAGCATAGCATGATGTGAGAACTTTCTCAGTAGTTCTTTAAATCATTCCCATGCTTCATAAATAGATTCCCCTTCAAACAGACAAAAAGATGTAATTTCATTTCTAAACTTTGTAGTTTTTGATGGTGGAAAATATTTAGCAAGGAATTTTTGTGCTAAATCACCCCAAGTTCTGATAGCTTTTGATGGTGGAAAATATTTAGCAAGAAATTTTTGTGCTAAATCACCCCAAGTTCTGATAGGTTGGTGGAAAATATTTAGCAAGGAATTTTTGTGCTAAATCACCCCAAGTTCTGATAGATCTAGATGTTAACGAATGTAACCATTTCTTAGCCTTATCCCTCAGTGAAAAAGAAAAAATTCTAAGTATTATAACATCGTCTGATACACCATCATATTTAAATGTAGCACACAATTCTAGAAAATTTGCAAGATATAACTTTGGATCTTTGGTTGGTGCTCCCCTAAACTGATTATTTAATACTTAAACCCGCCAAATAGATTATTATACACCTTTCGAAGTTTATTTCCCTATTTATTTGCACTCAACCCCATGAACTAAATTCTCATCCATGAAACAAATTGTGATTCTTAGCATTTGTTGCCTATGAGAATATCATCTTAGATGTATTAACATCTTAATTGGCAAAATCAAGAAGTAAATGAAGCACAAGATTTAAAATCATCACAACTTCTTTCAACATTAAAGTCTAATACTTCACACAACTTATCTCTAATACTTAATCACTTATCATTTTAAGAAAAAAAGAAAGAAAACTACTTAGAATTCATGGAGAAACATAACCACACTTGAGTTTGAAAGTAGAAATCATGCTCTCAAACAAGAAGTCTAAATTAAAATCAAATGTAGTCTCAAAGATAAACACTTATCTCAATTTCTCTCAACCAAATGTCTTGAATTTCTTTTGAATCTCTTCCTTCACTCACTATAGAAACTAAAACTCCAAATATAAAGAAAAGGTGGCTGGCGATGGTGGCGATAGGCTTATGGTGGTTACTCTGGATAAATGGATGATGATTGACGATTGACCTCTTCCATGGATGATCCAAGTCTTCCTTTATAAAAATCTAAGAGGTGCCTTGGTGTCTCTCAAAATTTTTCTCTATTCAATGAATCTTCTAGAAGTTACTTCCTTCCAAAATTCAATTGAATGAATTTTTGTATATATTAACCATTTTTCACATTTTTACCTAGGGTTTCTTCAAACACCTCTTCAAAAATTCATCTAAATTCAATGAATCATCAAATAACTACTTCTTGCACTTAAGTGCAGGGTACGTGGTGCTTAGGCGTGGCTCTCTCTGTTTAACTGACGCGTAACCGAGAGTCCTGGGTGCTTAGGTGCCTCAGTTCATTTTTTTGCACATTCTTCATTTTTATTTCAAATTTGATCCTTTTTCACTTTTTTCACCATTTTTCATACATTTGACTGTACCTGAAAGGATAACACACAAATACCTTTCATTAAAGCACAATATCTTAAAAATAGGTATAAAATGTGCACATAAAGACTATATATTTTAGGTGTATCACATTCTTAAAACAAAGTTCTGATATAAATTTTTTACTTAAAAATATAATAATAATTTGGAAAATTATTTTTAATAAATTTTTCAAAATTTCAATTTCTCCTACTAAAGATAGTTACACAATATTTATCATTTCTACACTAAAAATTTTTAACTTTAAGTTTTTTTTTTCATTACTATAGGTTTCAATTAAATTCTCTTACTCATTTCTATATTTAAATTTTACTTCCCTAATATAACTTCATATACATAATAATTTTTTTCAAATCAAAATCAAATTTATTTGTAGTACATTTGAGAATAAATAAACTTCAAGTTTTTAGAAAATTTTTCATCCTCCAAACTTAAATTTTTAATAAGATGAAACATTTTAGCATCATATTTATCTATAGGTAGGAATGAAAACTAAAAATAACATGCTTATAAGAATTTTTATAACCTAAATATACAAGTACAAAAATAAAAAATAGGAGTAAAAATTAATTGATCAAATTTTAACTTAACTTTAACATATAAAGATTCATTGGACTTCTATGTAGATGAGGATAACATAAAAACAAACAAACACACTAACAGAAATTCACAACTACAACATAAAAAAATCCCTATTAGTAAATTGAAAATTTTAAACATTTAGTTCTTAAGTGAAAATTAGTAATATTCTAAACTTTCCTAAAATTTAGGATTAAGTTCAACACAAGCTAACAAAATACACGAGACAACACAATTATCACAATTACTATAAAAAAAACAAAATATAGCTACTCACAATAACATAAATACATCAAAACAGTGTCTAACATAATAAAACTAAAATAATAGTAGCAGTCTTAATAAGTACAACACAAAACATGTTAATGGTACAATATAACAGTACCGCAAAAAGTTCACAATAATTAAAAAAAAAACTAAACTACTCAATTTAATCCTCCTCCTACTCATCATCATCATTATCATTGCTGTTCCAAAAGATAGTAGGATCATATGATGGATATTGTGGAAATGAAGGAAAAACTACACTTTGGTCACCCCTCATAAGGTTTTCCATTAATGAGAGAAATTTCTTCTCATAATCACTATGTCTTCTCATATAACCATCTATATGATCTACAAAATTCTCTAAATTTAATAATTTGTTCGCAGTATAATTGATGTTATCTGACATCCTTTGCAATAAATATGACTACAAATTAGAACCAGAAGCCTGACCATGTGATGTGGATGCACGTAAGGTAGAAGTATGAGAAGTAGAGGCACCTGAACCTCTAGAAAATCCTCTTCTCCAGCCACAGATCAAAATTTGTGAATAAGACTTCACATTAACACTTGTGATGGGCTTTAGAGGCTACAGTATCTCCTCCTAGCTATCTAATCTAACACCTGCCTGCTCACATAAGGAAAAGATCAAGGATGTGAATCCCAACCCTGCAGTAGTGGTAGCGGTAGCAGAACTGATAATTGTCTAATACATTAGAGATCCAATGTCAATCCGATTGAGCTACTGAATGCAATAGTTTAAGGTAGCTCTATCTCGAGTAATGTCGCTGAGGTGGTTGGTTGGTTGTAGGCAAGCAAAAATAAACTAGTGCCACACTTTCAATGTGGTACCTAACTTTAATGCAGGGAAGTTGACACTTCTTTCATTTGTGATCTTCCACATTCCTCTTCCACTGGTCAATGATGATATGATCTCACCCAACTCCTCCTTAGTTAGACTATAATTTGAATAAAAACACAACGCACTAGAAGGGAACTAGTAAAACACATTTATTATCTCAGAGGAGAAAGGCACTAATTTTCCTTGAACTATGACTCGATGTTTTTCAAATTCAGGGAGATTAGCGTAAAACTCCCTAGCAACAAAAATAACAGCCACTGCAAAAAAACAACAAAATTTTTCCCACTGTTGGGGAACAATCAAATCTTCCACTACTCTACGTGAACTTTTAAAACATCTCTTAGGAATCAGTTTTCTTGACTGTAGTGCATCACTATATCTGTCCTGAGCTTTCTTGCTAACAAAATTTCTCAAATCAAAATGGGACTCCCTTTACTTCTCTTCACTCTTGGGGCCATTTCTAAAAATCACATAAAATTCACAATATATCTTAAATTCAAGACTAAATCACTAAACTCAACTTCTAAAAGCTTAAACTATCATTTTGTATGTACTTTCAATAAGTTTTTCTCAAATTTTCATCATGAATAGTGATTTTTGGTCAAATCCACAATGTGCTTAAAATACATGGTGAAACTAAAATTTTTTTACATAAAAGTAAAGCTCTTACCTCAAGATGATCAAATCTAGCAAATTTGTCTTGAATCCACCAAGAAATCTCCACTATAGAAGAAGCCCTAACTCCTAAATCGTGAACTCAAATGAAGAAGATGATGTCGAGGGGGTTCAATGACATTTTTGGGTTTATTTTCCACCTTTAATCATTTGCAAACCTGTTAAATTGAATCGATGCTTAAGCGCGACTGGTTCGATTCTTAGACGGCTACCTCATGGGTTGTCTAGCGATTATAGGTGAGATCTTGGCGCCAGTCCACGATGTTTGATATTTTTTATTTTAAGTGAAATGCATATCTAGCCTAAGTCAAAAACCCTAAATGGTCTTATAAAATTTTTAATAACTATTTTCTTCCCCTTCAACTCTCCTCTTTCTCAAAATTCACCAATATTAACAAATTCGATTCAACACAAAATAACACAAAATTTTACACACAAACAAACAATTATATTAATTCAAAATTAAATACAAATATTTGTGACACATAATTTCTCAATCCAAAGAGTATTGGATGAGATAATTCCTAAACACAAACACTAAGCAAACTTAACACTAAAAATACATAAAACAAACTTAACACTAAAAATACATAAAACAAACTTAACACTAACATCCCAAAACCTAACACAAAAAAAACACTAAACTTTGAACTTAATTCCACTCTCCTTCCAGTGGAACGAATCCTGGCCTTTCATTAGTTTCTTTTGGAGCATTTGGAATATAAATCTGTTAGAACGGACAGTGGTGAAGAACTCTAGTTGAGTCTTCTTCAATCCATTTTGTTTTTCAAATACATAGCCTTGTCCACTTCTTCTATAAAACTTGTGTGGCTAAATTTCATCTTAAGTTGTCATCTAATATGCTCCAAATGTGCATTGAGTTCATTCAATTTTGCTTCAATTGAAGCTACGTTAGTCTCAATCTTCGTGATTTTCTTTGCTATTCCTTCTATACTGATGATTAGGAAACCGTTGTCTTACTCTTGCACACTTTGACTAATGAACTTCTTCTTCATGACTTCCTCCGTTTTTTTCATATCAATCTCCCAAGAAGATATTTTTCCAAGGTTTCACACTCTTCACTTAGATTTTAGGGTTAAAATTGAAGTGGGGTGAGAATTCTCATCATTCCCTTCTATTTATAGACTTTAAACCAAGCCTAAAAACGTTCTCAAACCACTAACCCACTTTAAAACCCACTAAACCACATTTAAATGTTCTAGAAAAGTAATTTATCACGTTTAGTTAATGATACATAAAAAATATATGAATTTTTAGACCCATATTTTATACACATTTTTGGTGATATTACACTTTAATGGAAGGTATTTTTTATGTTTTATTGCAGGTTGTTGATTTTTAGTACTTGGAGCAAAAAGGAGGCAACAAGGAAGCAAAAAGGATGAAATTTAAAGTTTAAATGGAGAATTTGAAAAATTATTCAGCACCGACGGAGCTAGATTGGGTGCGACAACACCGTTTGATAGAGAAGACAACTTTAATTAAATGGCCTTTGGTGCCGACGACGCCAGTGTCGATGCAGGCTCTATTTCTAGAAGATTTGACGAATTTGAATGCTTTTTGAAGAGTTTTTGGATGCACCTATTAGAGAACCGACCCTAGGCTCTATTTAGAGCCAAAATTGATTAGAAAAGAGCCTTCCTTCGCCCCTCTTAGCCATCCATCGCCCCTTCACATCTCTTATTGCCACTTTACATCCTTCCACGCCATTCCACACCATTAGTTAGTTATTTTTTTAATAGTTTGAGTTTGTGTGGTGAGTTTAAGTGTGGATTCTTCTCTAAGAAGTGTTGGAGAGGAAGAGAAGTGAGAGATCTCTTCTTCCTACATTTCCTAAGAGAGGCTAAAAGGGATTTGCTTTGAGAAGAGTTTCTGATAAGTGTTGTTTGCTTATTATTATCTTATGAACTTTCTTTTATATATGAAATTTGTGTTTTGTTGTATCTTTCTCATGAAGTCTGAGTAGTTTCCTTATCTTTCTCCCTACTCTAAGATATGGTGAAATGAAGAGATAATTTGAGAGTGTCAATGCTAAAATATAAAATAAATTGTGATGGTTTTTCAAATTTGCTCTTAATTTACTTTTTGATCTGACCAATTGAATTGTTAAAATATGTTGTGAAACATATGATTCGAGAAATAGAGTATGAGTTCTACAGCAGAGTGAGAATCACATTTATGTCCATGAAGAAGGATTTCGTTCATGGAGTTAAGTGCAAATAAATAGGGAAATATACTTTATTGGGTGTAGAATTGGAGATTTCTAGGGTGAAAGATTAAAAATCCCCAAATTTATCTTACTGTTTAAAAACTAAAGTGAAAGTTAGCCTTCAGAGGAAGGGAAGTGGGAGCTTTAGAGTGGGAGCCAGTATCCTCGTAGCCTAGTCACAAATTTAGGGACTAAATCTAAGATTAGCCAATGATTTTCTATAACACTGAATCAGGATAGATAATTAAAATTACTTCTATTTGGCACAATACCAATTTAGATCATTTATCTCATCTCATTTCACAAAAAACTCTTTGTAGTGGGAAAGATGCTTTTTCATATTAGAAAACTTCATCACATAAACATAATTTAGTAGTACTATTTTTAAATCTGCATTTTAATTCTGCTAGTAGTTCGTAATTTAGCTTTAATAGTATCATAAATTTTCAAAATTAGTGACAGTAATTTCATTTTATTTCTGTGAACTTCCTAGTTAATTTATCATTCCAAATTTAGTCCTTCATCGTGGGATCAACATTTAGGACTTAAATAGAAAGTCTTATATTACTTGATATTGATACGTATACTTGTGTAGAATACCAACATTAAGTGATTAGCGTTATTATTCATAAAGTACCACATCAAGTTTTTGGCACCGTTGTAAGGCAAAGTCAACTTTATAAATCTTACACAACTATATTTCCGTTGGTCAAGTTTTTGACATCATTGCCGGGGAAGGTAATTGTAAATTAAATAGATTTGGAAAATTAGGAAATTTAGAGACAAAATATAAAATAACAAAAAAAATTATAAAATTAAAAAATGAAAAAAATTATATATATATATATATA
>JXCR01144401.1:168820-192701 GCA_002079205.1 Phalaenopsis hybrid cultivar
AAAAATCACTAATATACTCCTGAATGGAGGAGCACCTTTTCTGATCAATTTCTGCCCCAAATAGAGCCTAGAGTTAGTTCTTCAATAAGTGCATCAAAAAACTCTTTAATAAGCGTCCAAATTCATCGAATCTTCTAGAAATAGAGTCTGAACCAACATTGGTGTCGTCAGCGCCAGAGACCCTTTAATTAAATCCACCCTCTCTGTCAAAAGGCGCCATTGATGCTGCTTCTGGCGCCGTTGGCGCTGAGTAAAATTCATTAGCCGTTCTATAAGTTTGCGCTGTCAGCGTTGAGTATTTCTTCAAAAACGCTATTTTGACTCGAAATTCCATCCTTTTTTCTTCATTTTTGCTTCTAGTCCTAAAAATCTACAACCTGCAAGAAAACATAAAAATACCTTCCAATAAAGTGCAATATCACAAAAAATGAGTATAAAATATGAGTCTAAAAATGCATATATTTTTGGTGTATCACAGAGAGAATTCGGCGGACTTTGGTAGGATTTTGCTCCTCAATAACCGCTGAAAGGTGTTTTTAAAGTCCTAAAAACTACCTTGGACGTCCAGAAACTTCCTAATTTTTAATTCTATGGCTTCTAATTCCAGAAGTACTTCAAGGTATGGAGTTTTTAATAGCAGAAAGTTTATCAGTTTTGACGTGCAAGATTATATGAGAAAGTCATCACAAAGAAGAGACTTATCAAGGAGAGAGGTTTTGTCAATCATGGATTAAGTAATCCAAGTTCACAGATTGAGAAAATCATTGTGCAAAGGCATTGAGAAGTTCTGTGCTACATTACTGCTGCAGTTGTGGTACCGGTGGTAAAGGAATTCTATTCTAACTTACATGGAATTACCCAAGGAGTCGTCTTCGTTTGAGGTAAAGCAGTAACATTTACACCAGCTCGGATTAATGATTTGTATATGATTGAAAATGTTTCAATCTGTCATTATACAAATTTTATCCCGATGAGAGATATGATGCAAGATCTATATAATTTTCTGACAGATAAAAATGATAATTGGGAAATCAGAGATGAGGGATACATTAGTTTCTATGCTTCACTGCTTAATTCAATATCAAAAAAATGACATTTCTTCATATATGCAAAATGACTCCCTACCATGAATATTAGTAGAGTTATAAGAGAAAGTGCCATTCTAAACTATTGCATTCAAATGGAAAAACCCATTGATGTGGGGACAATTATTTTCAAATCTGTTATGGGTATTATTATGAATGGACCAATATATGGCTGGGTCATCCTTCCACCATTTTCTTACTTTGCAGTCAATCTCAAGTTCCATATGAAAGTTGAGAGAAAGTTTTATTACCTTGGGAGCCCATGATTCCTATTGATGGAAATTATACAGGGAATGGAAATGAAACATTACATGTTATTTTGGATCATTCATCACATGCTTCAACACCATTGATGCCACCAACAGTTGGAAGTTCAATAGCTTTGGAGATGAAAATGAAGAAAATATAAATAGAACTTAGAGCATTACAAATGGAATAGGAAATCTTAACTACCTTTTTGATCACCTAGATTGAAGGATGAAGGAGAACTTTGATCATACTGGGACAGTTGAAGGAGAATTGGTGCAGATGTTTAAGAAAAATGGATGGATCGATGAAAATTTGACTGATCAATTCCCGTACTGACCGTTCTTTAATTTGTATGTCCATTACCAGTCTGTGGGAGATAATAGAGGAGGAGAAATTATTGAAGATGAGGCAGAATAATTGAAGAAATTGGAATCTCTACTAGTATAAAATACTTATGTTTTTAATTTAATTTTGTGGATTTGATTTACTTTACTTTGCTTTAAAACTCTATAAACTTTGATTATGTATATTTTTGTGTCAGCGTTCTAGTGTTGTGGCTTGATTTCGACGCTGAATTATAATTTAGTTTGCTTTAAGGATGTGGAAGTGTTTTTAGAGAAAAAAGTATTTGTAAAAAGTGTATTTTAATATATAAAAATTAGTTTAGTGTTGTTTGTGAAAATGCTTGTTTATGAATTATTTTTAGATTAAAATTAGTGTTCCAAAAGAATGAATAGACTTTGGAGTAAATTGAAAGAAAATTGAAATTTGAAAAAAATTAAAATATGAATTTTAAGGAAAACAAAGTTTGAATTTCATCTTCTCTAGGTAAGAGCTACACTTTGAACTCAAAATTTTTTATTTTCACCAAGGATTTATCTTACATTGCCGAGATCCGAAAATTTGAGATTTTTTTGGAAGATTTTGAGAAAATCCTTTGGTGAAGAACTTTACTTAGTAGATTTAAGTTNGAACCAACCCAAACACCCTTAAAATTCATGATTTGCACTGTAAAATGGCATTTTTAACCTTTGAGTCACCTTCAACCTCTGTTTTGCACCGAGGGCTTGCTATTGCTCAGATTTAAGGTGATTTTAAGGAAAACAAAGTTTGAATTTCATCTTCTCTAGGTAAGAGCTACACTTTGAACTCAAAATTTTTTATTTTCACCAAGGATTTATCTTACATTGACAAGATCCAAAAATTTGAGATTTTTTTGGAAGATTTTGAGAAAATCCTTTGGTGAAGAACTTTACTTAGTAGATTTAAGTTTAAAACGTTCCACAATGTGATTTTTGGAATTTTTGGGAATTTATTTTGATTTTATCAAATATTTGTAAATTTACCATGGCACCTAGAATGAGCAATGGAAAGCAAAAGGTAGATTTTGATGATCAAAGGTTTGTCAACTACAAGGCCAACATTTGCTTCAATAGTCTATTTACAACGAAAAAAGTGATTTCGGATTGAGGATTTAAAAAATCCAGGAAAAGAAGTCGAGAGATTAATCAATGCTCGGTAGGGGGAGAATTTTTGCTACTTTATTGCCGAGGCGATTATTGGTGTAGTGATGGAGTTCTATGCCAATTTCAAGAAGACTTCTGAAGATTATGTGTTTGCTCGAGGGAAAATTATGGAGTTTACTCCATGGAAGATTAATGAATTTTATCTGTTAGAAGATGTGTATATCTGTTGGTACAAATCATTTTTTGCTACAAATGAGGTCTTGGATGAGGTTATTTCTTTTCTTACTGATGGAAGAGGAACCTAGATGGTGAAGAATGGTGTTAAGGTAAACTTTCCTCTTTCTATGTTAAATGTAGTATCTAAGGCCTGAAGCTATTTTATTTCTGGAAGAATGATAAAAACAAATCATCACAGTGAGGTAACAAAGGAAAGAGCCATCCTGAACTTTTGTATCCAGCGAGTGATGAGGATAGATGTAGGCTCTATTATTTATGGGAACACGCAATCTATTGCTTTGGGAGAGACCACAGGAGGTTTGGCTCACCCTGATGATCTTCACACTATGTGAAGAGGCAGGAATTGATTTTAGAGCAGATGAGGAGAGGATTGAACCTCTAAAACCTAGCCTGCCAATATAAAGACTTATGAATCTCTTATTGGACAGAGATCTGGAAGTAAGACCAGAGATATTCCTTCTACTTCAAGTATTTCTAGTACCCCTACTATCTAGGAACTTATGGAACAAATGAACATCTAATAGGGAGATATCTTGAGAATGGATAATAGAATGGAAAATATGAAGGCCGGAAATGCTCACAATGATGATTTGATAAGACAAAAATTCAATATGATGCTACTTAAGATGTTGCAATGATCAGATACATGAAGGGTGATCACTCAGTTCAGTTTCCTACTCACCCTATTTTTACTCCATATCAGCAGTAAAATTTGAATGTGGAAGAAGAAGAAGAAGAAGATGATGATTGGTAATGTGTTGGTTAGATTTTTTTAGTTTATGTTTAGTTGTACTTTATTGTTGAGACTATTTGTTTGTAGACGGTGATACTTTATTTTAATTGTATGTTGTGTTGTGAACAATAGATCTATGAAACTGCTGAAAGTTGTTAGTTTTTAGTATTTTGTTGTATGTATTTGTAGTTCTCTTTCTCAGCAATATACGTATTATGTGTTATTTTATGTTTTAAATCTTGTAGATTTTTGTATTAACATATGCAATATTTCAAAGTTCAATTTCAAATCAGAACCTTTAATAGGTATGTCTTTTCATTATGTATTAAATGTTTTCTTTCGCCCTTNCAAAAATTTTTGTGATAATTTTCCCAAAGTTCTGATAAATCCAGGTGCTAATGAATTTAACCAAGTTTTGGCCTTATCCCTTAATGAAAAAGGAAAAAGTCTAAGCCTAACAACATCATTAGACACTCTGTCATAACACAAATTTCAAGAAAACTAGCAAGATGTAAGTTAGGATCTTTAGTAGGTGTTCCTCCAAACTGATTATTTTGCACCATTTAGATAATAACAGGTTTAAGCTCAGATGAATTAACAACAATATCAGGATTTTGAATAGTCAAGTAAGTTCATCTACTTTCAGATTATCATAATCTTTTAAAGGTCTTTGTTGATTTTCTTTTATTTAAAATGTTATAAAATTGAAGAAATAGTTCACACACTATGGATTCTACGCAAGTGCATGTATCGCTTCAAGTAATATAAAACTTTCTAATTAAGCCCCGAATATCGATCCCATGAGGAAGTGAGGAAAGATGTTCTTAGTTAAATTCTTGTCTACTACTATTAGTCCTTAGTTTGGAATGTCAATTAAAATGGTATTTTATCTAGCAACTACTCCTAAATGTGAATGCTAAATGTAGGGATAATAACTATTCCTAAACGTAAATATTATTTCTAAAGATAACCCTTTTTTGATTAGTTAGTTTGGAGAATTTTAAGATGTTAAAAGCAACTATTCTTATGTAGTGAATTGGATAATATAAAGGAGCGAGATATATTAAATATTGTATGTGCTAAATAAGAGCAATTTTAATTCTCTACCCTGATTCAAGGTTATAAAAAATCATTAGCTAATCTTAGGTTTAGTCCCTAAATCTGTGGCTATGCTAGGAGGATACTGGCTCCTACTCCAAAGCTCTCACTTCCCTTCCCCTGAAGGCTAACTCTCGCTTTAGTTTTTATACACTAAGATCAAATTGAAGATTTTTAGTCTGTCACCCAAGAAATCTCCAATTCTACACCCAACAAACTATATTTCCCTATTTATTTGCACTTCATCCCACGAACGAAATACTCCTTCATGGACTTAAATGTGATTCTCATTCTGTTGTAGAACTCATACTCCATTTTCAGGATCATATGTTTTATAGCATATTTTAACAATTTAATTGGCTAGATCAAAAAGTAAATTAAGTTTGGAGTTGAAAAATCATCACAATTTANTTGAACCAACATTAGTGCCGTCGGCGCCAGAGACCCTTTAATTAAATCGACCCTCTCTATCAAAAGGCGCCATTGATGCTGCTTCTGGCACCGTTGGCGCTTTCATCAGCCGTTCTATAAGTTTGCGCTGTTGGCGTTGAGTATTTCTTCAAAAACGCTATTTTGACTCGAAATTTCATCCTTTTTTCTTCATTTTTGCTTCAAGTCCTAAAAATCAACAACCTACAAGAAAACATAAAAATACCTTCCAATAAAGTGCAATATCACCAAAAATGAGTATAAAATATGGGTCTAAAAATGCATATATTTTTGGATGCAATATCACCAAAAATAAGTATAAAATATGGGTCTAAAAATGCATATATTTTTGGTGTATCCAGAGAGAATTTGACGGACTTTGGTAGGATTTTGCTCCTCAATAACCGCTGAGAGGTGTTTTTAAAGTCCTAAAAACTACCTTGAACATCCAGAAACTTCCTAATTTTTAATTCTAAGGCTTCTAATTCCAGAAGTACTTCAAGGTATGGAGTTTTTAATAGCAGAAAGTTTATCAGTTTTGACGTGCAAGATTATATGAGAAAGTCATCACAAAGAAGAGACTTATCAAGGAGAGAGGTTTTGTCAATCATGGATTAAGTAATCCAAGTTCACAGATTGAGAAAATCATTGTGCAAAGGAATTGGGAAGTTCTGTGCTGCACTACTGTTGCAGTTGTAGTATCGGTGGTAAAGGAATTCTATTCTAACTTACATGGAATTACCCAAGGAGTCGTCTTCGTTCGAGGTAAGGCAGTACCATTTACACCAGCTCGGATTAATGATTTGTATATGATAGAAAATGTTCCAATCTGTCATTATACAAATTTTATCCCGATGAGAGATATGATGCAAGATCTATATAATTTTCTGATAGATAAAAATGATAATTGGGAAATCAGAGATGAGGGATACATTAGTTTCTATGCTTCACTGCTTAATTCAATATCAAAAGAATGACATTTCTTCATATATGCAAAATGACTCCCTACCATGAATATTAGTAGAGTTATAAGAGAAAGTGACATTCTAAACTATTGCATTCAAATGGAAAAACCCATTGATGTGGGGACAATTATTTTCAAATCTGTTATGGGTATTATTATGAATGGACCAATATATGGACTGGGTCATCCTTCCACCATTTTCCTACTTTGCAGTCAATCTCAAGTTCCATATGAAAGTTGAAGAAAGTTTTATTACCTTGGGAGCCCATGATTCCTATTGATGGAAATTATATATGGAATGAAAATGAAACATTACATGTTATTTTGGATCATTCATCACATGCTTCAACACCATTGATGCCACCAACAGTTGGAAGTTCAATAGCTTTGGAGATGAAAATGAAGAAAATATAAATAGAACTTAGAGCACTACAAATGGAATAGGAAATCTTAACTACCTTTTTGATCGCCTAGATTGAAGGATGAAGGAGAACTTTGATCATACTGGGACAGTTGAAGGAGAATTGGTGCAGATGTTTAAGAAAAATGGATGGATCGATGAAAATTTGACTGATGAATTCCCGTACTGACCCTTCTTTAATTTGTATGTCCATTACCAGTCTATGGGAGATATTAGAGGAGGAGAAATTATTGAAGATGAGGCAGAATAATTGAAGAAATTGGAATCTCTACTAGTATAAAATACTTATGTTTTTAATTTAATTTTATGAATTTGATTTACTTTACTTTGCTTTAAAACTCTATTAACTTTGATTATGTATATTTTTGTGTCAGCGTTCTAGTGTTGTGGCTTGATTTCAACGCTGAATTATAATTTAGTTTGCTTTAAGGATGTGAAAGTGTGATTAGAGAAAAATGTATTTGTAAAAAGTGTATTTTAATATATAAAAATTAGTTTAGTGTTGTTTGTGAAAATGCTTGTTTATGAANGATGAATTAACAACAACATCAGGATTTTGAATAGTCAAGTAAGTTCATCTACTTTCAAATTAGCATAATCTTTTAAAGGTCTTTGTCGATTTTCTTTTATTTAAAATGTTATAAAATTGAACAAATAGTTCACACACTATGGGTTCTACGCAAATGCACGTATCGCTTCAAGTAATATAGAACTTTCTAATTAAGCCCTAAATATCGATCCCATGAGGAAGTGAGGAAAGATGTCCTTAGTCAAATTCCTGTCTACTACTATTAGTCCTTAGTTTGGAATGTCAATTAAAATGGTATTTTATCTAGTAACTACTCCTAAATGTGAATGCTAAATGTAGGGATAATAACTATTCCTAAACGTAAATATTATTTCTAAAGATAACCCTTTTTTGATTAGTTAGTTTGGAGAATTTTAAGATGTTAAAAGCGACTATTCTTATGTAGTGAATTGGATAATATAAAGGAGCGAGATACATTAAATATTGTATGTGCCAAATAAGAGCAATTTTAATTCTCTACCCTGATTCAGTGTTATAAAAAATCATTAGCTAATCTTAGGTTTAGTCCCTAAATCCGTGGCTATGCTAGGAGGATACTGGCTCCCACTCCAGAGCTCCCACTTCCCTTCCCCTGAAGGCTAACTCTCGCTTTAATTTTTATACACTAAGATCAAATTGAAGATTTTAGTCTGTCACCCAAGAAATCTCCAATTCTACACCCAACAAACTATATTTCCCTATTTATTTGCACTTCATCCCATGAACGAAATACTCCTTCATGAACTTAAATGTGATTCTCACTCTATTGTAGAACTCATACTCCATTTCCAGGATCATATGTTTTATAGCATATTTTAACAATTTAATTGGCCAGATCAAAAAGTAAATTAAGTTTGGAGTTGAAAAATCATCACAATTTATTTNACGAAATATTGGATCTGAAGTTTTAGTATCTTACGATTTAGAATTAGAATTTACTATTAAAAAATTCAAAAACAACAAAAAGAAATTAAAAATTTGAACGAAATGACGAATAACTTAGATAATCAAATAAATGAAAATTGACAATGACCTTTAAAAGATTATGCTAATCCAATAGCAGATGAACTTTACTTAACTGTTCAAAATTCTAATGTAGCTGCTAATTCATTTGAGCTTAAACCTGTTATTATCCAAAAGGTACAAAATAATCAATTTGGAGGAACATCTATTGAAGATCCTAATTTACATCTTGTTAGTTTTCTTGAAATATGTGCTACTTTTAAATATGATGGAGTGTCTAATGACACTGTTAGGCTTAGACTTTTTCCTTTTTCATTAATGGACAAAGCTAAAGCTTGGTTAAATCATTAGCACCTAGATCTATCAGAACTTGGGGAGAACTATCACAAAAATTTTTGGATAAATATTTTCCACCCTTGAAAATCGCTAATCTTAAAAATGATATTACATCTTTTTGTCAGTTTGAAGGGGAATCGATATAGGAAGCATGGGAAAGACTTAAGGATCTCCTTAGAAAATGTCCACGCCATGCTTTACCAGATTGATTAATAATTCAAACTTTTTAAAATGGATTAGTAGGATCACTTAGATCTCATATAGATGCTATTGCAGATGGATCATTAATGTCAAAACCTTTTGTTGAAGCATACTCTTTAATATAAGAAATTGCTACTAACAAATTTCAATGGCCCACTGAACGGGTAAATCCTAAAAGAGTAGCTAGTATTCATGACTTTGATGCAATGTCTATTTTAACATCTCAAATTATTGCTATATCAAAAAAGATTGATCAAATTGGAGTGAACAATACTCTAATACCACCAGTATTAGAGGAAAATTTGCTAGGGCAGATAATTGATATTCAATCATCTTTTGAAACTTTAAATGCTATTAATAATCGAAATAATAATTCTTATTCTAATTATTACAACCTTAGATAGAAAAATCACCCTAATTTTAGTTGGAATAATTATAGCAATTCAATGAACCCCTTGGAAAACTTAAATAATCAAGGAAATCCTAATTATCGACTTTATTATCCTTCTGTATTTAACTCTAATCCTAACCCACAAGTTAAGGAAAAGAAGTTGACAATGGAAGAAGTAATGTTGAATATGGGAAATCAAATACAAAATTAAGGGGCTGCTATTAGAAATATTGAAAATCAATTAGGACATACTGCTACTGCACTTAGTAATAACCCATTAGGAAATCTTCCGAGTACTGTGGAAGTTAATCCTAAAGATCAAAATAAGGAGCAAATTAAAGCTATTCAATTATGAGGTGGAAAAGAAATTGAAACAAGAATCCAAAGAGAAACTGAAGTTGATGAGGAGAAGGAAGACATGGAAAGTGATCATAATGAAAATGAACAAAAATAAGTTACCTTAGAAAAACCATTACCTCTGTTTCCTCAACGACTGAAGCAGAAGAATAAATACAAATAATTTACAAAAATTTTTGAAATCCTTAAAAAGTTAACGATAAACATTCCTTTCGTTGAAGCTTTGGAATAATGCCAAGTTATGTGAAATTTATGAAAGATATACTAAACAAGAAAAAGAAGTTTGCAGTTCATGAGACCGTTGCACTTAGTGAAGAGTGTAGCGCTATTATTCAGAAGAAGCTTCCTGAAAAGTTAAAAGATCCTGGTAGTTTTACTATACCTTGTGCAATTGGTGAAAAGTTTTATGGAAAAGCCTTATGTGATTTAAGAACGAGTATCAATCTTATGCCTGTTTCAATTTTTAAATGTTTAGAGTTAGGAGAGATTTCCTTTACTACTGTAACTCTTTAGTTAGCTGATCGATCAATTACTTATCCTAAAGGAGTTATAAAAGATGTATTAGTAAAAGTGGATAAATTTATTTTTCCTGTAGACTTTAAAGTATTAGATATGGAGGAAGATAAAGAAATTCCTATTACATAAAGGAGATCATTTCTTGCAATAGGGAGAGCTATGATAGATGTGAAAAAAGGAGAATTAATAATGAGAGTTAATGATCAAGAAGTAACATTTAATATTGCAAAAGCTATGTAATATCCTGTAATAGAAAAAAGATAATGAATATTTTAGGATGGAAGTTACTGATTATCGAAGTAATGAGCAATTTTAGAAAGAGTTTGAAGAAAATTAAGGCAAGAAGAATTTAGTGAAAATGAGAATGAAATAAAAGAAGAGAATTTAGATTATATTCAAGACAAATTTGAAACTATGGATTTATTTGAAAATGATAATAAAAATCTTATTCCTTCAAGTATTAAACTACCTAAACTTGAACTGAAAGTATTACCTGCCCATTTAAAATATGTGTTTTTAGGAGATTCATCTACATTGTCTGTTATTGTATCTTCTGAGTTAACTGAAATTCAAGAACAAAAATTAATATAAATGTTGAAAAGATATAAAAAGACTTTTGGATGGACTTTAGCAGATATTAAAATAATTAGTTCTTTGATTTGTATGCATAGAATTCTATTAGATGAACAGTATGAACCTAAAGCTAATCCTCAAAGGAGATTAAACCCAATAATGAAAGAAGTTGTTAAAAAAGAAATCTTAAAAAGGTTAGATGCTGAAATTATATATCCTATTTTAGACAATGTTTGAGTAAGCCCAATTTACTGTGTTCCAAAGAAAGCAGGAGTGACCATTGAAGTAAATGAGAAAAATGAATTAATTTCAATAGGACAAGTTACTGGTTGGCGAATTTGTATAGACTATAGAAAATTAAACATGGCCACTAGGAAAGATCACTTTCCTTTACCTTTTCTAGAACAAATGTTGGATAGATTGGTTGGAAACAAATATTACTATTTTTTAGATGGATATACCAGTTTTCAATTGTCACTGAGGATCAATAGAAGATAACATTACAAGCCCTTATGGAACATTTGCTTTTTGTAGAATGCCTTTTGGACTATGCAATGCACCTGGAACATTTCAAAGATGTATGATGTCAATATTTAGTAATTTTATTGAACATGGAATGGAAGTATTTATGGATGATTTCTTTGTGTTCGGGACTTTATTTGAATTATGTTTAAATAATTTAGGAAAAGTTTTGAAATTATGTGAAAAAATCAACCTAATACTAAATTGGGGAAAATGTCAATTTATGGTTGCAGGAGGAATTGTACTTGGGCATAAAATTTCTAAAAATGAATGAAAGTAGATCATGCAAAAATTAAAGTTATTGAAAAATTACCACCACTGACTACAGTCAGAGGGGTAAGAAGTTTTTTAAGACATGTTGGTTTCTATAGGCGTTACATAAAAAAATTTTCAAAAATAACTAAGCCATTATGCCAACTTTTAAAAAAAGATACAAAATTTGATTTTAATAAGGAATGAATAAAAGCATTTGAATTATTGAAAGAAAAATTAATCACTGCACCTATAATAGTCCCACCTAATTGGGAGAAACCATTTGAAATAATGTGCAATTGTAGTGATTATGTTATTGGAGCTGTTTTAGGACAAAGGCACAACAAAGTTTTTAAAGTAATATCTTATGCTAGTAAAACACTAAATGATGCTCAAATTAATTACACTACTACAGAAAGAGAGTTATTAGCTATTGTTTATGCCTTTGATAAATTTAGACCTTATTTGATTAGAACCAAATGTATAGTGCATACAAATCATTCTACTATCAAATCCTTAATGCAAAAGAAGGATGATAAACCAAGATTGATTGGATGAATACTTCTATTGCAAGAGATTGATTTTACTGTAGCTGATAGAAAGGGAAATGATAATCAAATAGCTGATCATTTGTCTAGACTAGAAAAATAAATATTAACTATTAAATAAAATTTTAGAAAATTTCCCTGATGAACAATTATATAATATTGATAAAATTAATACACCGTGGTATGTTGATATAATAAATTATATTGTAAGTGATACTTTACAAGAAGATATTAAGAATCAACAATTAAAGAAATTTATATATGATTCAAAATTCTATTTTTGGGATGAGCCATATTTATATAAATAATGTAAAGATCTAATTATTAGAAGGTGTGTGCCTTATGAAGAAACTCAACAGATAATTGAAAGCTATCATGATTCTGAATTTGGAGGATATTTTGGAACAAATAAAACTGCATATAAAATTTTGCAAGCTGGATTTTATTGGCCTAGTCTTTTTAAAGATTTTAATGAATATATTAAAACATGCGATAGATGTCAGCGAGTAGGAAATATTTATAGAAGAAATGAAATGCCTCTAAATTACACATTGAAAGTTAAAATTTTTGATGTGTGGGGATTAGATTTTATGGGACCATTTATGCCTTTATTTAAAAATTTATATATATATTACTTGTTGTTGATTGAAGCTGTTGCTGTACCAAAATGTAATACTAGAAGTGTTTTTAAATTTTTAAATAAAAATATTTTTACAAGATATGGAATGCCAAGAGTAATTATTACTGATGGAGGATCCCATTTTATGAATAATAGAATCCAAAAATTAATTAAAAAATATGATATAATGCATAAATTTTCTACTGCTTATCATCCTCAGACCAGCGGTCTAGCAGAAATATTGAATCGTGAAATAAAACAAATTTTAGAAAAAGCTATAAGTCCCTATAAATTGGATTGGTCTGCTAGATTAAATACTACATTATGGGCATACAAAACTGCTTATAAGACTCATATTGGAATGTCCTCACAAAGACTTATTTTTTTGAAAAACATGTCACTTACCAGTAGAATTAGAGCATAAAGCATTTTAGACAATTAAAGAATTTAATTTTAATCTAAAAGATGCTGGTGAGAAAAGATTATTACAACTCAATGAGCTTGAGGAGATTAGAAATGAAGCATATGATAATGCAAAAAATTTATAAAGAGAAAATGAAAATATGGCATGATTAGAAGATTGTTAAGAAGAAGTTTGAACCTGGACAAGAAGTTTTAATATATAATATAAGATTGAGATTATTTCTAGGAAAACTGAAATCCAAATGGTTATGACCATTTAAAGTGATTAAAGTCTATCATATAGAACTGTTGTTATTAAAGAACCTAAAATTAGAAAGATATTTAAAGTTAATGAGCATCGATTGAAACATTATTATGAAGGACACATACCATAATTTAAAGAAGTTTTAATNTTAGTCATTTTCCTTCGAGACTCTTCGGTTCTTCAAGTCTGAGTTTTGCACTTTCTCCCGTTGTGAGTTGGTTGGTAATGGCGACTCTGAGAGATGGTGTCTGAATTTCTAGCGGTAGCACGGCCTCGGTCCCGTACACGAGCATATAAGGTGTACACTGAGTGGGAGTATTGAAAGTCATCTGGTATGTCCACAAGGCTTCTAACAGTTTGTTATGCCAATCCCTCTTGTTTTCATCCATTGTTTTCTTTAAAATCTGTACCAGTGTCTTGTTGAAAGCTTCAGCTAGCCCATTTACTCTGAAATAGTAAATTGTAGAGTATCTCCAATCTATCCCGTGTCTTCTGACAAAATTGTTGATCTTTATACTTTTGAAAGTTGTCCTATTGTTAGAGATTATTCTTCACGGTACTCTGAAATGGTAGACAATTTGGCCTTTGAAAAATTAAAGGACGTGTTGTGTCGTAACCTCACGTAACGATACTGCCTCTGCCTATTTAGAGAAGTAATCTGTAGCGAAAAGCATAAACCTGTGTCCTTTAGAAGATGGAGGGTTTATCGGACCTATTATGTCTGTGCCCCAACATTCGAATGGCCATGAAGCAACAGTTGGGTGTAGCACATTCGGAGGCTGGTGTAAGACCACCCCATGCACTTGGCATTGGTGACATCTTCTGGTTGTATCCATGCAGTCGGACATCATTGCTGGCCAATAATACCCGAGTCTTTTGATCTTCATTTTCATTTTTCATCCCGACTGGTGAGCGCCACATAATCCGTCATGTACTTCTTTGACAATATTTTGTGCCTCGGCTCTGCTCAAACACCGTAGCCACATTTGGTCAAACGAATCTTTTGTAGACAACATTTCCAACCAGGGCATAGTACATGGCCCTTCTTGTGTTGTGGTGCGCCTCAGACTTGTCCTCTGGCAGCTTTCTAGTATGCAAATAATTTATTAATGGCTTACGCCAATTTTCGTTGATGTCTGCAACTGTATTTATTGTTTCTTCTTTTCCAAGCTTGCGTAGAGTTTTACAGTCGTTTTGAGACAAGACTCGTCTTCCTTGCACCATGACTTCATTGGAATCCTCCGGGGGGACACGCCATTTCCTTAGCAAGTTTTGCTAGAGTGTTGGCATGGGCATTATCTCACCGAGAAATCCAGTAAAAAGTCACCTCAGGAATCTGCTATAGGAGCTTCGTCGTGTACTGATGGTACTCTGCTAGTCTTGGTTTCAAAATTTTGTATTGTCTGGCGACCTGCTGGATGACAAGTTGAGAGTCACCATAGATGGCAATGTTTGTTATATCCATTGAGATTGCCTCCAATCCGGTGATTAAAGCTTCATATTCTGTTTCCTTGTCGGTGCATGGCTCTGTCAAGTGGTATGAGAACCTCATCATACCCTTATCTGGAGTAATAAAGATCAAATTGATCCCTGCCTTGCCTGGTATAGCTGTGCCTGATCCCTTGTCTTTCCTGGCTGACGAAGCACCATCAAAGTACATTTCACGGCGTTGCGCACTAGAAAATTCCATTTGTAGTATTTTCACATTTGGTAACTCGTCGTTGAGAGAGGACCCAGCTGACAGTGGGTGTGCAGCGAGAAAGTCTGCTAGTATCTGTCTCTTGATAGCACGGAGGGGTACAAAAGTTATATCAAATTGCAATAAGATCATTGACTATCTCGCTAAACGTCCGGCGAGTGTTGGTCAGGTCATCAGATATTGCAATGGATTAACTTTCGAACCCAGGGTAATCTTATGAGAAAGCATGTAATCTCTAAGCTTTTGGGCGGTGAAAATTAATGTCAGACAATGCTTCTCAATAGGTGGATACCGTATCTCCGTCAGTATTAGACGACGACTCAAGTAGTAGAGTGCATTTTCTTTGCCCTCATCATTGACTTGGGCTAGAGGGCTCTAATTGAGTCATCTAAAGTCGCGGTATAAAGTATCAAGATTTTCCTGGGATAGGGGCTGCCAAAACAGGAGGTGTCATTAAATATTGTTTAACGTCCTCAAAGGCCAAGACAGGAGGTGTCATTAAATATTATTTAACGTACTCAAAGTCCCGCTGGCATTTCTCTTCCCAAATAAATTTGGCATCCTTTTTAATCAATGTCGAGAAAGGTTGACACCTGCCTAAGAGATTAGAAATAAAGCGTCTTAGATATGCCAACTTCCCATGGAAGGAACGTAGCTGCTTCAAGGTTTTAGGGGGAGGCATTTCCAAGATAGCTTTAATCTTATCCGGGTTTATCTCAATTCCCTGATGACAGACAATGAATCCTAGAAATTTCCCGGAGGTGACGCCAAAGGCGCACTTTAAGGGATTCATTTTAATGACATATCATCGTAACTGTTCAAACACGATCCTCAAATCATACAAACGGTCTATTTTTGTTTACTTTTGATGACCAAATCATCCACGTAGCATTCTACTTGATTGTGAATGAGGTCGTCAAAAATATTCGTCATTGCACGTTGATATGTCGCTCCGGTATTCTTTAGGCCGAACGACATCATTGTGTAGCAGAAGATTCCAATCGGTGTTCTAAAAGCTGTAAGCGCTGCATCCTCGGGAGCCATCTTAATTTGTTTATCCTAACGATCCGTCCATGAAGGAGAAAATTTTCATGTGTCGAAGCGATGTCCACCATCATTTCTGGAGAGTAGAAATTTGTTTTTTGGACATGCCTTGTTCAAATCTTTGAAGTCTACACAAAAATAGATTTGTCTTTTTTTCTAAACTCGTCTTTTGGACATGCTCTGTTCAAATCTCTGAAGTCGACACAAATGCGGATTTGTACATTTTTCTTCTTAACAGGTACGATGTTGGCCAACCATGTGGGGTACTTCTCCTCTTTAAAAAAGTTGGCATCTATCAACTTTTTCACTTTGGCGATGACTTGTTGTTCTATTTCAAGGCGCATCCTCCTGGGAGCTTGTTTTACTGGGGTTATATTCTTTTCTACCCCAAGTTTATGGACTGCAACCTTTGCTAATAGCCCTGGCATTTCATCGTAGCTCCATCCAAAGCAATCTTTGAATTTTGTTAATAGTTGGACCAGCTCTGCAGATTCTTCGTCATCAAGTAGAGAACTTATAAATGTAGGTCGGGTCGTTCTTCAGTCCCGAGGTTAATCTCTTTCAATTCATCCACAGTGGATTTAATTTCTTCCTCAAATTCTAGCGAAGCATCTTCTATTGGTTGATCAGTAGAGTCATCCTTTACATCGAGGCAATCCTCTTCTGACTCACTAATAACAACCATGCAAAATTCATAATCATCGACTGGTCCAACTATACCAAATCCGAGACCTTCTTTAGAATTAGGAGTTTGACTTTTAGCATTCCATAATTTTTCAAAAAGTTAAAATTTATCTTTTGATATTCGTTTTGGTAAGTGTCCTTGTTGAATTAACTTTTGAACACAAGGCGAGAAGTAACCAAAAGGCTTCCATTAAACCTGTTGAATTAACTTTTGAACACAAGGCGAGAAGTAACCAAAAGGCAATTCCATTAATTCACGCTGTTGAATTAACTTTTAAACACAAGGCGAGAAGTAACCAAAAGGCAATTCCATTAATTCATCCTTGTTGAATTAACTTTTGAACACAAGGCAAGAAGTAACCAAAAGGTAATTCCATTAATTCATTGTCCAGGTTGAATTAACTTTTGAACACAATGCGAGAAGTAACCAAAAGGCAATTCCATTAATTCATTAGACCTGTTGAATTAACTTTTGAACACAAGGCGAGAACTAACCAAAAGGCAATTCCATTAATTCATTAGAATCACCATCCAAAAATTAACTTCTGAACACAAGGTGAGAAGTAACCAAAAGGCAATTTCATTAATTCATTAGAATCAACATCCAAATTTACATGTTTTCAAGCTCAGTAGAGATAGAAGCACGGTAAAATTTGATCGACTTTGAACCAACACTACGGACTTCCTTGACCTCTAAACTCTTGACCTTTTAAGGGAGAATCGGAGTAAGGGTCATAGTATTCACATAGTGGTTTATTCGATCATACATTGTTTCATATTCATTCCTCTCTATATCTTCTAGGGATATCTCGTACTAAGGTTTCTTCTGCTTCGTCATCATTATTTCATCTTCAGAATTGTCTTCATCACCAATGTTGATAGTTGGCCTAGTCTGTTCAACAATTAAATTGATCTTTCCTCATTCGCGTCCCCGGCCTCGACCTCGGGTGCGCGACCTAGAAGAACCTCCACCAACTCGTTGTAAGGGAGTGGTAGAAGGTTGTTGAAGCGGAGTTGTATGGCCTCCTTTTTGTGATTCTTCTTAATTTTTATCTTTGTTTGTCAAAATCTCGCGCGAGAAGACAGACTTCTTTGGACTGAAAATGGTTGTAGATCTCCCTTGATGCAATTTTCTTGACCATCTTTGTGGTATTTAATGCACTGGTGTAGGGATGATGGAACCATATTATGCTCATGAATCCATGGTCGACCCAATAGAGCATTAAAAGAGGTCTCGACGTTGATGATATGAAATTTAAAGGTTGTTACGAGTTCTCCAACCCTCATAAGTAATGTAATTGATCCAAGGGCTCTTTCTCCCTTTTGGTTGAATCCTCTTAACATAACTTTTCATCGTAAGCTCTTGAGCTTCAATATCTAAATAGGCCAATGTCCATGGGCTCATCAAGTTAAGAGATGCTCCAGGATCCACTAAAACTCTAGATAACACAAATCTGCCGATGTTGACGGAGATGTAGAGCGGACGGTTGTCGTCAGTGGTACCGAGCAGCAAGTCTTCATTTGTGAAGGTTACCCCTGACTGTTTTCTCAACGAGCAAACTTCATCTGAGGATGTGCTAGCCAACTGAGCTAAGCAAATTTCTGGATCAAGCAGAGCTGTAACCAGAGATTCTTTCATCTCCTTTGACAGGATCAGAGCCTCGTAGATGCTTAGTCGGGCAGGCAACTTCCTAAGATGAGCTAGCACATTGTAGTCTACTTTGCATGATCCTACGATTTTATCTTGATTA
Source organism: Phalaenopsis hybrid cultivar (assembly GCA_002079205.1). NCBI lineage: Eukaryota > Viridiplantae > Streptophyta > Magnoliopsida > Asparagales > Orchidaceae > Phalaenopsis > Phalaenopsis hybrid cultivar. The sequence goes on from JXCR01144401.1 coordinate 187,194, forward strand.
TGTGGTTCTTCCACTGGTGGAGGTGGGGGTATCTCTTCTCCAATCATTATTTGTTTTCCTTTGTCTATTGGAGCTGTTCTTGGTGGTAACACTTTTCCGCTCCTTAAGTTGACTTCTGTGATTTCTTCTTCTAGGATATCATTGTTGAATCTTCCGGTGTCTTTTCCTCCTCTTCGGAAAGATCTAAGTTGATGGTGAGCGGTGTACCATGATTCTCAAGAGTTGGCTCTTTGTTATTGGTGCTATCGTAAGCGATATCATTGAGTTCTTCTTTGGCCTTGACAACGAGTTCATCAGACTCGAGTACGATTTGAGGATCATTTTGGGAATCAAGATCGTAGCTATATCGGTCATAATCAATCACATTATTATCATAAATAGTCAAAATGCAGCTGAAACACAATCATTATATTCACAAGACCCCGGAGTGACAAAAAGATAATCATACAAAGTCAAGGGTTCGAGGATTTTCTTCCCTAAATCCATGACAACCAATCTAGTAGAGGCAACCCCTATCCTACCCCCCGTGCTATCAATCTTGGTAGTGACACTTTTCTTCTTCCTGCTCTTTGTCCTTGATGATGACGGATTTTCTGCCGAAACCTTCATCTCAGACTCGGTATGCTGCAGACTCTGAATGGAGGCTTGTTTTGATGCAGACTGTATTTTGTTTAGTATTTTTTTGGACGATCTGCTCCAGACCTCATTCCATTCTTCTCCAGTGTTCGTAGAAGCTTGTTTCGATGAATCCTGTATGTGATTAAGGACCCTCTTGAGTTCATCCCAAGTTGTACTCCATCCTCGTTCCGACTTATGGATCAATTGGGGAGATTGACTCGGCTGAAACCATGTTTATGAAACCTTTTTTAGGTTCTCTCAAATACTCCTTCGGGATTGTTATATTCTCTTCCTTGAGGTTCTTCTTGAGCCATTCTTTAAAGATGAAGCACTTTTTTATAGTGTGTCCAAGCAACCGGTGGTATGGGCAATAATTTGGTTCATTCTTCTTATCCACCTCAGGTTTCCTTGGATCAGGTAGTTTGAATTTTGGTTTCTTCATCAAGCTTTTGAATATTTTAGGTAAAACTTCATCTTTGAAGGAATACACAACTTTCTATCGCTCTAACAGGGATATTCTTTTACCCACTGTTCGAGGTGATCCCTCCTGAGATGGACATTGGTTGGATTGGCTGCTCTGTTTCTAAGAGTACTGTGACGAAGACTGGCGATGCTCTTCTACATATATCTTTATAGGCTGCTTTTCTTTGTCGATAATTTTGATTACTCCTGATTTCTTTTTGAACACTCTGGTCACCTTAGCCTTTTCATGTGGCTCCATGTGCTTCATTGCTTCTTGAAGACTATTGGCTTTACTGAGTAGCTTCTCGAAGGATTTGATGGTGAGTCCCTTAAGCATGAAAGCTACTAACCCATGAATGCTTTTGAGTAGAAAAGATTTGATGATGAGTCCCTTAAGCATGAAAGCTACTGGACCATGAATGCTTTCGAGTAGAATCTCAATCGCTTGATGTTCCTGTAGCTGAGGTTCACATTTCATGGTAAGGTTTCTCGACCTCAAAATATAATCTGCCAAGGTTTTGCTGGGCTTCTGCTTCTCCATCATGAGCTCTACAATTGACACATGATGTTGTGCCCCGGCAAATCTTTTCACAAATAACTATTCCAACTCAGAAAATGTTTTAACTGACCCATTAGGCAAGTCAGCATACCAGTCGAAAGCAATCCCTGGCAAGTTGTTGACGAACTGCTGGCAGATTAGAGCTTCGTTATTCCTCGTGTTGCCACAACTGGCTCGGAAATGTGTTATATGCTGTCTGGGATTTCCAGTCCCATTGAATATCTTAAAGTTTGGGGTCACAAAACCCTTGGGGAAAGGCACGGCATCAAACTCCTCCAGGTAAGGTCTACCCTTCAAAATTAATGCACCGCCCTTGGATTGGGCTAAGGCATCCCGCACTTGTTCAACCATTTGCTTGAATTCCTTTTCTAGCATGGCACCTGACGGAGAATCTTTCTTTGGCTGTTCATCTTTTTCTGTTGAAGTAGCCCCTCTTCTTTCATCTGTGATGTGTATGGTTTCTGGCTGATTAATCTCTGGAGAAGCCAATCTTGGTGCTTGTGATTGCCCCTGAATGGTGTGGTCATAGCTACAATCATCTCTTCTATTCTTTTCTCCAGTTGACTGACTTACTCATCCCTTAGGAGGATAACCCTATGCAATTCATCTACGGCGTTCTCTTCGATGTAAGGTTGAGCCTCGCGTGCAGATCTGGTAGCTCTAGTTTTGATTACATGGACATCCATGAAATCCTCCTCCAAGTAATCACTGTAATCAAAATCTTCATTGTCGTTATTGACGGAAATTTTGTGCTCTCGAGCTAAGTCGGAAATCTCAATCCTGCGTTTCTCAACCTTTTCCTTAATTATTGATTCCTTGATTACTTTAAGATCTGGAGCACCTTGGTGGATATCTTCTACTTGTTTGTCCATCTCGCTGGCTATTATCGCGACGATTTCAGATATTTCAGGCACAGGTTTTACTTCCTGTCCTTTAGGCTCACTGAACTATATCGGTGCAGCGACCTTGGGTACTAATACCCCCTTTTTCTTTTATGATGATGTCTCAGGACGGGACGTATTAGTGGAGACATCGATATGTCGAGGGAAGGTATGCTCCCCGTGGTGTAGACCAGCTATAGTGTCAGGTAACCATCTTTTTTTCTCTCCGTGATTGCAGGAATGACGGGTAAGCTTCTCGGACCTAGTCTCGACTTAATCGGTCGGCAACCTGTGGTCCTGGTGGTGGTATGATTGGTGGTGACTATAGCAGTATCAACTTGGTTTCCCAAACGGAACCAGATGGGAATACGGGTAGGTGACTTTTCAATCGACTTGTGAGACTTTCTAACGGACTTAACATCCTTCAAAATTTCCTTTTTCATATGAAGGGAAATCTTATGTCCCACTCGCTTAAGTAATTCACTAACAGAACATCCTTCTTTAGTAGCAAGTCTTCTGAAAACTGCACTAACTCGGGTGATGGGAATGAATTTCTTTCACTCCTCACTGTGTCCACAGAGTGATGGTAATACGGCAGCAATCTTCTGGATACTCTCATATCCATCAGTATCCGTCAGAGGATGGAATCCACTCCCTCGTAGGAGTGGATAAATTTCTGGTAGTACCTTTTCAATTTGACGATGATCCTCCTCAACGGGTGTGTTCTCAGGAGTCTGGGCTTTGATGGTCCTCCAAATTCTTCTATTGCGGTTCCTCCTTTGAGTTCGGGTCAGTGGTACAATCCTTGAGCTCGACCCAATTTCAAACACGGGTGGTGGGACAGTTAACCCTTCAGTTGGATCTTCAACGACCATCACCTCTTTCCCCTTAGTAGTAGTAGGGATAGCAGGCTTGATGGCAGTAGCTTTAGCCTTCTTGCAAACAGGGAAGTCCTGAAGGCAGTTCAAACTGAATTCTGCAGACAGTTCTTGCATTTCTGGAGCAGCGATCTTCATTACTACGAATGGGGCTTTCCCGAGGATAACCTCGAGGTCTTCAAATCCAACTCCAAACTTGATGGTGGGAGAGACATTACGGGCGATGCGGTCTGTTGGCAGGTTGCAGGAAAAGGTCAGCGTTGGGTAGGCCATCGCAGCGGGCTTTAAAACAAAAAGTTTTAGGGTTAGCTATATGGCCAAAAACCTCATAATCTTTAGTGCAAGCACTGAAAAATAGAGGTTGATCTGTAGACCGGGCGGGTCTTAATTTATGGGTATTTTTTTTAACATCTCTCTTTAAAAAGGTGTAAAATTTAATTAATATAAGAAAATTTCAAAGTACAAGTAGCACAACATGATTTGGTTTAATTTGTGAAATAGCAAATCAAATTTAGATGAAAAATTAGGACCCAGTGCGGGACCCAATTAGTGGCAAAGAATGCCCAGGTGGGATTAGTCCACCGACACACCTATTGGGGATCCGACCCCACATGAAAATTTAAAGAGTCCTTAATGTCCTTATGAACCCCTCTATTCCAAGATGGTTGAACAGCTAGTCCTGAAGTCCAAAGAGTTAGCTGTAATTTCCCAAGATAGAAATGGGTAAAGTATGCCAATGGAAGAAGGGTAATCTGGTCCATGAGGGACATGGACATATTGCCGATGTGTGAAAATAATATTTCTTGATTTGTATAGAGAGAAAAGCACGTCCCCAGCGGAGTCGCCATAAGCTGTCGGCGTTATTTCGGGGTTAGAGGGGAGTTGCCCGTAAGAAGCTGTCGGTCACTGGAATCAAAATCTCGTCACCCACTTCGGAAAGACGTTGAAGTATGAAATCAAACTGACCCCATATTTTTCATAGTTTAAAATGAAAGAGCATTGTACCTCAAATCCTGTATCTATCCCAAAGGATGAACACAAGACTTGAGGATGAGGCTCGATCAAATAAACTAAGGAAAGTATGACATCCGTTTGATCTACAAAACCTTTGTATTTGCTGACAAGTTCCCTCATTTAATATAAAGGATTTAATAGGGTTTATATTAAGCTAGGTTTGGACATGCTTCCTATAAGGGCAAGCCCTTATAGTTAATTTCATCTTAAATGACCAAAGCCAGCTAAGAAGACTCTCGATAAAAATCAAGAAATATTATCTTCAAGGAATTTCAAAGGGTGAGACTCTTCAACGAAATCGGACGTAGAGGTGTGAAAGGGGATTGGTTGAAATTTGGAACATTTTATTGTAGAATCCAAAGGAATAAGAACTGAGGGATGTCATGGATTCAGAGGAGAACTTCGGTGACTTCCCAAGCTATCCTAATGTTTGGCTTCAGTTTTGAGGAGAAATATTTGGGTGTTTCATTCTGCCAATTTTATTAGTTAGGGCTTATATTCGTGTGAAATGATCACCAAATAGCCTGGAAGATGTGAGGATTTAGGTCGTGCCAAATAACAACTTCGGAATCCTAAGACGAGTTAGGGCTTATATTGTATAACAGGGCTATGCAAAGGCCTAAAGAAGAATCCTAAGACGAGTTAGGGCTTATATTGTATAGCAGGGCTATGCAAAGGCCTAAAGATAAAATCTCGAAATCCTAAGATGAGTTAGGGCTTATATTATATAGCAGGGCTATACAAAGGCCTAAAGATAAGTCCTAAGACGAGTTAGGGCTTATATTGTATAGTAGGGCTATGCAAAGGCCTAAAGATAAGGTGATTTACGTTGCATAAGCAAGCAACCTCGAAGTCTTATGGCTTTGTTGTTTAAGTCTAAAGAAGTTGTTTAAGTTTAAGGAAGGAAGATTAGTTTAGCTGGGGAAGACAGGTTTTGCTGTTGAAGATGGTCGTTCTGCCCACCATGCTAGCTCCAATCTCCTTGCCTCGACAAGTTTGAGTTATCTAGTGTGTCAAGTTATAATATCAAATCAGGTGGCCCTATGGTTGAAGTTTTTTAAATTTTATGAGGGCATACTAAAGTTGATTAGAGCGA
>JXCR01144401.1:194915-276054 GCA_002079205.1 Phalaenopsis hybrid cultivar
AAGAAATAATGTGGAATAACTTGAAAAATATGGATCTCTGTATAGGAACCTCTTTTAACTTTGGAAAAATCAGAGGATATTTCCCTTGACACAGGTTGCAACATGTCAAAGTTTCATGCCAAGGTGATGTATTAATATGCATGGAGAATCAAATGATTCAAAACAATGTTTAATTAATTAAAAATAAAATATGCATAACATGGTCTTGAAATTTATTTCACATTGTTCTCCTCTATTCATTGAGCAAGAGGGTATTTTTATTTTATTTTTGTGACTTTTCTACACAAAGTTATGAATTTTCTAAGTTAAGGGTATTTAAATAAATAAGAAAAACCCTATTTATCTATTTAAACCGCGCGTGCTGACTAGATCCTAGGCAGCTCCTAAGGCATGCGTGGCGCGCTCTGGTTGGACGCCGCTGTCCACGTAGTTGTTCACTCTGCCCGTGGTTTAGGTCACGAGATCTCCTCCGTCTATGTGATACACATGCGATCGGACGGCTCCCCTTCATCGTCCCCGATAGAATGATCCCGTGACCGTCCACACTAAAACCCTAAGATCTCAACCTATACTCAACCAAATCACCTCGAGTTTGATCCTATGGACTCGTCTAAGTGAGATGAACATATTCACACGGTTAATGTACCATGAAATCAAGCCTAAGTAGATGGAGAATCAAAATAATCTCGAGAGGAGGAGAAGTTTTATACCTTTGCTCTGAGAAGGGAGGCTTCAATTAGAGGTGCTCGGCACGATCATTGGGGTCCAAGGAGATTAGGGATTAAGTCCCTGGTCTTGGTGTAAGGCTTAGGTATGAATTAGATCAAGCTTGATTTCAGGTGTTGGTCTAGAGCTATGGTGGAGGCTATTTCAGAGGGTAATTTGATGGGGCTTTGGCTTCTTTCACTATTGTGAAGGTGTGGGTGAAGTTAATTTGAGTTTGGTGGACTGTGGAGGTTTATTGGGTTCTGTCATGGTTTCCGATAAGGTTTCAAGCTCAAAATTGAGCTCTGGCAATGTGAATTAGTGAGGGAAAATGGTTGGAATGCACTGAGGGGATCTTAGGGAAGTTCTGTATGAAGTTTGGAGAGGACTCTCTAAGAAAATTTCAGCACACCTCCCATGGCCATGGCAGGTGAGTTTTTATAAAAATTGTCATGGGGTGGCTCTCAGAGCATAAGTTTGTGGTGCTTAGGTGGAAGACAGAGGAGTTCTTCAATTTGATTTGGATGAGCTAGCCTCTAAGTTTGATTTGGGTGAGGTTCCATGGGAGTGGCTCTCAGTTTTCATCNGTAGTTTGATTTGGATGAGCTAGCCTCTAAGTTTGATTTGGGTGAGGTTCCATGGGAGTGGCTCTCAGTTTTCATCTTTTCCGGCCACTAGGCTAGCTGGCCGGCCAGGGGGAGGTGGTTAGGAGCTCAGGGAACCCAGAGGAATCCATCACAATAATTTAATGCAAATGTGCTTAGATTTGACAAAGATATCTTGAGCATGTGCATTTTTAGAAATAATATCCCTTAATTTTGGGGACTTTTGGTCCATGGATCAATTTAGGAGATTTCATGGTGTTTGGACTGGTCACTAAGTCCAACTAATGGCTGTGGTGGAGTTAATTTGGTGACTTTAAGGTGGTTAGGTCACATTTAGTGCATGGGTCCAAGTGGGTGCAAATGACCAAAACTTGGGTTTGGGCTAGGTTAGCCATTTCAATTGACCCAATTAATTTTTTTATTTGGTGTAGATGATCATAAGGGACAATTTTGTTGAAGAATGGAAATGGTTTTGAGTTCAATTGAAGGGTCAATTTGAAGGATTTTTTAACCTTAATGAATTTGGTTATGTGGGCTAGGCTTGGGTCTAGCTTGAGTTAGCCTTGGGTTAAGTCAAAATTAATTATTGTAAATGGTCAATAGGGACCCTATAAAGATTTTTCAACATGAATTGGATGCCAATTTGGAGGTTAAGGCAATCAATTGGGTAAAATTTGGGGACTTAACCAATTTGGGCCTAAATTTGGGAATTGTGGATTTAGGCCAAAATCAAATGGATATGAGGCTTCACCAAGGTCAATTAATGGTTGATTTTGATGTATAGAATTTTTAGCAAGATTTTTCAACATTAATTGGGGCCAATTGACTAGGCTATGGGTTCAATTTGGTGAGATTATAAAGATTTTACAACATTAATTGAGGCCAATTAACTAGGCTATGGGTTCAATTTGGTGAGATTAGGTCATATGGGTGAAAATTGGGCTTCAATCTAACTCAAAATTGGGCTCAAATCATGGACAAATTGAGCTTGGATTTGGTTTATTTTGGTCATATTAAAAGTGAATTTGAGTTTAGAATTGGAATTGGGGTTAATTGAGATCAAATTGATGGACATTTGAGTTGGATTTGGGGAAATTTGGGTCTTTAAAGGGTAATTTGGGGATTTTGGTTAAAGATGGTGAAACTGTCCAAATTGAGTCATGTGGTAGTTAAGAAAAATGAAATTGGGAATATTTTGGATTTATTGGAATTTTCTGGGAATTTTTGGAATTTTTGAGATTTTGAGCTATGGAGGGGTATTTTGGTAATTTGGGGGTGTTTTAGGGCTAAAAGGCCAAGATGGGTATTTTGGTAGAGTTGAGGTACAAATCATTACCAACAAGCCATGGACCATTAGAAATCCCATTTTGGGTCCTCTATATAGTGGTCTTAGTCAAACCATAGCCCTAGGGCTAGTAGGTTTAGGGGACCATTTACATGAATATCCCAAAAGATCAAGGGATCTAGGCTTAGAAGTTCTGGGTTTAGGGTAGTGAGTGATTGTGAATGTAGATGAGTGTGGTGAGTGAATTAGCCCTAGACCAACACCCAGGGTTAACTTTAAGGTTCAACAGTCCTAAGGGTGACTCATCTTGAGTTTCCCCCATAGTGATCCCCCTACTAAATGCTAGAGGTTATGACCAATATGTGGAACTTCAAGTTGAGTAAAGAAGAGGGTAGAATTTCTAATGGTGAGGGTTCCATGTCTAGTTTTCTAAGAATAGTCAACAGGAAAAGTCCTATGGCTAGACCCTAGGCTACTAAAGAGGAAAAACTAAACCTCAACCAAAAATGAGGTCAACAACCCAATGAACAAAGATCACCAAACGCAACTTGAACAGTTGTGTTAAGATATACGAAGAGTTCTTGGACAATGTAATTTTTGGTTGCTGACAAGAATCTTGTGGTCTTGGTTTAAACACCCTAAGTAGATTTGAATACTTTACAGCCCGGGATGACAGAGCCATAAACATCTTGATCGGTTCATTTAACATTTATTCAACCTATAAACTTAACAAAAATGAGCATGATTTCATGATAATTGTGTTTTGTTTTGTAGGTTCATTAAAAACATAAAATAAATTGCGCTTCAGATTTACTTTGCAAGTTATAGCGTGTGCTAACTCTGTTTTGTAGGAAGACATTATGAAGTGGAACATCGAGACAATAAAATAAGACAAACATGACAAACAAAACAAAATAAAATATAATGACATGATATGACCTAAAACAAATTAAAACAAAACAACGACAATAAAACAATGACATCAAAACAACAAAAACTCAAAATAAAATGACAACAACAAAACATAAAAGAAAAAAAAGCAAAACAACTTGAAAAAACAAAATAAAACAAAATATTTAAGGTATAATCGGATTCTTAGAAACCTATTACCCTAAGAAAAAGCATTTGATGTTTCCTTCCTTGACATTGACATTTCTTAGATGAACAAGTGTTAATGTTAATCAGGAGTTTTCTCAGACAGCCTTGATTGTCTTAGTGTCGGTAATTGAAGGGGGACTTGAGAAATTGTCGGTCGCCGGAATGAATCCACTGACGCTCTGTTTTAAAAGCTTGTTTAATATATATATATATTATTTTAATTNAACTTGACCCATAAAATTATTTCTAAAGGATTCTCTAGTCATGGTGGACCTTCCAAAATTTTCTTAGGATTTTCTAATCAATATGCTAATTTTCATGATTATTTAAAAGAAATAATGTGAAATAACTTGAAAAATATGGGTCTCTGTATAGGAAGCTCCTTCTAGTCATGGTGGACCTTCCAAAATTTTCTTAGGATTTTATAATCAATATGCTAATTTCCATGATCAAAGGTTTCTCTGGTCATGGTAGACCTTCTAAAATTTTCTTGGGATTTAATAACCAATATGCTAATTTCCATGATTATTTTAAGGAAATGATAAAATTTTTTTTGGGATTTAATAACCAATATGCTAATTTCCATGATTATTTTAAGGAAATGATGTGAAGAATTTGTAAAATATAGGTCTCTGTATAGGGACCTTCTCTGACTTTGGAAAAATCATAGAATACTTCCCCCGACAGAGGCTACAATATGTCAAGTATAGGAACCTCTTTTAACTTTGGAAAAATCAGAGGATATTTCCCTTGACACAGGTTGCAACATGTCAAAGTTTCATGCCAAGGTGATGTATTAATATGCATGGAGAATCAAATGATTCAAAACAATGTTTAATTAATTAAAAATAAAATATGCATAACATGGTCTTGAAATTTATTTCANGGTCATCAAAAGTATTATAACGGTTCCTAAAGGAGGGGTGCCCAGACAAAGGGAGGGAGCCCAATCCACAAAAGTTTACCAGAGAGTTACAAGTAAAAGAAAAACAAAAAAGGAGAAAGCAAAACATTGTACTAAATCTCTTTAAGTGGGCTAGGTTTGAATCTGAGGTGAGGGGTCTTCAGCTTGTCACCATGGAGTAGGAGGGCAAAGGGGGTAGGAGGTCTTATATCAACAGAAATGGAGTTGGCATAGGTTCCTTGTCTGCAAGCCAATTAGCAGGTTGGTTACATTCTCTATAAATGAAAGACATATGAATTGTAAGTCTTTTATAAAAAGTGCCAATTTTTTGCTTCCATTGCATATGGTTCCATGAGGAAAGCTGATCAGAATTCAGCAAAGAGATTAGCTGTAAAGAGTCAACCTCAATCCGTACTTTCTGCCAAGTTGCTTTTTGTGCAAATGTAAGGGCCCAGTAGACAGCAATAAGCTCAGCTTCAAGAGCATCATTTGCCACAGTAGGAGCATGGAAGAATAGTAGACAATTACTAGAGGAATTTCTGAAAACCCCTCCCACCCCTGCACCCCATTTAGAGAAGCTACCATCAATGTTTATTTTCATGTTTATCAATTCTGTTGTGATTAATGGTGGTACTGATCTGAGCCATATTTAAGCTAGGGCAGTTCTTAAGCTGAGTGATTTTGTTCAGATAGGCAACACAGTTTCTGGTTACCTTGTTATATTGGATACTCTTTTCATCATGTTTGTTGTTGTTCCTACCCATCCACAAGAACCAAGCCACAATGAAGGGGATTGACTCCTTCTGTGTACTTCTCCAGCTATTCCAACCAGCATAAAGACTAGTCCAGTTCTTGTCCAAGAGATCATCCTTAATCCCATAAAGGAGCTCTTTCCACACCTCTTGAACAAACTCACATTTGAAAAACAGGCGGTTAATGTTCTCCTCACTTTTCAGACAAAGATAACATCTTAAACCTTTGAGTTTAAGCATATCATCAGTAGGCAAGAGGTTGTTGAAGAATCTCCTGCAAAAGAAGGATATGGAAGGGGATATAAATCTGTTCCAAATGACCTCACCCCAATTGACCTTCTCCCAAAGATTTAACTTAGCATAAATTGCTTTGGTCAGGCTTTGGTTAGTGTAGCTTTGCCATATGATCATATCCTTTCTGCCTTTACCAAACACTATTCTAGTGACTAGAGATAAGTGAGGCTCCTTAATGAAAGATTGGAGCTTAGGAACATCCCAGGAGTCCCCATCCCAGAGGTCACAGACTAGGAGCTGACGATTGAAGTCTGAGGGGGGGCCCAATCCAGTCTTTAGGACACCAGTTCTCAAGCCAAAAGTTCAATTTACCATTCCCCAAATCCCAAATGTACATGTCTTCAACTTGCTCTCTGAATTTCAGCATATTTGTCCAAATTTTGGAGTCTCCCAGCTATTTAGTAATAAGGGAGGGGTGTTGGTTCTTGCAATACTTACCATACATGAATTTTGCCCACAAAGAAGTTTGTGCTCTGAACTGAATCCACATCTTACAGAAATTAATGTTTACAACTTGTTGGAGCCCCTTGAACCCCAGCCCACTAGCTGAAATGGGTTTGGCTACCTCTTGCCAAGAAGCCCAGTGTAACTGCTTTCTTTGACCAGCCCATAAAAATCTATTAAAAGCTCTCTCCAACTAGATTTGGGTGCTTTTCCTGAGGTAGTTAGTTTGAAGGATATAAGAGGGGAAGGTAGTAGTCAGGATACTTTTCAGAAGAGTGATTCTTCCCCCATTAGACAGGAAGGAGTGAGACCAGCTGGATAGAGTTTTCTGAATTTTCTATAGGATCTCATCAAATTGGGTCAATTTTGATCTCCCCCTAGTGAGTTGAACCCCCAGATACCTTACAGGGTCCCTAGCAGTAGAGAAGCCAGTGTAGTTGGAGATCCAGTGCTTGGTATTGGAAGAAGTCCTCTTGTTAAATATAAGTTGGCATTTAGTAGGGCAGAATTCCATTCCAAATTGTTTCTAAAATTGTTGTATGCATTTATAAACCTTCTTCACAACAATCTTATGAACATTGGAGAATATCATAATGTCATTAGCATACATGAGATGTGAAATTGCTAAATTGGATCTACGGTGAAATCTGGAGTACTGATTATTGAGGATGTTCTTGTCAAGCATTCTAGAAAAGTAATCCATATCAATAATAAAGATAGTGGGAGAGAGTGGATCACCTTGCTTTAGTCCTCTAGAAGCAGTGAAAGCCCCCTAGAGTTGGCCATTGCTAAGGATGGAGTGGTTATTATTGGTAAGCCACCTTTGGATGAGATTTCTGAATTCAGGCTGAAATCCTCTAGCTGCAAGTATACCCAAGATAAAGTTCCAGTCAATGGTGTCATAGGCCTTCTTAATATCTAATTTGTATATGAGGTTTCCTCCTCTGCTAATTTTACCAAGATCCAAAGTGAGTTCCTGTGCCAACAGCGCATTATCATTAATAGATCTACCTTTAATAAAGGCAGTTTGGTTAGGATATATAATTTTGTCCAAGTGAGGTTGCAACCTTCTCACAATAATCTTGCTTATGAGTATGCTAATGATAGAAGTCAGGCTTATAGGCCTGTAGTGATCCCAGGTTTTTTGTAATTCCCCTTTAGGGTTTAGCACAATTGAAGTGTTACTGAAGTAGTTGGGGAGGTTGAATCCTCTAAAGAAGCTCTCAATTGTCTCCACAACCTCTACCTTGATGATGTGCCAAGCTTTTTTGTAGAATTCAGCTATAAAATCTTCAGGGCCAGCTGCCTTAGAGCTGTCAATACTATTCAAGGCTTCCCAAATTTCCTCAACAGAAGGGGGTTCAGTAAGGTTAAGTTGACTAGTGTAACTGGATTCTCCAGCAAAGTAATCTTCATATTCAGTATTAAGTTCAGCAGAAGAGTTCAGGAGAGAGCTGTAGAACTTAACAGCATCCTTAGCTATAAGTTCATTATCATTCAACCATCTGCCATCCTTGGAATTTATGGAATGTATGGTATTGCATTTCCTCTTGTAACTTATGTAGGCATGGTAAAACTTGGTGTTTCTGTCCCCTTCAGAAAAGCCAATTATAGAAGCTTTTTGTTTGAGTATCAGATCCTGAATATCAATGGCTTTGTTCAGATTAGTCTGGGCAGTCAGCAAATTAGCTTCAGTGGCATGGTTATTCTGAGCACCAGCCTCAAGTCTCTCAACCTCTTTTTCAACAGATAACAAATTGGAAAACACATTTCCAAAGGTTTCCCAACCCCACTTTCTCAAGACTTTGCCGGTTTTCTAATGCAGAAGGCTAAGCTTGATAAAAGGGTCAGTGTGTTCAATTCTCATCCAGTTAGAGGCAACACAGTTATTGAAAAGGGAGTGGGTATACCACATGTTTAGGTATCTGAAAAAAGGGTGGGGTGAGGTGGTAACTGGGAAGGTTATGGAAATGAGGAGAAGTCTGTGGTCAGAACAAGTAAGGGTTAGGTGGGTAACAAAAGTAAGGAGATAGTGTTTCTGTCAGAGGTCATTAACTAACATTCTGTTTAGTCTTTCCCATAGAAGACCCCTCTTTCAAGTGAACTTAGGACCTTGGTACCCCAAGTTAAACAAACCAGCCTGTTGTATTTGATCATTGAAATAAGTCAGTTTAGACATGTTGGAGGTCTCCCTCCAGACTTCTCAGCTACATTAGAGATGCAATTAAAATCTCCCCCCACTATCCAAGGGGAGTTCATGTTTTTACTGATGAGATGTAAGCCTTCCCATAATTCCTGTCTATCAGCTTTCAAACTGCCAGCATAAACAAAAGTGGCATACTCCAAATGTCCTTGTACAAGCAGTGAGAGATGTATGAACTGATGATGGTCCATAATAATGCTCCACTGAATTTCTTTCTTGCAAAAGAACCAAAATTTATTATTTTTGTTAGCATATTGTGAGAAAACAGGGAATATTTGGATAATTCTCTGAGAGTTATGTTGAACCAAAGGTTCAAGTATAGTAAAGCACCACAACTTGTGTTTTTTATTGAGATAGATCAATCTTTTTAAAGATTGAGGATGGGAAATGCCCCTGATATTCCAACAAAGCATATTAATCATGGGGGGGATTATTATGGGGGGAAGGCTGAGATCTTGATCTGGTCCTTCCTCTAGAAGGAGGAGGTCCCCCCATTTTCAAAGTTTCTATGAACCCAATGTTACCCTCTCTTAATTTCTGCACTTCAGACTGAACCTTCTTCTTCTTTTTGGATTTTTGCGTTTACAATTCCTCTTCCAATAGGTGTTTCATCTCAGCTATATCATTCTTCTGAGGAGCTTCTATTCCAAGAGTAGTTTGCTGGTTGGTCTCCTTGGGTTGCACCACCTCATCTAAAGGGACAGATAGGGGTGTTTGAATATTTATCTGGTTTACCTCCTCCGTGAAAGATCTAGGGGAAGTATATGGGGGGTCTGTGGAGACAAGAGGAGCAGTAGAGCTTTTAGGTGTTTCCAGCATGTCATCCAAATTCTCAGTTGGAGGGGGGTCTACACTAATTGAACCTTATGGGGGAATAGGCTGGGTATACCTTCTCTGATTTGCCACTGTCTTCTTTAGGGGAGGGTGAAGCCTGAAACATCTATCCTTGGTGTGTCCAAACATCCTACAGTGATGACAGTAGTATGGTTTCTATTTTAACCTCAGTGTTTGCTAGAAACCCTCCTTGTCATTACCAATCCAAATCCTATTGATTTCAGGGAGAGTAACATCTCTCTCAATGAGAATTCTGGCTAGGGCTGGTTTGACCTTATTGTATGTAGGAGCAGCCACCTTTATAGGTCTCCCTATTGCACTTGCTATATTGAATAAAGCATTGAGATTAAAGTACTGGATTGGGAGGCCAGGTAATTTAAACCATAGAGGAACTATTGGACGTTCCTTACTAAGGTCAAAATCAGGATCCCATTTCAGGATTTTCATTGTGGTACCTCCAATTTGGATGGCTTATTTTGCAAAGAGTCTAGCATAGTCTTCCTCTCCTGGGAGTTGTATAAGTAGGTGTCTTCCATCTAGAATTCCAATCTACCAATCACCATTAAATTTCAAAGAATCAAAGTAGTTTCAAACTAAATCCATTTTGGGGTGGCCAAGAAGAAATTTCCACACCAAGGTAAATTTTACTTGGTCATTTAGATTAATAATTTCTTGAGGTAAGAAATAAACATCAGGTTCTCCATCCTTGGCACCTAAGGGATGAATGCAAAGGCTGTTACCCTTTCCGGCTGTATTGTCATGAAACTTCTGTGGGAAGAATAAATGTTTAGGATCATTGAGGGAAGCAGTTGATTTGCCAACCACTCCTGCATAGGTAACCTTTGCGCATTGAACATTTGTATCCAAGTCGATAGGAGTAGCCATACTCCCAAGAAACACAGACCAGAAGCCACAGAGCTAGAGAACCAAAGAAAAGGTTAATAGGACCAAAACCACACAAAACAGGTCTAACCTGTCAGCAAACCTCAATGCAACATCGCCCAACACCAGGAAGGGGAGGGAAACCACCACAAGAGTAAGAGAGTGCCAAGTGAAATCAGATAAAACCAAAGGAGAAAGGAAAGAGAGCTGAAAATAGAAAACCTCTAATGGAACAGTAAAAACCCACCAACCAGAAAAAATACCAATGAAACAGTGAAACCCACCAAAACCTATGAAAGGAGTGGTGGAAACAAACCTCCAAAGTGTAGGAGGAAAAGAAAACAGCACCCTGAAGAAGAGAACAGCCAGACCTCCCCCAGAACACACTCCAGCAGCTCACCATTTTGCCAGAAACCCTAAAAAGCACCTCCCTACTCAGCCGCCAGCTTCATGGTTATATATATATATATATATACTTTAGAAAAAAATAATATTTTAATTTTTGAAAATGCAAGACCCAATTGAACTCATACAATTTTTGAAAATACAAGACCGAACTGAACTCATACCTTCAATATTTTAAATGATCGAGCACAACACCAAAAGCAATATATCTACCTCGCAAGATAAATACACTACTTGCTATTGGTGTTCAATTAAATAAACTAAAAAATTTATGATATACGTTTTAGTCTGCAAAAAACTTCTTTTTTACCGTCAAATTCCTCTTTCTATTTTGAATAGTTAGGTATGGTTTATATTACCTGGGCTCTTAAATCTCCCTATCGAGGCAGGCCCCTATAGTCAATTACATCTCAAACGACCGAGGCCACTTAAGAAAACTCTCGATTTAGATCAGAAAATATTGTCTCCAAGAATTTTAAAGAATGGGACTTTTCAAAGATCAGACCAAGAAGTGCAAATGGGAGAGGCTCAAATTTGGAACATTTATTATGGAATCCAAAGGAAGAAAAACTAGGGGAAGTCACAGATCTTAAGAAGAACCTCAATGACTTCCCAAGCTATCCTATGGTTTAGCTTTAATTCCAAGAGAAAAATTTTGAATGTTTCATCCTATGAATTTTATTATTTAGGGCATACATTTGAGTGAGTCCATTGCACAAATAGCATGGAAGATATGAGGATTTGTGTCGTGATGAACGACAACCTCAGAATCCTAGAACAACTTAGGGATTAGATTACACGACATGATCATGCAAAGGCCTAAAGATGAGGTGAGGATTTATGTCACACTAGGCGAACAACCTCGAAGTCCTATGATTTGTGTTGTTTAATTCTAGGAAAATTTGCTTTGCAGATCCTCATGCTGGTGCAGATTGTTGTTCTATAAGGTTTCTCTCGGTGCTAGCTTCATGTTTCTGGATGAAGTAGCTGTCCTAAGTTCTAAAGGTTTAAAGGCTTAAATGACAAGTTTAGGTTCAAAATGCGGGGGGAGTTGACTAGAGTGACTAGAGTGACACCGGTTATGATCTCACGGTTCCCTCGTTCTAGTATCACTATTTTCTTCTAAATTTACTTAGCTTAAAGAGTTGTTAAACTCATTTAACATGAGAGATCTCATTAGCAACCGTGGGTTACCTCATCCGAGGGACTCCTGTAAATTCAAAAGGGTGTATTATGAAGTTATATTTCAAAGGATTTATGGTTACCTTTGAAAGAGTTTAATTTAATTTTTTAAATTGCTGATTAATTTTGAAAAGTTTTTATTCTATCACCTAAGCATGCATGGTAAGTAGAAACAATAGTAAATTGCAGCAACTATAATGACAGAAAATAAACAAAGTTGTAAAAGCGTACCTGTCAAATTCTCGCTGCTCCCGCTAAAATGTTAGAACTTGCAACATATATAATTTTGTGGGAAATTTAAATAAATTGCAAGGGTGGACAGACTAGAGGAAGGTGTAGCTACCAAACCCTATGCCGTAACTTGGTGAGTCCCTAAAGGTTTTGATGGATGATTCTCTGGAAAAATGAGTAATAATTTCAATTGTTCTTCAAAATATCCAAAAGGTTATAAAAGTGTTTGGCGAGCAATCCATAACAACCTTTAAATCCTTTTAAAATGCTTCGAGTTCATTTGAACCTATTATATTATTCAATTTATCATCCCAAACTTTAAATTTGGTTTTAATGAATTAATACACCCTATGCTCCGTGAACCTGACATTTTGATTATCTTAAGAGTAGGGTACTAATATAGTCACTTAATGTTTTACTTAAGAGTTATGTAAGTGGATGCCCCTAAGTCAAGCTTGAGTCATTGAAGATTTTGTAGTCACCATTAAAGTTGGGCTTGTAGTGTTTTCAAAATGTTCATAATTAGTTATCTTATCTTTTCTAACCCTCATTAAATAAGTTCAAATATCAATCCTACCTCACTATTAATCTCTTAACAATTTTCATGAGTAATTTGCAATTATCAAAATATTAATTTAAGCAAAATATATTCTTATTAAGAGATCATGATTTCACCAATCAGGGTGCTTCAAGTGAGTGAATTATTATCTTCCTAACTTAAGCCCATCATTTTAGTATCATCCATTTAGATTGACTTTCAAGTCGTGAAAATTTTTTAAATTAAAATTCTACCTTTTAACCCATTATATTTCAAACATCAAAAGGAGTCCATTATGATTAAAATTACTTATTTACCCTTTTGGTTAATCCTAAATTTTAATTAAGGCATCAAAATCTAAAACTATCTTTTTGCCCCTAAGGCTTTCCACTTCATAACTCTTCAAATATAACTTAAATAACTTTGAAATTTTTAGAGTACCCCACTCATGGGTCAATTAAAATATCATAGGAGAAAATTTGATTTTTTTTTAAATTTAATTTAATTTAAATAATTATTTTAATATAGAAAATAGGATTTTCAATATTAATTCATTTAACTAATCAAAGTAAAGTTTTTGTTCATGGGAAAATTTTCGAGGTTCACCTAGGTTAGAGNCATCATAAAATTATTGGAGGTTCAACTACATTAGTGGACCACTTGGGCAAAATTTTATAATTTTTTAAATTATATTTTTTTATTATTATAATTATTTATTGATTTTAGTAATTTAATTAAATAGAAAATATGTTTTAATTACAAAAATTACTTTTATATTTTTATTAAATTCCCCTAAGTCCAGAGAACTTAGTGAAACAAACTTTTCATTTTTATGATTTTTAATTTATTTATTATAATTATTTTTAATGGAAAATTAGAGAAAATACATTTTTACCCTTTTAAAATTTATATTTAGCTTAGAAATATTAGGAAAAATGTTTTAATGTGTCCCAAGTGATTAGGAAATAATTAAGGACAATTTAGCACATTCTCATATTTTTGAAATTTTTAATTTTTTAAATTATTTTTCATCCAAAATACAGCTCACAATGCATTATTTATTTAAAAATATTTTTTATTTTTCCTTAGTGCATCTGATCACAAGGAACTCACAAAATCACTTTTCATAATTTTTCCTAATTATATTTAATTTATTAAAATTATTTCAAGGCCAAAAATACTATTTTTCTTAGAAAATCAACTTTAGTGATAAAATTAAATCAAATAAATTTCAAATTTTTACAATGACTAAAAATAAGTGTTATTTATAGTGTGGAGTTATTTTTGCTAATTTTTGAAATATGTTAAATTTATTTTAATTTCTTTGAATTCTTAGGGTTTACTTATATATAACAAGTTACATAAATATCCAAACTTAATTTAAATTTTTCCTAGGGTTCTCTGACCAGAGGAAACCTACTAAAAAAATCCCATATTTTTTCCTTATATTTTAAATTATATAATAATTTTAATCAAAATAATCATTTATACTTGGAAATTAGGGTTACATGTATAGAGATGTTTTATGACTTTTGAACAATCACAAAACCCCTCTACTGTCCTGAGGAACACCCCCCTAAAGTCTCAAGCCATAGGGATTATCTTTTAACTAATTAAAATTAAAAAGCTCCAGAGAGTATTTAATTAATTAAAAATCAGAGATTCATTAAACAATTTTTATTTTTATTCCAAATTGTTCTCCTCTATTCACTAAGTAAAAAGGTAATTTCATTTTATTTTTTATGATTTTTGTACACCAAATTATGGATTTTATAACTTATGAAATTAATTTAAATAAAAAATCCTCAATTTTCTACTTATCTGACTCAGCTACCGTGTCAACCTCGTACACGCCATGCTTTCCACGCATCGCTCCACCATTCAATGCTGCCATCCACCTCAGTGACTTGTTAGCCCGCATTTCTTGCTTCATCTACTCATCCGACGTGAACTAGACTTTTCAAACAGTACATGGGGAAACGGAAGACATCCATTCATCAGTCTAAATCAGCCTAACTCGAGAACCGTTCAACTTAAAACCTTAAGATCTTAACCTGGACTCAACCAATTCACTTTTGGTTTGCTCGTACACCTACATCTATTCAAGACAAACACATCTATATAGCTACATGCTTATGTAATAAAATTTTCCTTCACAGAGGCCCAAATCAAGACAAAAATTAGGGTTTAAGCTTTATACCTGAGTCTGAGAGGGGAGGCCTCAATCAGATGCTTGTGGATGCTTCAGTAGGGTCCAAGAACGTCCTTGAAGTGTCACCTTACTCTGATATAAGGTCTAGGTTGGAGTTCGACCAACAGGTGGTGTGGCCTTAGTCAAGGAGTGGGTTAGAGGGCTCAACAGAGAGGGATTTTGATGGGGAACCTCCTCGTTGTTGACCTCACTTTTGGTTGAGGTATAGTTTCCTCTTTAGTAGCCTAGGGTCTGCCATAAGGCTTTCCTGTTGACTATTCCTAAAGGACTAGAAAAAAAACTCTCACCATTTGAAATTCTAAACTCTTCTCTACTCAACTTGAAGTTCCATATATTGGTCCTGACCTCTAGCACTTGGTAGGTGGAGTCAATATGAAGGAGCTCAAGGGCAGTCCCCATAAGACTGCTTGGCCTTATGATTGACCGTGGGTGTTGTTTTGGAGCTAGTTCACTCACTTACACTTACTTTCACTCACATTCACTCACAACCCTAAACTCAAGCTTGTTAACTTTGATCCATTGATCTTTTGGGAGACTCATGTGGATAGTCCCTTAGACCCACTAGCTTTAGGCTAGGATCTAGCCAAGGCCAGTACATAGAGGACCCAAATAGAGATTCCTTTGCTCCATGGCTCAAATAGGGTGGTTGGTACCCCACTTTCACCAAAATACCAAACTTAATCTTTTACCCACAAATCTACCCAATTTACCAAATACCCCTAAACCCGAAGTTTGACAAAAAATCTCAATTTCACCCAAAATGCCCAAATTAGTTCAAAGATCATCTCAAATCATTTGAAACTACCCAAATTGTCCAAAACTTCCCAAAATTGCCAAAATTACTAAAATACCCCTATATTTGCCAAAAATACAAAAATACCCTTGGTCGCCCAAACTTTCCCAAAGCCCTCAAAATCATCTCAAATGTCCCTAAAACTAATTTTGACTCTTCAATTGAGCTCAATATGATCAATTTGATCAACTTTGACCAAAAGCCCCAAATTTCTCTTAAAAGCCCAATTTCCCCAAATTCACTTTAAATGTCCATCAATTTGATACCAACCTTCCCCCCCAATTTCAATTCTAAATTCAAATTCATCATGATCAAACTCAATTCAAACCAAATTCAAGTTCAATTGACCCACATTTGAGTCTAATTTCAACCAAATCAAAAAGCCCCAATTTATCTTAAAATTAAAATCCCTCAATTATGCATCATAAACTCTTTGAAACATCTCCACACACCAAATTGAACCCTCAATTGACATTGGTCAAGCTTCAATTTCACTCAATTTCAACCCAAATCCAAAATTCTCAAATTTCCCCGATTTAGCCATGTGCCCAAATTCAACCAAATTGAATGCCCTAATCCTAAAATTGGCACCCAATTAATGTTGAGAACTCATCATGGCATTCCCCTAGACCATATTTAACTCTCAATTTGGACTTAACCTAACTCTACCCCAACCTAAACCCAATAACCCAACATCGCCAAATTGATCAAGTGCCAGAAATCACTCAAATTGAACCTCCAAATCAATTCAAAATCTCTCTAAATCTTTTATAAACCCCTCATGAAAATCATTTACACCAAGTTGCTCAATCAATTGAGTCCAATGTCATGGCTAGCCTAACCCAAACACAAATTCAAGACAATTTAACCCAAATTGAACCCATGCACTAAAATTGACTAAGTCATGCCAAAGTGGCCAAAGTAATGACACCATAACCACCAAATGGATCATAGTGACCAGGCTAGACCCACCTAGCCCACCCTATGGAAGTCATGGACCAATGGTCCCTTGATTTAGGGGATTTTATCCTTTTTTGGGCCTAAACCAAGAAATACTTGACATCATACCAAACCATTAAGGGTTAATCATAATTAAACCTTCCCCTGGCTCACCTAGCTACCTAACCACCTCCCCTACTCTGGTCAACCGCCTTAATTGTCAGAAAACACTAAAACTGAGAGCCCCATGCCTCCATCTAAACCCAATCTCACCCATCCAAGTTGGCTAGCTCCAATTGGTCTTTGGATTTTTTCTTCCCTCCACCTAAGCACCCAATTGCACCTGAATTGAAGCCCTAAGCTCCACCCCAAGCCCCTTTATTTAAACCACCTCCTCCATGGCAAAAAGATGAGCTAGCAAATTTCCTTAGGGAGACTCTGTCAAATTGCTTCCATACACTCTCCAAGAACTCCTAAGCCCAAGCTCACCATTTTTCGCCTCTAGATTCCCCTATGAGAGCTCAATTTTGAGTTCAAAATTCAAGGAAAACTAGGACATATTTCCCCACACCTCCATAGTCCACCAAACATCAATTAACTGTGCACACACCATCCCCACAGTGAGAGGAGTTAATTCCACACAAAAGCCCCATCATAAATAGCCTCTAACATAGCTCTAAACCAACACCTAAAATCAACTTTGATCGAAATCATACCTAGACAATTCACCAGGGCTTAGGACTTCATCTAGAGGTTCGTTGGTCCATTCAAAGCTGCCACAACAATCTGATTTAGGCCTGCCATCTCAGACAAAGCTATTGAACCTCAACCCTAATCCAAGCCTATTTTGATTCTCCATATGTATTTACAATATTTCATACCGTTTAAACCATATATATGTTCATCTTGAGTAGATGAAGGTTTAGAAACAAATTCCATATGATTTGGTTGAGTCAGCTCAAGGTCTTAAGGTTTTAGTGTGAACAGTTCTCAAGCTTGGACACTTAGGGACGATGAAGGAGAGTTGTCTGATCGCGCGTTTATTCAATAAATAGAGGAGATCAAGCTGGACGAATGCTTGGAACAAAAAGGCAGGCCGTGTGGCAGCTAAGGTGGCTGGCGGCATCGAATAGCAGAGTGTCATGTATAAAGTTCGACGCGGACAAGAATGAGGTGGTGTTGCATGTTTAAGTAGAAACATTTGAATTTTTTGGAATTATTTAAATGCTTGAACTTAAAAAATCCATATCTTTCTCTAGAAAAATCATAAAAATAAAATAAAAATACCCTCTTACTCAGTGAATAGAGGAGAATAACAAAAAATAAAAATTATTTGTTGACTCTCTGGTTTTTAATGAATTAAATACTCTCTATAGTATTTTAATTCATTATGATTAAACATTGCTCACCATAGCTTGAAATTTTAAGGGTTTGTTCCTCATGACAGTGGGGATGTTCTCTATTTTCCCAAGGTCAGAGGTCATCTCTATACTTCTAACCTTAATTTTTAAGCTAGGATGGCTATTTTGACTTATTTTAAGTATATAAATTAAAATACCACTTGAAAAATTATGGGAATAATTTTAGTAGGTTTCTATGGTTAGAGAAACATAGAAAAAATGTCATGATGATTTGAATTATTCTGTACATTTATATAGTTAATTAAGTGCATATATCTTTCTTTAATTTATTTAAATTAAATACTAATAAAAATCTGACAAAATCAATTCCACATTATGCATAAAAATCATGTTAACCCACTATAAGAATTTAAAAATTATTTGTTTATCATTAAGCACAATAGTTGATTTTTCAAAAAATATTGTATTTTTGTACAAAAATAATTATATTAAATTAAATACACTTAGAAAATTATGAAAAGTTATTTTCTAAGTTACTTGTGATCATGAGCACTTAAGAAAAATAAAAAACATTTTTGATAAAATACTTGATTTTTGGCCTATATTTTGAATTAAAAAAAATTAAAAATAGTTAAAAATTTTAAAAAATACAAAAATATTTCAAAATGTTCCTAATGGTTCCCTGATCACTTGGTACTCATTAAAAATATTTTTCCCAATTTTTCTAAGTTAAAAATAAATTTCTAAAGGCTTAAAATGCGCTATCATATTTTTCTCATTTAAATAATTATAATAAATAAATAAATAAACATAAAAATAGAACATTTATTTCTCCGAGTTCTTTGGACTCAAAGAGGTTTAATAAAAATATAAAAAATAATTTTTGTAAATAAAACATCTTTTCCATTAAAATTAAATCATAAGTCAATAAATAATTAAATTAAAGATTTAATTCAAAAGGTCATGCAATTTTGTTAAAGTGTTTTTTGACCTAAGGGGACCTCTAATGATTTTCTCATGAATAAAATCTTTATTTTGATAGTTAAGTAAGTTAACTTTTAAAATACTACTTTCTAAATTTAAATAATTATTTAAATTAAATGAAATTTTGAAAATTCACATTTTCTCCTCTGATGTTTTAATTGATCCATGGACGGGACACTCTAAAAATTTTCAAAGTCATTTGAATTTTGATTAATGAGTTATGAGGTGAAGAGCCCCAAAGGCAAATAAGTAACTTTAGATTTTGGTGCCTTAATCAAAATTAGGATTAACAAAGGGAAAATGGGTGATTTTGATCCTAATGAACATGTTTGGATGATTGAAATGCAATAAGATTAAAAGGTAGGAACTAACTTGCCACCTTTTCTATTATAAAAAAATTGTAATCTCTTTAATTACCATGACTTGGAAGTTCATGAAAATTTAATGATTCTCAAGTTATGGGTTCGAGTTAGTAAGATAATATTTCATTAATTTTAAACCCATAATTGATGACAATGCGATTGTTCAATAAGAATGCATGTCATTTAAATCAAAATTTTGTTACTTACCATTTCACCTATTGTGATTTTTCAGGGCTTGGTAGTGATCTAGGCTTGACATTTAAACTCATTTGATTGGATTTGAAAGGTAACATGATTGATGATTAACACATTTTTACACTACAATCCCAATTTTAACTGTGGGTACCAAAACCTTTAATGACTCGGATCTATCTTAGAGGTACCCACCCACATAACTCTTAAATGAAATATCAATTGATTAATTGAGTGTCCTAACCTTGGGATAAATAAAACATCAAGTTTTGTTGAGCAATGAGATAATCTTAGCTTAACCTTGGATGATTAATAAAATGATATGATAAGTTCAAAACGAACTCTAAATATTTCAAGAAATCTTCAAAATGATTCAGGGTCATGCTCCGAGCACTTTAAAATCTCTTGAATATTTTGAAGGGCAAATTGAACTTGTTATATTTTGTTCTAAAATCATTCACTAAGATCTTCTGAGACTCAATAAAGTCATAACTTGGGTTTAGTAGCTATAGCTTCATCTACTCCCGCCATTTGAATTGCTTGAAAAACTATATACATGTTGCCAAAGCTAACCTTTCAGGTGAAGGAGCAGGAGGAATCAACAGGTACGCTTTTAAGTTATTTCATTTACCTTTTCGTACCTCTTGTTTCTTGCTTGAATGTTTAAGGTCACCCTACATGCCAAAAAACCAAAATTAAAAAATCAAAACAAGATAAAATTCACCACCACAATAGTTAAAATATAAGACAACTCAAAATTTAATCACAAACATAACAAAATAAAAATTACAACTAAATTAAAATGTCTCTATTGGATGATCAAGAATCCCTCGGAGGAGGTAACCTAGGGTTGCTAATGAGATTTCCCACGGTCTAAATGAAAGTATGGAACTCATTAAGTTGAGTTTTCCTTATCTCTTCAAGCTCATTTAATTGTAACAATCTTTTCTCACCAGCATCTTTTAAATTCTTTATCTCTTCAAGTTCATTTAATTGCAATAATCTTTTCTCACCAGCATCTTTCAAATTATAAATGAACTCTATAACATCCCAATATGCTTTATGCTCAAGTTCAACTGGTAAGTGACAAGCTTTCCTAAATATTAGCATAAATGGGGACATTCCCATAGGAGTTCTATATGCAGTCCTATAAGCCCACAAAGCATAGTCAAGTTTAACTGACCAATCCATTTTTGTTGGATTCACATATTTTTCGCATAATTCTTTTAATTTCTAGATTGGATAATTCAGCCAAACCACTTGTCTGAGGATGATAAGCATATAAGCCCACAAAGCATAGTCAAGTTTGACTGACCAATCCATTTTTGTTGGATTCACAGATCATAATTCCACAAACCATAGTCAAGTTTGACTGACCAATCCATTTTTGTTGGATTCACAGATTTTTCCATAATTCTTAGCCCACAAAGCATGGTCAAGTTTGACTGACCAATCCATTTTTGTTGGATTCACAGATTTTTCCATAATTCTTTTAATTTTTTGATTGGATAATTCAGCCAAACCATTTGTCTGAGGATGATAAGCAGTAGCAATCCTATGATTTATATGTGATTAGATAATTCAGCCAATACACTTGTCTGAGGATGATAAGCAGTAGATATTCTATGATTTATATGATATTTCTTTAATAACATTTGACTGACCAATCCATTTTTGTTGGATTCACAGATTTTTTCATAATTCTTTTAATTTCCCGGATGATTCAGCTAAACCAGTTGTCTGAGAATGATAAGCAGTAGAAATCCTATGATTTATATGATATTTCTTTAATAACTTCTCCATAATGGCATTTCTGAANCATAAAAAAAAAAGAGAAGAAGAAAGAAAAAAGAAAAAGGATTGAAAATGATCCTGAAAAAGAAAAGAAAAGAAAAGAAAAGAAAAGAAAAAGGATTGAAAATGATCCTGAAAAAGAAAAGAAAAAGAAAAGAAAAGAAAATATGTGAGGAGAAGCTTGAGGAGATGCCTAATTAAAAATTGGCTTCACTTGAATCAACTTAAAAAGGAAAGCTTGGCTACATTGTCTAAACTTATATTTTAGTATCAGCATATTTACAAGTAAAGCTTGATGAAGTTATTTTTTATATGGATATTCTAAGTGACTTTAATATGAATAATTTGCAATTTTCCTTGACAAGAATAGGGAATCCAAAATCCTAAACTTGACTGCTAGATATTCTTATACCTTTAGTATTAACTGGAGTTATTTTTCATTTTTCTTAAGTCATACTATTGTATTTAGTGGACTAAAATATGAAAATTTAGAAGTTAAAACCTTTGCCATGGGTCATATTTTATGTAATAAAAGAGTTACTTGAGGAAAAATAACATTTAAGTTTGGGGGATTTTGATGCACAAAAAATATATGCATTTTTAAACCCATATTTTATACTCATTTTTGGTGATATTGCACTTTAATGAAAGATATTTTTTATGTTTTATTGCAGGTTGTTGATTTTTAGGACTTGGAGCAAAAAAAAAAAGAAATTTGGAGTCAAAATTATGAATTTGAAAAATTATTCAGCGCTGACGACGCTAGATTGGACGTGATGGCACCGTTTGACAGAGAAGATAGCTTTAATTAAATGGTCTCTGGCACCGACGGTGCTAGTGTCAGTGCAGGACCCATTTCTAGAAGATTCGACGAATTTGGATGCTTTTTGAAGAGTTTTTGGATGTACCTATTGAAGAACCAACCCTAGGCTCTATTTTGAGCCAAAATTGATCAGAAAAGAGCCTTCCTTTGCCCCTCTTAGCCATCCATCGACCCTTCGAATCTCTTGTTGCCACTTTACATCATTCCATGCCATTCCACACCATTAGTTAGTTATTTTCTTTATAGTTTTGAGTTTGTGTGGTGAGTTTAAGTGTGAATTCTCCTCTAAGAAGTGTTGGAGAGGAAGAGAAGTGAGATATTTCTTCTTCCTAAATTTCCTAAGAGAGGCTAATAGGGATTTGCTTTGAGAAAGAGTTTAGATAAGTGCTGTTTGTTTATTATTGTTATATGAACTATCTCTTATATATGAAATTTGTGTTTTGTTGTATCTTTCTCATGAAGTCTGAGTAGTTTCCTTATCTTTCTCACTACTCTGAGATATGGTGAAATGAAGACACAATTTGGATGTGCCAATGTTGAAATATAAAATAAATTGTGATGGTTTTTCAACTCTGCTCTTAATTTACTTTTCGATCTAACCGATTAAATTATTAAAATATGTTGTGAAACATATGATCCGAGAAATGGAGTATGAGCTCTACAACAGAGTGAGAATCACATTTAATACCATGAAAGAAGATTTCATTCATGGAATTAAGTGCAAATAAATAGGGAAATATACTTTGTCGGGTGTAGAATTGGAGATTTCTAGGGTGACATACTAAAAATGCCCAATTTGATCTTAGTGTTCAAAAATTAAAGCGAGAGTTAGCCTTCAGAAGAAGGGAAGTGAGAGCTCTGAAGTGGGAGCCAATATCCTCCTAGCTTAGCCACGAATTTAGGGATAACCAATGATTTTCTATAACACTAAATTAAGGTAGAGAATTAAAATTGCTCCTATTTGGAACAATACAAATTTTGACTATATATCTCATCTCATTTCACAAAAAACTCATTGTAGTGAGAAAGATGCTTTTTCATATTAGAAAACTTCATCACATAAACATAGTTTAGTAGTTACTATTTTGAACTCTACATTTTAATTCTGCTAGTAGTTAATAATTTAACTTTGATGGTATCTTAAACATTCAAAATTAGTGACAGTAATTTTGTTTTATTTCTGTGAACTTTTTAGTTAATTTATCATTACAAATTTAAACCTCCCTCATGGGATCGATATTTGGGACTTAAATAAAAATTCTTATATTACTTGATAATGATATGTATACTTGCGTAGAATACTAACATTAAGTGCTTAACGTTATTATTCATAAAATATCATATCAATTTTTTGGCACCATTATAAGGCGGAGTCAACTTTATAAATTTTATACAACTATATTTTCGTTGGTCAGTTAACTACCGCGCTTAAGCGCCGAATGTTGACGCTTAAGCGTCGGTGCTAAATTTAGCGCAGGTCAACTTAATGTCCAAATACTCATTCTAACATGTTTAATTCATTACTAAAGTCTTAGAATCATTACTAAATCATTATATACTCAAAATACTACCACATTTTTATTAATTAAATACAACAACATAACATTCAAAATAGAAACACCCAAATAACTATAGATTTCCTCCCACAAAGTGCTTGGTTTAATGTCATTAGCCCCACATAACTATTGCTTATTCTGATTGACCCAACAAAATAAGATCATTTAATTTAAGTTGATCCTAAAAAGTAGGGTTTGAGCCTGTGACCATTCACTTTAAATATTTTCTCAGTTTTAGGATCTTTGATAGCCACAGCTCTAAGAATAAACTTTCATCACAAAAAATGGTCCCATCCACTTGGACTTAAGTTTACTTGGAAAAAATCTTAACTTTAAATTATATAGCAAAACTTGTTGTCCTGACTTGGTCATGCCACATGGTCATGCCACATCTTTATCTTTTCTTTATAAATCTTAGCACTTTCATAAGATTCATTACTTATCTCTTCAATCTCATTTAATTGCAATAGTCTTTTCTCACTAGCATCCTTTAAAGTGTAATTAAATTCTTTAATATCCCAATATGTTTTATGCTCAAGTTCAACTGGTAAATGATAAGTTTTCCTAAATATTAGCCTATATGGGGACATTCTTATAGGAGTTCTATGTGTAGTCCCATAAGCCCACAAAGCATAATCAAGTTTGACTAACTAATCCATTTTTTTAGATTCACAGATTTTTCCAATATTCTTTTCATTTTATGATTGCATAATTCAGCTAAACCACTTGTCTGAGGTTAATAAGCAGTAGCAATTTGATGATTGACATGATATTTCTTTAATATATTCTCCATTATTGAATTTCTGAAATAACTTTCCCTGTCAGTTATGATCACTCTTGGCATCGCAAATCTGCAAAATATGTTCGTTCTTAAAAACTTTGCATTACTTTGAGCATCACGTCAAGGTAAAGTAAGATCTTCTATCTATTTGGATACATAGTCTACTACTATCAATATGTATATATTTCTGAAAGATGGTATAAATGGTCCCATGAAATCTAATCCCTAAACATCAAATATTTCAACTTCCAACACATAATTGAGGGGCATCTCATTTCTCCTAGAAATATTTCTTGCCCAGTGGCATCGATTGCAATTTTTGATATAAGAATTACTATCTCTAAAAATTTTAGGCCAATAAACAAAAATGTAAAATTTTGTATGTTGTTTATCAACATCAAAATGTCCTCCAAAATGAAAATTATGACATTTTTGTATAATTTCATAAGTTTCTTCTAAAAGAACACATCTTCAAATAATTAGATCCTTTCCTTGTTTATATAATAACGGGCCATCTCAAAAATAAGCCTTAGCTTCAGATAAAAATTTTCTCTTCTATTGGTATATCATTCCATAAGGTATAATATAACAAACAATAAAGTCCACAATGTCGTTTGTCGTAACTATTTTGGTTGTGGAGGAGTTGCCCGTTGGAAGCTGACGGTCATCAAAATTGGAATCCCATTACGCGCTTCAAAAAGGCCACACACACACACACACACACACACACAGATATATATATATATATANATAAAATAAACTAAAAAATATATGACATTCGTTCTATTTATGAAAACCATTTTATTTACCGACAAGTTCCCCTATTTAATACGAAGAATTAAATAGGGTTTATATTAATCTGGGTTCAGAAAAGCTTCCTATAAGGGCAAGCCCCTATCATTAATTACATCTTAGATAACTGAAGTCACCTAAGAAAACTCTTGATTAAAATTAGAAAATATTGTCTTCAAAGAGGCCAAAAGGATAGGACTTTTCAATGAAATCAGACAAAGAAGTGTGAAAGGGGAATGACTCAAATTTGGAACATTTATTGTAGAATTTAAAGGAGGAAGAACTAGGAGATGTCCTAGATCTGGAGGAGAACCTCGGTGACATCCTAGTCTGTCATAATGTTTGGCTTCAGTTTTGAGGAGACATTATTTAAGTGTTTCGTCCTGTCAAATTTATTAATTTAGGGCTTACATTCATGTGAAACGATCACATGAATAGCTTGGAAGATGTGCGGGTTTATGTCGTGATGAACGACAACCTTGGAATCTTAAGACGAGTTAAGGCTTATATTGTACAGCAAAGCCAGACCTAAAGATGAGTTGAGGATTTATGTTGCATAAGCAAACAACCTCGAAATCCTATGGCTTGGTTTTTTAATTCTAAAGAAAGATGTGCTGTTGTAGATCCTCTTACTGTTGAAGATGGTCATGCTGCCCACAATGCTAGCTCCAAGCTCCTCACCATGATGAGTTTTACTTTTCTAATGTGTCAGGTTGTGATGTCAAATCAGATGTCCCTATGGTTATATTTCTTTAAATATTATGGGGCATATTAAAGTTGATAATAGTGACATCGGTTAGGATCCTATGGTTCCCTCATTCTGGTACCACTATTTTTTATCGGATTCACTTAGTTCAAATGAATTTATTAAACTCAACTCAATGAGTTCCATACTTTCATTTAGACCGTGGGAAGCCTCATTAGCAACCATAGGTTACCTCCTCCGAGGGATTTCTGATCATCCAATAGAGACGTCTTAATTTAGTTGCAATTATTGTTTTGTGATGTTTGTGATTAAATTTTGAGTTGTCTTATATTTTGAATGTTGTGACGGTGGATTTTATCTTGGTTGATTTTAGTTTTGGTTTTGGTTCTATGGCTATCCTAGCAGTTTTTGTTTTCATGCAGGGTGACATTGTTGTTTAACATACATGCTCAAGATAAAAAGTACAGAAAGATAAATCCATTAATTTAAAAGCGTACCTGCCGATTCTTCTCAATCCACCACTTGAAAAGTCAGTACTTGAAAGACATGTATATAAATTTACAGGGAATTTAAATTGCAAGAGTAGATGAAGGTTTAGCTACCAAACCTCAAGTTATGATTTTATTAAGTCTCAGAAGATCCTAGTGGATGACTTTAGAACAAAAGTATGACAAGTCCAGTTTGCCCTTCAGAATGTCCAATAGATTTCAAAGTGCTTGGGGCATGACCCTAGATCACTTTGAAGATCTCTTAAAATATTCTAAGTTCATTTTTGGACTTATCATATTGTTCCATTAATCATTCAAGGTCGAAATGCGACTACCCCATTGCTTAGTGAAACTTAACAATTTAATTATCTCAAGGATAGAATACTTGATTAATCAAATGAAGTTTTGTTCAAGAGTTATGTGAGTGTGTGCCCTTAAGGCAAGTTTAGGTTATTTAAGATTGTGGTGCCCACAGGTAAGGTCAAGCTTGTAGTGTTTAAAGATGTTAGTCACCAATTATGTTGTCTTCTAAATCCAATCGATTGAGTATAGATATTGAGCTTATGTCACTACTAAGCCTTTAACAATCATGATAGGTGAAAATTTGATTATCAATATTTTGATTTAAATGATATGAATTCTTATCAAATGGTCAAACCATCCTCAACTTTGGGCTTAAGAAAAGTGAATTTCCATCTTTTCGACTTAAGCCCGTCACTTAAGAATCGTCTGATCTTAGTTGACTTCCAAGTCATGAAAATTAGGTGGATTATGGTTTTGTTGATGTTGTGCAAGGCTAGTGAGTGAGTTTCTACCTTTTAATCCCATTGTATTTCAATCATCCACATATGTTTATTAAGATCAAAAGTACTCATTTTCCCTTTGGTTAATCCAAAATTTTGATTGAGGCACCAAAGTCTAAAATTTCCACTTTGCTTTTGGGGCACTTCACCTCATTACTCATTAAACACAACTCAAATGACTTGGAGAAGAAATTGTGGACCTCTCAAAAAATTTAATTTAATTTAAATAATTATTTAAATTTAGAAGATAGGATTTTCAAAGTTTAATTTATTTAATTATCCAAAATAAAGTTTGTATTTATGAAAAAAATTATTAGAGGTCTCATAAGGTCAGAGAAACACTTAGGCAAAATTTAATGATTTAATGGATTAAATTTTTATCACTATTTTTTAATTTTTAATCAATTTCACTGATTAAATTAAATAGAAAATAATATTTTAATTACAAAAAAATCATTTTTTATATTTTTAATAGACTCTTTTGAATTCAAAAAACTCGGAGAACTAAGTTTTGTATTTTTGTGATTTTTAATTTATTTGTTATAATTATTTTAATGGGAAAATATGAAAAATTCGTTTTTAAGCTTTTAAAAGTTAAATTTTAGCTTGGAAAAATTAGGAAAAATATCCTAATGAATTTTAAGTGATCAGGGGACATTCTCACTCATTTTAAACCATTGTTTTGAATATTTGAAAATTTTAATTATTTTATTTATTTTTAATTCAAAATATATTTTAAAAATGAAATATTTTCACAAAAATGAATTTTATTTTTATTAAATAGCCCTGATCACAAGGAACTTAGAGAACCAATTT
This sequence comes from Phalaenopsis hybrid cultivar, assembly GCA_002079205.1. Lineage (NCBI taxonomy): Eukaryota > Viridiplantae > Streptophyta > Magnoliopsida > Asparagales > Orchidaceae > Phalaenopsis > Phalaenopsis hybrid cultivar. The sequence continues at coordinate 222,680 of JXCR01144401.1, forward strand.
TCATAATTTTTCTAAACTTATTTAATTTAATATTATTATTTCTATACAAAAATACAAGGTTTCTTTAAAAATCCATTTTAGTGCTTAGACTTTAGTCAAATAATTTTGATATTTTTACAGTAAATAAATATGATTTTTATGAACAATATGGGATTGATTTTGTTGATTTTTTGATAAGTATTTAATTTACATAAATTAATAGAAAGTATATGCATTTAATTAATAATAGGAATGTACAAGATGATTCAAAACATTACAATATTTTTCTTAGACTTCTCTGATCACAGGAAACCTACTAAAATTATTCTCATAATTTTTCAAGTGATATTTTGATATATATAATTAAAATAAGCCAAAAAGGTCACTTTAAATTGAAAATTAGGGACAGGAGCATAGGAATGTCCTCTGACCTTGAAAAAACAGAAGACATAGCCTCTGTCATGAGGAACAAATCCTCAAAAACAAGCCATGGAGAGTAATATTTAGTCATGGAGAATTGAAATACTACATAGGGTATTTAATTCATTAAAAACTAGGGAGTAAGAAAATAATTTTGAAAGATTCTAATTCATTAATAAAATCCACATTATTCTCCTCTGTTCACTGAGCAAGAGGGTATTTTTTTATTTTTATGATTTTTCTATGAAAAGTTATGAATTTTTAAAGATATGCTATTTATTATTTAAGAAAAGTCTTAATTTTCAATTCATCCCAGTCACACGCCGCGTCATCTACGTCGGCTCCGTACCGCACACGCATCTGCTTCTGGTTGGGCACCTCCATCTAAGTTAGCCCACTGTTCATGCATCAATATCTAGTTCGACTCGATCTCATCCATCCGTTTAATACACGCTTGATCAGACAACTCTCCATCATTGTCCCCGATAGCCAGAACCTGTGAACTGTCCAACTTTAAACCCTAGGATCTCTGCTTAGACTCAACCAAATCACTTTGGGTTTGTTCTTACACATTAATCTACTCAAGACAAGTACATCAATGTGGTTACATTGCTATGAAATGCAAGTTCTCTTCACAAATGACCACATCGAGCTCAAAATTAGGGTTAATGAGCTATACCTTTGCCCAAGTGGTGAGGCCTCGATTGGGTTCTTAAAGCTTCAAGTAGAAGTTTGATCAAAGAGTGGAGCGGCTTTAGTCTAGGGATGGGTTAGAGGGCTCAACAGAGGGGGATTTTGATGGGGGATCTTCCTCTCTTGCTCTGGTAGAGCTCAAGAGTAAATCAATTTGGAATTTGGGGAAGTTTTGAGGATGGCCGAAATTTGCCCTGATTTTGAGCTCAAGTGATGGGGGAAATGGCCAAAGGATGGTTGCAATGGGGTTAGGGAGTCTTGGAGGAGCTCTGGGATCAATTCAATAGAGCTTCCCCCAAGGAAAGTTTTGATTGCCTTCTTTGAAGCCGTGGAGGAGGGATTTAAGTAAAACAGCCTAGGGTGGCTGTCATGGCTTCCAAATTGGGTGCAATGTGGAGCTGAGGTGGAAGGCTTCAAGGTGCTAAGAGCCAATCAAAGTTGGGCAGCTTGGATGGGTTATTTTGGGTTTAAATTAGGAAGAGTGGCTCTCAATTTTAGGATTTTCCAGCCAATAGGCTAGCCTAAAAGGCCAAGGGGGGTGGTTAGGAGGTCAGGTGAGCCAGGGGGAGGCTTAATCATAATTTACCCCCAATGACAAGTAATGATGGGGAAGATATTTTGATTATGGCTCCAAAATGAGAAAATATCCCTTAATTTAGGGACCCATGGGTCCATAGCTTGCTTGGGTGGGTTTAGGATGGTTTATTCTATTCCAAAGGGTGTATTTAGTGGCTGTGGTATCATTAATTTGGTGGCTTAGGATGGCTAAGTCAATTTTGGTGCATGGGTTTAATTTGGGTCAAAATGGCTAAAAGTTGGGCTTGAGTTAGGCTAGCTATGACTTTGAGCTCAATTGATTGATCATAACTGTGAAAATAATTGTTACAAAGGTTTTTGGTGAAGTATTGGAGTAATTTTGAGTTCAATTGCAAGCTCAATTTGAAGGATTTTGGGATTTTGGTCAATTTGGGCTTGTTAGACTAGACTTGGGTCTAGGTTGGGCTAACGTTGGACTAAGTCCAAATTTATGATTTAAAATGGTCTATATGAATGTCATGAAGAGGTTTCAACATCAATTGGGTGTCAATTTTGGGGTTAGGGCATTCAATTTGGTGGAATTTGGAGACAGCCAATTTGGGGCAAATTTGGGGATTTTTGGACTTGGGTTAAAATTAAGTGAGATTGAGGCTTCACCAAGGCTGATTGAAGGTTCAATTTGATGTGTAGGATTGTTATGATGATTTTATGATTCAAATTGGGCAAATTGAGTGGGCTATGAGGTTCAATTAGGTGGGATTAAGTCATATGGTCAAAATTGGGGGTTTTGATTTGGGTCAAAATTGAGCTCAAAGCATGGGCCAATTAGGCTTAGATTTAGTTTTTATTGATCAAATGAAAGGTGAATTTGAGTTTAGAATTGAAATTAAGGGAAATTGGGTCTAAATTGATGGACATTTGGGATGAAGTTAGGGAAATTGGGCATTTAAAAACAATTTGGGGGTTTTGGTCAAAATGGTAAAATTGACCAAATTGTGTCCAATTGGATGGTTCAAATTGGCTTTGGAGACACTTGAGATGATTTTTAAGGTCTTGGGAGAGTTTGGGGTGCCAAGGGGATTTTTGTAATTTTGGCAAATTTGGGGGTATTTTGGTAATTTTGGTAATTTTGACAATTTTGGCAATTTTGGGTGGTTTTTGGGTAATTTGGGTACTTTTAAATGATTTGAAGTGATTTTTGAACAAATTTGGGTTTTTTGGGTTAAATTGGGATTTTTGGCCTAATTTGAGATTTGGGGGTGTTTAGGTAATTTGGGTAGTTTTGGGGGTAAAATGGCCAAATTTGAAACTTTGGTAGAATTGGGATGTCAACCACCTTACATGAGCTATGGACCAATGAAATCCCCATTTGGCTCCTCTATGTGCTAGTCTTAGCTAAACCCTAACCTAAGGCTAGTGGGTCTAGGGGACCATCTGTATGAGTCTCCCAAAAGATCAAGGGATCAAAGTCAACAAATTAAGATTTAGGGCTGTGAGTGATTGTGGGTGGTAGTGACTGAACTAGCTCCAAAACAACACCCAGAGTCAACCCTAAGGTCAACCAATCCTATAGGGACTCCTCTAGAGATCCTCCATACACCTACTAAGTGCTAGAGGTTAGGACTAATATGTGGAACTTCAAGTTTAGCAAAAAAGAGTTTAGAATTTCTAATTGTGACAGTTCCTTTTCTAGTTTTCTAAGAATAGTCAACAGAAAAGTTCTATGGCTAGACCTTAGGCAACTAAAGAGGGAAAACTAAAGCTCAACCAAAAGTGAGGTCAACATCGACATACCAGGGAACACACCATTTATTAATACTGAACAATTTCTCATATGGAAAATGTTCATTAATTTATTTTTTAAAATAGAGTGGTTTTTCTAACTCAAGCATGGACAGATGATCAGCATATTAATTCTTAGCTCCCTTCCTATCTACTATCTCAAAGTTAAATTCTTGCAAAAGAAGAATTCATAGTATCAGTCTTGGTTTTGCATCTATCTTTTTCATTAAATGTTTAGTAGCAGAATGATCAGTATGCACAACACATTTGGTTCCAATTAAGTATGATATGAATTTAGCAAAAGCATATACAATTGCTAATAACTCTTTCTCAATGGTAGTATAATTAATCTGAGCTTCATTAAGAGTTCTACTAGCATAGTAAATTACTTTAAAAATTTTATAAAACTTTTGTCCTAAAACGACTCCAATAACATAATCACCTTCATCACACACTAATTCAAAACATTTTTCCCAATCTGGTGAAACAATAATCGATGCAGTGACTAATTTTTCTTTTAATAGCTCAAAAGCTTTTAGGCACTTCGTATCAAATTTAAAAATTACATCTTTTTCAAGCAAATGGCATAGAGGCTTAGCAATTTTTTAAAAGTCTTTCATCTATCTCCTGTAGAATCCAAGATGTCCTAAAAACTCTTAATTTCCCCCACATTTGTTACATAAGGTAAATTAGCGATAACTTGAATTTTTGCAGGGTCTACTTCCATACCATTTTGTGATATCTGATGTCCTAAAACAATTCCTCCTATTACTATAAATTTACATTTTCCCAATTAAGAACTAAATTTGTTTCTTTACAGTGCTTAAGAATTGTCGATAAATTTTTAAAACATGATTCAAATGAAGTTCCAAAGACTGAAAAATCATCCATAAAACTTCAATTCCTTTTTCAATTAAATCACATAAAATAACCATCATACATCTTCAAAATGAAGCAGGGGGCATTACATAAACCAAAGGGTGTTCTTTTAAAAGGGAATGGACCATAAGGATTGGTAAAAATTGTTTTTCGTAGTCCTCAGAAGCTAACTGTATTTGGTGATAACCAGTATTTCCATCCAGAAAACAAAAGTATTATGCCTAGCTAATCTAACTAACATTGGACTGACCCATGCAGTATTTGAAATAGGATAGATAATTCCAGCATCTAACCACTATACAATTTCTTTCTTAATAACATCTTTCTTAACAGGATTCAATCTCCTTTGAGGATTAGCCCTGTGTTTGCAGTTCTCTTCCATTCTATACATACAAATTGAAGGACTATTCTTTAATATCAAAAATTTTCCATCCACATGCTTTCTTAAAATTCTTCAAAGTTTTCATTAAACTTTCTTCTTCTTTTGTAGTTAAATTTGAGGAAATTATATCGATAATGTTAAGGAATCACCTAAAAAGGCATATTTTAAATGTTCAGGAAGTAACTTCAACTCAAGTTCAGGATGATTTTAAATGGATGGACAAAAAGATTTATCTTTTTTTGTTGTGTCCAAAACTTCAAAACATTCTCAAACATAATTCAAATCTTCCTTATAAAAATATTCAAATTGATCTAATTCCTCTTGTTGCTTGTGTTCCAACTCTTTCATTTCATATTTCTCTTCATAAGTTATTTTAAAATGACATTCACTTAGATATCTTATTACATCCATTATGTAACATTCATCATCTTTACCTATTACAGGATACTTCATTGATTTGGAAAAATAAAAAGTAACTGCTTGATCAGTGACACACATAGTTAATTCCCCTTTCTGCACATCTATCATTGCTCTTATTGTAGCTAGGAATGGTCTCCCTAAAATGATAGGTATCTCCTTATCTTCTTTCATATCTAGCACAATGAAATTGAAAGGAAAGAAAAAGAGATCTACTCCCACTAAAACATCTTCTACAACTCCCTTAAGATATGTTATTGAATGATCTGCTAACTGAAAAGTTACAATAGTAGAGGATATTTCTCCTAATCCCAAACTTTTAAATATTGATAATGGGATAAGTTTAATGCTTCCACCTAAATCACATAAAACTTTCCCATAAAATTTGTCTCCTATTGCACTTAGAATTGTGAAGCTACCATGATCTTTAAGCTTTTGAGGAAGCTTTTTTTGAATTATAGCACTACACTTTTCACTAAGTGCAATAGTCTCATTATCTTTGAATTTCCTTTTCCTGTTAAGAATATCCTTCATAAACTACACATAGCTTGACATTTGTTCTAAGGCTTCAGCAAATGGAATATTAATTGTAAGCTTCTTAAAGATTTCTAGAAATTTGAAGATTGTTTATCCAAATTTTGTTGAGGAAGTCTCCGAGGAAACAGAGGTGGAGCTTTTTCCATGTCAATTTTAAGTGGACAAATAGGACTTTCTAAACCTTTCAGAGAGTCATCTTCAACCTCTTCAATTTCATCTCTCTCTACCTCAATCTCTTTTTGAACTCTACCTTCCAACACTCTTCCGCTTCTAAGTTGATCGGCTTTTACTTTATTTTTATCTTCTGGATTAACTTTTGTATTACTAGGAAGTGTTCCTTGGGATATATTACTTAATGAATTTGCTATTTGTCCTAATTGATTCTCAATATTTCTAATTGTAGCTCCTTGACTTTGTAACTGATTTCTCATTTGTAACACAACTTTTTTCTCCTTAAATTGTAGATTACTGTTAAAACCTGGAAGGTTAAGTAGGTCATAATTATTTTTACCTTACTTGTTTCAGTTTTTCAATGGGTTTACTTGGTTTTGCACCCATTACTGATTATTACTAGCCGAAGTATTGTTCTAGTTAATATTAGGATAGTTATTCCAACCTAGGTTATAATAGTTTGAATATGGGTTATTTTGCTTGTTGTTTATAGCATTCAATGTTTCTAATGATGCTTGAGAATTTACCATTTGGCCTAATAAATTCTCTTCAATCATTGCAATTGGTTAAGAGAATTTATTCCATATTGGTCTAATTTCTTGAAATTGTAGCAACTTGGTTTGCTAACTTTGCAAACGCATCAGATTCTTGAATATTGGCTATTTTCTTGGGATTTAACCGATCAGAAGGCCCTTGAAAATTATTAGTAGCCATCTCAACAATTAAAGCATAAGCGTCATGAAATGGTTTTGACATCAATGAACCACCAGCAGCGACATGGATAATAGATCTAAGAGATCAAACCAATCCATTGTAAAAGGTTTGAATTATTAACCAATATGGTATAGTACGGCGTGAAAACTTTCTCAGGAGTTTTTTAAATTGTTCACATGCTTCGTAAATAGAATCCCCTTTAAATTGACAAAAACATGTAATATCATTTCTAAACTTAATAGTTTTTATGGTGGAAAATATTTAGCAAGGAATTTCTGCGCTAAATTACCTCAAGTTTTGATTGATCCATGTGCTAACGAATGTAACCATATCTTAGCCTTATCCCTCAGTGAGAAAGAAAAAACTCTAAGTCTTTTAGAATCATCTAATACACCATCATATTTAAATGTAACACACAATTCTAGAAAATTGACAAGTTGTAAATTTGGATCATCAGTTGGTGCTCCCCCAAACTGATTATTTGATATCATTTGGATAATAGTAGGTTTAAATTCAAATGAATTAGCAACTACAACCGGTTTTTGATTACTACAATGAAGTTCTTCCACTGCAGGATTTGCACAATCTCTTAAAGGTCTAAAATCTTGATTAATTTCAGCATTTTGATTATTTTGGTTTCCATTTCTTAAAATTTTTAGTTTTTTTAATTTTTTTAATAGTTCTTTCTAGTTTAGAATCATAGGGTACTGGTCTTTTAGAACCTGAACTACACATACATTACTACAAAATAACATAAGATAAAATCTTACAAATAAGAACTTTATATAAAAACAACACTACAGTATTCTTATAATAAATCTAAAATATTAAATAAGAATTTCTAAAACTAGAAATTTGCTTTCTAAAAATTTCTTCAAAAATTTTTATTTTTCCCCAGCAACGGTGCCAAAAACTGGATCTCGATTTTATATGACAATACGTAGTATGCTGTTATAATCTTAATTTTTTCTTATATTTTTTTCTTTGCAATGATTGCCAAAAACTTGACTTCAAAGGAAATAAAAATACAATTATTATATTTAAATTTGGGGTACTACGCAAGTATACATATCATTATCAAGTAATATATGAATTTTTGATTAAGTCCCAAATATTGAACCCACATGGAAAAAATAAAATATGAAACTCAAAATCAGAAGAAATTAGAGAACAAATTCTACTTTGCAAAATATTTTTACTCAGACTATAAATGCTATAATAGGAATGAAAGTTTCATTCTTTTTGTAATTTTTTATATTTGAAAGTATTGTAAACAACTAACTAAACTTAACTAGATATTTGTAAGATGAATGCAATATAAACAAAATATCTTTTTCCTTATCATGAATCAGTAAAAAGTATAGAAATTCTGTTGTGGAAGTATTCAAATTGTGTTGTGCCAAATAGGAGCAATAGTATTCTTTACCTTTACTAGAGATGCTATGAAAAATATTGGCTAATTTAAAATTTGAATAGTTTTGAAAATGGGTTAGGTAGGGAAGATACTAGCTCTCAATCTAGAGTTCCCTCTTCTCTTTCCACCTGGGGGCTAACTTCTTGTATCAAAACCTAAAACTATAAACCAAATTGGGGGCTTTAGCCTGTCACTCTAAAGTCCTTTAATTCTACACCCTTCAAAGTTTATTTCCCTATTTATTTGCACTCAATCATATGAATTACATTCTCCAATTCATCAAATGTCATGTGATTCTTACCATTAGTTGATTGAGAAAATACCATCTCAGATCTTACATGTTCTCAAAACAAATATTAACATCTTAATTGGCTAAATCAAGAAGTAAATGAAGTAAATGGTTTAAAAGTTTATTCCAACATTAGAGATTAATACTTCAAACAACTTCAATCCAATACTTAATCACTTATCATTTTAAGGAAAAAATAAAGAAAACTACTTAGAATTTATGAAGAAAACACAACCACACTTAATTTTGAAAGTACAAATCATGTAAACAAACAAGAAGTCTACATTAAAACTAAATTTAGTCATAAAGATAAAAACTTATCTCAAATCCTCTCCACCAAACTCTTGATGTTCCTTTGAATCCCTTCTCTTCCTTTCTCTTATAATACTCTTTACTCACACACTGCAACTACTCTCTTCTTCTTCTCTTTAAAAGTATCCTAATTAATCTAAGAGAGAGAGAGGCGTCGGCAATGTGTAGAGGGGGCAACGGCTTGAGTGGGAGAGTGCGTGTTGTGTGGAGGGTGTTTTCTTCAATCCAATTCAAGTTTTCTTCTATAATTTTCCAAAAGGTGCCTTGGCGTGTCTTTAAAATGTGTCCACATTCAATGAATCTTCCAGGAGTTGCCTCCTTTCAAAAGCCAATTAAATATATTTTTGTGTCTATTATCTATTTCCCTCGGTTTCACCAAGGGTTGCTTCAATGAGGTCTTCAACAATTTGTCTAAAATTGTTGAATCATCAAGTAATTACTTTTGGTGCTTTAGTGCAAGGTACTTGGCCCTTAGGCACAACCTTCTCGCTTAGACATGACAGTTCTTTTGCACACCTTCTTCATGTTTGCTCCAAATTTGATCATTTTTCACTTATTTCAACATTTTTCTTCCATTTGATTGTACCGGAAAGAAAAACACACAAATACCTTCCATTAAAATGTAATATCTCAAAAATAGGTATAAAGGTGTGTACATACAAATTATATATTTTAAGTGTATTAGTAATGTAGATGAGTTCCTAAAAAATGCATACTTTAAATGAGTAGGTAGAACTTTCATCTCAATTTCAGGAGGCTTTTCAATAGATGTAATTAGATGTATACTATTTTTAGTAGTATCTAAAATTTCATATTCTTCCTAAACATAATTTGAATCATCAATAATCATCTCATTTGATTCATCTTTAGAATCTCCTTCACTCTCTGGTTCTTGTTCTTCTTCTAAATAGACTTCATATTTTTGATCGAATATGACTTCACATCTATTTTGAAAATGAATAACAATCATATCTTCAATAATATCCATTCTATAACATTTTTCATCAAGACACTTCATTATTTTAAGTACATTAAATGTAACTTCTTGATCATTAACTCTCATTATTAATTCTCCTTTTTGCACATCTATCACTGCTCATCCAGTAGCAAGGAAAGGTCTCCCTAAAATAATTAAAATTTCTTCATCTTTTTCTATATATGATACAATAGAATCAACATGGAAGATTAATTTATCTACTTTAAATGATAGATCGATCAGTTAAGTGAAGGGTTATAGTAGTGGTTGAAATATCTCCTAAAACTAACCTTTTGAATATAGATAGAGGAATAAGGTTAATGCTCGCTCCTAAATCACATAAAGCTTTTCCACAAAATTTCTCTCCAATTGCAAAAGGTATTGTAAAACTAACAGGATATTTGAGTTTTCATGGAAGCTTTTTCTGATTTATTGCACTACATTGTTCACTAAGGGCAAAAGTCTCATGATCTACAAACTTACTTTTTTATTTAAAACTTCTTTCATAAATTTGGAATAACTTGGCATCTATTCCAAAGCCTCATAAAAATGGATTTTAATTATAAGTTTCTTGAATATTTCAAAAAATTTTAAAAACTGTTGATCCACTTTTTGTTGTTTATGAGGAAAACGTGGTGGGAGGTCTTTCTACATTAATCTTAGTTGGAGAGTAAGGTGTTTCTGTTTCCTTAGGAATAATCGCTTCAGGTCTTTCAATTTCTTAAACTTATCTCTCAACTTCAATTTCTTTTTGAACTCAACATTTAACTCTTTTCCACTCCATAAATGGATTGCTTTAACTTTCTCTGACTCTTTACATTTTTCTTTATAATTAATCTCTACATTATTAGGAAGTGTTCCCAGAGACCTATTGCTAAGTGCGTTAGCAATTTGTCCCAGTTGATTCTCCATATTTCTAATAACAATAGTTTAACTTTGTAAATTATTACCCATTTGCAACATCAGTTTCTCCATAGACAACTTCTTCTTCTTAACTTGTTGATTAAATCTAGGAGCATAAGTAGGTCTAAGGTTAGCATTACCCGGTTATTCCAACCTCCCAATGTGTTAACTTGAGTATTACCCCATTATTGACTTCCACCACTAGGATTGTTGTTCCAGTTGAAGTTAGGATAGTTTTTCCAACCTGGGTTATAATAATTTGAATATGGGTTATTAGGTATGTTGATAGCATTTATAGTTTCCATTGAAATATGAGAATCAATCATTTGTCCTAATGATTTTCTTCAACTATTTGGGATGTTGGAGAAAAATTCATTCCAATTTGGTCTATCTTCTTAGATAATGCATGAACTTGACTTGTAATCATTAAAATAACATCTTTATCATGAGTATTGGCTACTTTTTTAGGACTTATCCTATCAGAAGGTCAGTGAAAATTATTTGCAGTCATTTCTTCAATTAATGATAAGCTTCGTCGAACAATTTAGATATTAATGAACCTCCAGTAGCAACATCTTTAATAGATCTAAGGGATCCTACTAACCCATTATAAAAAGTTTGAGTTCAAATGAGTTAGCCTCTACAATAAAAGTTTGAATGCTTAAATGAATTTCATCTACTATAGGATTCACATAATCTCTTAAAGGTTTTTGCAAATTATGATAATCAATTTTAGCAATTTGAATTTCAATATTATTTTGTGACGTGTTTGCCATCTCTTGAGAAATGGAAAGTCTTCATTATTTTTAAAATATTTTAATAGTTCCTTCCAATTTAGAATTGTAAGGCACTAAATTTTTAGATCCAGAATTACGCATACACAATGTAAAAATTGCAAAAAATAAAATAGCACACCAAAAATTAAAATATATATTTTTTGAATTTTGAATTTTTTTTATTTTTGGATTTTCATTTTTTTTAATTTTTAAAACTACAATTCAAATAAAATTGTAAGTTAAAAATTTTCGTCGCACTACCCTGTAATGGCGCCAAAAATTTGACCCAACCCGCACTTACACATTTTTTTAATCTCCTTAATTGAGCCAGAAAATATATCTCAATTTAAATCTAGTAGCTCGTGCGAACACATGTAATGATTTATAAATTATATAATAGATTTTCATATTAGGGGTACTACACATGTATACGTATCATTTTAAGTAATATAAGATTTTCTTTAAAAAATCCCAGTATCAATCCTACGAGAAATGCAGTAACTCTTAAAATCAACTTACAGTAATTCTATTTAAACTACAATCTAAAAAGATTAAAGATTTAAAATAATATGCTTACTAAAAATTACTACTAAAAGAGCTTAAAAAAAAAGTAACAACTAAATGTAAAAGCTTAGCAAAATATAACAACAAGTTCAAATATTATGGAAAAAAACATTTCCTTTTGCAAGGATATTTTAAACTATGTAGGATTCCATGATTTAAGATAAAATTGGGGTACTGTCACAAATATAAGCATACCTTTTTCTTTACCGCCTTACGGTGCCTGCAAAGAACATTAACTAAGTTAAGGCCATGTCGGTCGCCAAATTGGAAGTTGTCGGTGTCGGAATGGATATCCCGACACTCGATTTAATTATATAAATATAAATATATATATATATATANGATTAAATAGACTAAAGAAATTATGACATCCATTTAAGTCTATGAAAAAATATTTTTTATGTTGACCGATGATGCACAGAAAATATATGCATTTTTAGAACTATATTTTATATTCATTTTTGGTGATATTGCACTTTAAGGGAATGTATTTTTCATGTTCTATTTCAGGTTGATAATTTTTAGCACTTGGAGCAAAAAAGAAGCAAAAATGATAGAATTTAGAGTCAAAATAGCATTTTGGAGAGAAATACTCATCGCCGACGACGCCAGCATGGACGCCGACAGTGTCATTTCATAGCGAGCACAAATTAAATTTGGGCCACGTGCGCCAACGGTGCCACCTTGGGCGCTACCAGCGCTGAAGTCGGTGCATGGCAAAAATCTAGAAGATTTGACAAATTTGGATGCTTTTTGAAGAGTTATTTGATACACCTCTTGGAAAACAGATATTATGCTCTATTTAGAGCCAAAATTGATAAAAAAAAAGAGTCCGCTAGTGTGTCATTGAGTTTTCTTTAGTGTTCCATTGTGTGTATTATGTAGTGTGGTGAGTTTAAGTGTGATTTCTCCTAAGAGTTGTTATACACCTAAAATATATAGTATTTTTAGACACATTTTTATTCCTATTTTTGAGATATTGCTCTTTAATGGAAGGTATTTTTTGTTTTTCTTATAGATACAAGTACAAATGGAAAAAAATGCTTAAAGGAGTGAAAATGATCAAATTTGGAGCAAAAAGGTGAAAAATTGTGCAAAAGAGTTTTGCCGCCTAAGCGCCAGATCCGGCGCTTAAGCACTGGTTAAATAGAGAAGGCCACGCCTAAGCGTCGAGACCCCGTGCTTAAGTGTCAGTGGCAGTTACTAGACGAGTAAAATCAGTTTTCTTGAATTTCGAAGAGGTTTGTGAGGCACTCATTGGCTTAACAGGTGGTTGTAACCACCATGGACAAAAATTATCATGAAAAGATGCATCTCTTTGGCAAATACATCGAATCAAGAAACATTTTGAAGAGATCTCAAGGCACCTCTTGGAAAACTATAAAAGAAAGAAGAGAGGACTTAAAGAAGAGTTTTAAAAATATTGGCAAGTTTTGAAAGTTCTTATCTGAGGAGTTAGTTCCGAGAGATTTTCAAGAACCACTTTCTATTAACTTTATTTGTTTTGTTATTTTATTTTGAGTGATTGTAAAAGAGAAGAGATTCAAAGGAACTTCAAGAATTTGGTGGAGAACTTGAGATAAGGTTTTATCCTTTTGTTTTAGACTACTTTTGGTTTTAATTGAGACTTATTGTTGGTTTGACAATATTTTCTTCTTTTAAACTAAAGTGTGGTTTGTTTTCTCCATGGATTTTGAGTAGTTTTCTTTATCTTTCTTCTTAAAATGATAAGTAATTAAGTTTTGGATGGAAATTGTAGAGAGTATTGATCTTTAATATTTGAAGAAGTTGTGATGATTTAAATCCATGCACTTCATTTACTTCTTGATTTGACCAATCCAGATGTTAAAATTTTTATGAGAACGTGTAAGAACCGGGCTGGTATTGTCTCAGTCTACAATTGGAAAGTGTCACATGAGGTTGTATGAATGAGAATGTAGTTCATATGATTGAGTGCAAATAAATAAAGAAAGAATCGCATGAGGTTGTATGAATGAGAATGTAATTCATATGATTTAGTGCAAATAAATAGGGAAATAATCATTATGGATGTAGACGTAGACTTTAAAGTGATAGGTTAAAGCCCCCAACTTCGTTTATTTTTTTAATTTTTGATACAAGAATGTTAGCCCGTAAGTGGAGGGATTTGAGAGAACTCTAGAGTGAGAACTAGTATCTCCCTGCCAAGCCGGTCTTCAGAACTATTTAAACTTTAAATTAGCTAATGTTCTTTATAGCATCTCTAGTAAGGGTAAAGAATATTACTGCTCTTTGCCACGACACAATTTGCATACTTTCACAACAAAATTCCTATACTTATTACTGATTCATGGTAAGAAGAAAGATATTTTTGTATTAAATACTTTTCTTCTAAAAAAACTTTAGTTATCTTTTTAAGTTGTTACTGTTTCGTTAAAATATCAAAAATACGAAAAAAATATTTAAATTTTAAATTCCTACAAAAATTGTTTTTAGTTTAAGTAATTATCTTTTTAAAAATTGATAAACTTTCTAAAAAGTGCATATTGCACAGTCTTCCCTGTGGGTTTGATATTCAGGTTTTAATCAAAAAGTCCTATATTACTTGATAACAATGCGTATACTTATGTAGTATCCCAATATAAATACATATAAATTAAAAAATTAAATTCTTATTTTTTTTCAGGATCAAGTTTTTGGTTTTGTTGCAAAATAAGGAAACATAAGTAAGAAAATACCATCAGAACTATTGCTATACTGTGCATAAGCATTAAGTATTTAGGGATTGAGTTTTTGGCGTCGTTGCTGGGATTAAAATCTTTAAGTACTCGTGTCGACTTCATAAATCCTTACACAAAAAAAAATATAGGGATCAAGTTTTTAGCGTCGTTACCGGGGAAAGAAAGAAAGAAAACTAGGTAAATTTCTATTTTTAGAAAGTCTTATTTAAACTTTAAATATTGTGTCTTATTTTGTATGTTTTGTTTTATTTTATTTTATTTTATTTTATGCTAGTATATGCGTAGTTCAGGTTCTGAAGGACTGGTGCCATACGATTCAGAATTAGAAAGAACTATTAGTAAAATTAGAAAAGCCAAAAAATTAAAAATTTTGAAAAATAAAAAAAAAATATTACAGAAATGACAAATCAAAATAACCAAAATGTTGAAATTCATCAAGAGTTTAGGCATTTGAGAGATTAAGCCAACCCTACTATAGATGAACTTCATTGTAGTATTCAAAAACCTACTGTACTGGAAAATTCATTTGAGCTTAAACCTACTTATATCTAAATGATATCAAATAATCAGTTTAGGGGATCACCAACTGAAGATCTAAGTTTACATCTTGCCAATTTTCTAGAATTGTGCGCTACATTTAAATATCATGGTGTTTTAGATGATGTCATAAGACTTAGGTTATTTCCTTTCTCACTGAGGGATAAAGCTAAGATATGGTTAAATTCGTTAGCACCTGGATCTATCAGAACTTGGGGTGATTTAGCCCAAAAATTCCTTGCTAAATATTTTCCACCATAAAAAACTGTGAAACTTAGAAATGATATTACATCTTTTGATCAGTTTGAAAGGGAATCTACTTATGAAGCATGGGAACTATTTAAAGAACTATTAAGAAAGTGTCCACACCATGCTATACTAGATTGGTTAATATTTCAAACTTTTTATAATTGATTAATTGGTTCTTTTAGATCTATTATCGATGCCGTTGTTGGTGGTTCATTGATGTCAAAACCATTTCATGACGCTTATGCTCTAATTGAAGAAATGGCTACCAATAATTTTTAATGGCTTTCTGAGAGGGTAAATCAAGAGAAAGTAGCCAATATTCATGAAACTGATGCATTTACTCTGTTAACAAATCAAGTTGCTACAATTTCAAGGAAGTTAGACCAATTTGGAATGAATTTTTATCAACCAATTTCCATGATTGAAGAGAATTCATTAGGCCAAATGGTAGATTCTCAAGCATCATTAGAAACTTTGAATGTCATAAATAATAAATAGAATAACCCATATTCAAATTATTATAACCCAGGTTGGAAGAACCATCCTAACTTCAATTGGTATATTCCAATTATTATAACCCAGGTTGGAAGAACCATCCCAGCTTTAACTGGAATAATAATTCGGGTGGTAATAATCAGCAATGGGGGAATGACCAAGTAAACTCATTGGGAAATTGGAACAACCAAGGGAGTAATAATTATAGATCTACTTATCCTCCAGGTATCAAAAGTAATACATAATTTAAGGATAAGAAGTTGTCTATAGAAGAAGTGGTGTTACAAATGGGTAATCAATTACAAGACAAGGAGCTACAATTAGAAATATTGAGAATCAACTTGGAAAAATAGCAAATTCATTAAGTAATAGATCCTATGGAGCACTTCCTAGGAATATTGAGAATCAACTTGGGCAAATTGCAAGTTCATTAAGTAATAGAACCCAAGGAACACTTCCTAGTAATATTAAATCAAATAAAAAAAAAACTAGAATAAAGAGCAAGTTAAAGTCGTACAACTTAGAAGTGAAAGAGAGTGGAAGGTAGGATTAAAAAAGAAATTGAAGTAGAGAAAAAGAAATTGAAGAATCAAAAGAGGATGCTCTGAAAGATTTTGAAAAACCTAATTCTCTGCCAAAAATTGATTTACAAAAACTCCTACCTCCATTTTCTTAGAGACTTCGTCAACAGAAGTTGGATAAGCAATTTTCAAAATTTGTGAAAATATTTAAGAAGCTTACAATCAATATTTCATTTGTTGAAGCCTTAGAATAAATATCAAGCTATGTAAAGTTTATGAAGGATATTCTCAACAAAAAAAGGAACTTTGAAGATAATGAGACTGTTACACTTAGTGAGGAGTGCAGTGCTATCATTCAGGAGAAACTTCCTGAAAAGTTTAAAGATCCTGGTAGCTTTACAATTCCATGTGCAATAGGAGACAGATTTTATGGGAAAGCTTTATGTGATTTAGGTGCAAACATTAACCTTATGCCATTATCAATATTTAAAAGATTGAAATTAGAAGAAATAACCCCTACAACTGTAACTTTGCAGTTACAGATCGTTCAATAACCTATCTTAAAGGAGTTATAGAAGATGTCCTAGTGAAAGTGGATCAATTCATTTTTCCTGTTGATTTCATTGTGCTAGATATAGAGGAAGATAAAGAGATACCTATCATTTTTGGGAGACATTTACTAGCCACAAGAAGAGCAATGATAGATGTGCAGAAAGGGGAATTAACAATGAGCATCAATGATCAAACTGTTACTTTTAACATTTCAAAATCAATGAAATACCCTGCAAAAGGTAAAGATGATGAATGCTATAGAATGGATGTGACAAGATATCTGAGCGAATGCCATTTTAAGACTATTTATGAAGAAGAATCTGAAGAAAAAGATTTGGAACACGAGCAAGAAGAGGAATTAGATCAATGTGTAAACCTTTTTAAGGAAGATTCAATTTATGTTCAAGAAATTTTTGAAATTTTGGACATAATATACAAAGATAAATCATTTTGTCCATCTATTGATAAACCTCCAAAACTTGAGTTGAAATTACTTCCTGAACATTTAAAATATGCCTTTTTAGGAGATTACTTTACCTATTATAATGTCCTTGAAGTTAAAAAAGGAAGAAGAAGAAAAGTTGATGAAAATTTTGAAAAATTTTAAGAAAGCCTTCGGATGGACAATTGCTGATATTAAAGGAATCAGTCCTTCAATTTGTATGCATAGAATTAATCTGGAAGAAAACTGCAAACCTAGGGCTGATCCACAATGGAGATTAAATCCTATTATGAAAGAGATTGTTAAGAAATAAATTTTAAAGTGGTTAGATGCTGGAATTATCTGCTCTTTTTCAGATAGTGCATGGGCTAGTCCAATTCATTGTGTTTCTAAGAAAGGAGGAGTAACTGTAACTGTGAACGAGCATAATGAGCTAATTCCTACTAGACAAGTTACAGGGTGGCGAATATGCATTGATTATAGAAAATTAAATCTTGCCACCACGTTATAGGGTGGTGAATATGCATTGATTATAGAAAATTAAATCTTGCCACTAGGAAAGATCATTTTCCACTACCCTTTATAGATCAAATGTTGGATAGACTAGATGGGCATAAATACTTTTATTTTCTGGATGGATATAGTGGTCCTACCCATTCTAGATCAAATGCTGGATTGACTAGATGGGCATAAATACTTTTATTTTCTAAATGGATATACTGGTTATCACCAAATTCAATAAATGCTGGATAGACTAGCTGGGCATAAATACTTTTGTTTTTTGGATGGATATACCGGTTATAGTTGGATAGACTAGCTGGGCATAAATACTTATGTTTTTTGGATGGATATACTGGTTATCACCGCTGGGCACAAATACTTTTGTTTTCTGGATGGATATGTCGGTTATCACCAAATTCAAATATCTCTTAAGGATGAAGAGAAAACATCATTTAGTGAGGGCTAGTATCTTCCCTGCCTAGCCGGTCTTCAGAACTATTCAAACTTTAAATTAGCCAATGTTCTTCATCTCTAGTAAGGGTAAAGAATATTATTACTCATATTTGGCACAACACAATTTGCATACTTCCACAACAGTAAGGGTAAAGAATATTATTGCTCCTATTTGACACAACACAATTTGCATACTTTCACAATAGAATTCCTATACATGGTATCTTCCCTACCTATCTGGTCTTTAGAACTATTCAAACTTTAAATTAGCCAATGTTCTTTATAGCATCTCTAGTAAGGTCGGTCTTCAAAACTATTCAAACTTTAAATTAGCCAATATTCTTTATAGCATCTCTAGTAAGGGCCTAGCCTGTCTTCAGAACTATTCAAACTTTAAATTAGCCAATGTTCTTTATATCATCTCTAGTAAGGGTTCTGCCTAGCCGATCTTCAGAACTATTCAAACTTTAAATTAGCCAATGTTCTTTATAGCAACTCTAGTAAGGGTAAAGAATGTTTTTTATTTGGCACAACACAATTTGCATACTTTCACAACAGAATTCCTATACTTATTACTGATTCACTTTGGCACAACACAATTTGCATACTTCTACAACAAAATTCCTATACTTATTACTGATTCATGATAAGAAAAAAGATATTTTCGTATTAAGTACTTTTCTTCTACAAAAACTTTAGTTATCTTTTTAAGTTGTTACTGTTTCGTTAAAATATCAAAAATACCAAAAATATTTAAATTTTAAATTCCTGCAAAAATTGTTTTTAGTTTAAGTAATTATCTTTTTAAAAATAGAAAAACTTTCTAAAAAGTGCATATTGCATAATCTTCCCTGTGGGTTCGATATTCAGGTCTTAATCAAAAAGTCCTATATTACTAGATAACGATACGTATACTTGAGTAGTATCCCAATATAAATACAAATAAATTAAAAAGTTAAATTCTTATTTCTCTTCAGGATCAAGTTTTTGGTTTTGTTGCAAAATAAGGAAACATAAGTAAAAAAATACCATCAGAACTATTGTTATACTGTGCATAAGCATTATGTATTCAGGGATCAAGTTTTTTGTGTCGTTGCCGGGGATTAAAATCTTTAAGTAGTGGTGTCGACTTCATAAATCCTTACATATACAAAATATCGGGATCAAGTTGTTGAAGAGGGAGAGAAATGAGAGATTTCTTTTTTCCTTTCAGCTTCGAAGAGAGAATCAAGAGTCATGTAAAGAGAGAAAGAGTCCAAGAGGAGCTACAATGGATTTGCTTTAAGAAAGAGTTAAAGATAAGTGCTGTTTTTTATTATTGTTGTATAAATTTTTTTTTATTTATGAAATTTGTATTTTGTCGTATCTTTCTCATGAGATAAACGTAGTTCTCTTTGTCTTTCTCCCTACTCTGAGATATGGTGAAATGAAGAGATAATTTTGATGTGCTAATTTTAAAATATAAAATAAATTTTGATGATTTTTTCACTCCGTTGTTAATGTGCTTTTTGATTTGGCCAATTGAAATGTTAGCATCTGTTGTGAAACATACTATCTGGGAATTGTAGTATGAGTTTCACAAAAAAGTGAGAATCACATTTGATTCCATGATGTAGTGTTTCATTCATAGAATTAGGTGCAAATAAATAAAGAAATATTTATTACTGGGTGAAGAATTGGAGATTCTAGGGTGACAGACTAAAATCCTCAATTTGGTCTTAGTGTTTAAGAAATAAAGCAAGAGTTAGCCTTCAGGGGATAGAATGTGGGAGCTTTGGAGTAAGAGCCAGTATGCTCCAAGCCTAACCACATATTTAGAGACTAAACCTAAGATTAGCCAACAATTCTCTATAACAATTGACTGAGGGTAGAGAATTAATTGCTCCTATTTGGCGTAAGACAAATTAAAACCATTTATCTCTCTCATTTAACCAAAAACTCATTGTAGTGAGAAAGAAGTTTTCTCATAGTTAATAACTTCATCACAAAAATATAGTTTTGTAGTTATTACTTAGCTTTGCTTTACAATTTCACTTGTAGTTTGTAATTTAGTTCTGTTAGCATGCTAAACATTTAAAATTTAATATATTAGACTTTCTTTATCATTGTGAATTTCCTAATTTAAATTTCCATTACAAATTTACACCTTCATCGTGGGATTGATATTTGGGGCTTAATCAGAAAGTCCTGTATTACTTGATAACGATACGTATACTTGCATAGGATCCTGTTGACCTCACTTTTGGTTGAGGTTTAGTTTTTCCTCTTTAGTAGCCTAAGGTCTAGCCATTGACTTTTCTATTGACTATTCTTAGAAAACTAAACAAG
Source organism: Phalaenopsis hybrid cultivar (assembly GCA_002079205.1). NCBI lineage: Eukaryota > Viridiplantae > Streptophyta > Magnoliopsida > Asparagales > Orchidaceae > Phalaenopsis > Phalaenopsis hybrid cultivar. The sequence continues at coordinate 243,223 of JXCR01144401.1, forward strand.
GAACCCTCACCATCAGAAACTCTACACTTATTTTCTTATTGACTATTCTTAGAAAACTAGACAAGGAACTCTCACCATTAGAAATTCTACAATTTTCTATTGACTATTCTTAGAAAACTAGACATGGAACCCTCACCATTAGAAATTCCAAACTTCTTATTGCCTATTCTTAGAAAACTAGATCTGGAACCCTCACCACTAGAAATTTCAAACTCTTCTCTACTCAACTTGAAGTTCCACATATTGGTCGGTCTAGTTCTTCCTCTTTAGTAGCCTAGGGTCTAGCCATAGGACTTTCCTGTTGACTATTCCTAGTCTAGACATGGAACCCTCACCATTAGAAATTCTACACTCTTCTCTACTCAACTTGGAGTTTCACATATTGGTCCTAACCTCTAGCACTTAGTAGGTGGGGTCACTATGGAGGAAACTCAAGATGAGTTACCCTTAGGACTGCTGGACCTTAGGGTTGCCCCTGGGTGTTGGTCTAGGGCCAAGGCACTCACTTGCAATCATTTACACTCACGATTACTCACTACCCTAAACCTAGAATTTCCTGACTTTGGTCCCTTGATACTTTTGGGAGACTCATGTAGGTGGTCCCCTAGACCCATTAGCCCTAGGCTAGGGTTTGGCTAAGACCACTGCATAGAGGACCCAAAATGGGGTTTCCATTGGTCCATGTCTTATTAATGGTGGTTGGTGCTTCAACTCTACCAAGATACCCAACCCAACCTTTTGCCTCTAAACTCCCCCAAATTACCTAGATACCCTTGGAATCCCAAATTTGGTCAAAATTCCCAAATCTACCCAAAATACCCAACTTGGTTCAAAAATCATTTCAAACACCTTGAAAACACCCAAACTACCCAAAATCATCAAAATTGGCCAAATTACCAAAATACCCCTCATCCCATAATTCCAAAAATTCCAAAAAAACCCAAAAAATTCCAAAACCTCCCAATTATTCCCAATTGCGTTTTACTCAACTATTACATGACCCAATTTGACTAATTTGACCATTTTTTATCAAAACCCCCAAATTACCCTTTAAAGGCCCATATTTTCCACAAATTACCTCAAATGTCTATCCAATTGGTCTCAATTTCCCTCAATTTCAATTCTAAACTCAAATTCACCCTTTATATGACCAATTTAAACAAAATCCAAGCTCAATTGGTCCATCATTTGGACCCAATTTTGATCTAAACAAAAAACCCAATTTTAGCCCTATGACTTGGTTCCACCAAATTGAACCTATAGTCCACTCAATGGTCCACAATTTGTGTTGAAAAACCTTCATAACATCCACCTACATCAAAATTGACCTTCAATTGGCTTTTGTGAGACCTCAAATTCATTTGATTTCAACCTAAGTCCAAAAGCCCTAAATTTGCCCCAAATTGGCCATGTCTCAAAATCTCAACAAATTAAGGGTCTTAACCCCAAAATTTACATTCTATCCCTTCATGAAAAATCTTCAAAACAACTCCCTTAATTATGTGGACCATTCAATTTGGACTTAGTCCAAGGCTATCCAAACCTAGACCCATGTCTAACCCAACATGCCCAATATGACCAAATTTAAAAAATCCCTCAAATTGACCTACCAATTGAACTCAAAATCACTTCAACCCTTCACCAAAAACTTCATAACAATCATCTACATGATTTCAATCAATTAATTGGGTCAATTGACATAGCTAACCTAGCCCAAATCCAAACTTTGATCACTTGAACCCACATTGGACCTATGCATTATAGATGGCTTAACTACCCCAAAGTCATCAAATTAACTCCTCCTCAACCATTTGTTAGACATTAAGACTGAACCAAAACCCATCTAACCACCTAAAATAAGCCATGGACCAAAGGTCCCCCAAATTAAAGGATTTTATTTCCAAAAATGTATATGCTTTAGATACCCTTACCAAAACTAAACCTCATTGCATTAAGTTGCTTTGACAGATTCCCCTGGATGCCCTGACTAGCCAAATCAAAACACATTTGCATTAAATTGTTGTGATAGATTCTTCTGGATGCCCTGAGGCACCTAGCCACCTCCCCCTTAAATGGTCAGCCGGCCTAGTCGTCGGAGAAGCTCAAAACCAAGAGCCACCCCCATGGAACTTCACCCAAATCAAACCTAGAGGCCAGCTTAGCCAAATCAAATTATAAAGCTCCTCTGCCCTCCACCTAAGCACCACAATGCACACAAATATTTACCCTGAGAGCCACCCCATGGCCATTTTTATAAAAACTCACCTCTATGGCCATGGGAGATGTGCTAAAAAATTTCTTAGAGAGAGAGCCCCAAATTTCTCATAGAGCTTCTTTGACATCCCCTCAGTGCAATCCAACCCTCTTCCCCCACTGAATTCCACCGTGGAAACTCAATTTTGAGCTCAAACCTCTGCTAAAAACCAAGACAGAGCTCATTACACTTTCACAGTCCACCAAACTTCAATTACTTGTGCCCACATCTTCACAACCGAGAAAGAAGCCAAAGCCCCATAAAATCCCCCTTTGAAATAGCCTTTACAATAGCTCTAAACCAACACCTGAAATTGGGTTTGATCAAAATCACACCTAGGCCTTACACCAAGAACAGAGGCTCAATCTCTAGCCTCTTTGGACCCCAATGAACGTGCCAAGACTCTCTGATCAAACCCTCACTTCTCAGAGTAAAGGTATAAAATTTCTTTTACTCCCGAGCCTGTTTGAACTCTCCATTTGTTTTGAGTTGATTTCATGGCATTATAACCATATGGATATGTTCCTCTAGTCTAGACGAGCATTTTAAAAAAAATTCACTTAATTTGGTTAAGAAATGAGAGAGATCTTAAGGCTAGAAAATGGACGGTTCTCGGGCTAGGCTATTGGGGACGATGACGGAGCGTCGTTCGATCGTGCGTGTATCAGATGGATGGTCGAGATTAAGCCAGACAGTGCTTTGAAACATAAGTCGCGGGCTGAGTCAGTGCTGAGGTTGATGGCGGCGTCAAATGTGACCGCACCGCGTGGAGCTTCGGAGCCGTCGTAGGTTGAGGTGGCGCCGCGCTTTAAATAGATAAAAAAGGGATTTAAGTAATTAAAAAAAAAAACTCCTAACTTAAAAAATTCATATCTTGGTGCAAAAAAATAAAAAAAAATAAAATAAAAATACTCACTTGCTCATTGAATAGAGGAAAATAATGTGGAAATAATTTTAAGTCCATGTGATGCATATTTTATTTTTAATTAATTAAATATTCATTTGGATGTTTTGATTCTCCATGCATGTAGTAATACACTATCACTTGAAATGTTAGCATGTTGTTGCCTCTATTTTAGTGATTATTTCTTGATTTTTCTAAAGTTAGAGGAGGTCCCTAGACAGAAAATCATATTTTTTTAAGTTTATATGCATTATTAGCTTAAATTAATCATGGAAATTAGCATGTTGCTTAGAAAAATCCAAGAAAATTTTGGAAGGTTTACTATGACCAGAGAACCCCTAGGAAAATTTCTAATGAGCCAATTCATTCAAAATACACCTAATCTTTACAAACCCCAAATCACTAAAATAATTAATTTTGAAAAATATAAATAACAAAAATGACTTTATTTTTTGTCTTCACTATTTTTTAGGATCCATAGAACTCACCATAAAAATTTCAAAGCATTTTAAGTTCATTTGATAACTTAAATAACACATAAATTAAAATAATTATTAAAATTCATATAAACTTCAAAAAATCATGAAATTGGGTCCAAAGGTTCCTCTAGTTTAAGTCTACCTCTAGTAAAAATTTCAAGGGATTAGGGTTTACCTTGGTCAAGTTTGGAATTTTCTTTGAAAAATCCTACTTTTGCATGAAAATAATTATGTAAATTAAATTAAATTTTGAAAAATCACATTTTCTCTTCTGATGTCTTAATTGATCCATGAATGAAGTAGGATACAAATTTCAAAGTCATTTGGATTAAATTTGATAAATTATGAAGTGTTAGAGCCTTAAGGGAAATATGTAATTTTTGAAATTTAGCCTTAATTAACATTTATGCTTAATTCAAGGAGGGAAATGGGCAACCTCTGATCTTAATTTGGATGTTTGAAAACAAAGAGGTTAATTTTTAGAAACCAACCTCACTTTCTTAGATGAAAAGACAAGTTAATAAATTTCTAAATTTGAAAGTTTAAAATAAAATGAACCCATGACTTAGGGATATGACTTTTGAAGTTAATAATTTATCAATTTAATACCCTTATTTTGATTTTCAAATAAAATTCAAATCATGAATCATGACCACCTAAAACTTAACCTTTTCAAAATTAATTAAGACACTCACTTAAGTCTTAAGGGCTTAGTAGTGACTTAGGCTAAATCAAGGCTGATTAAATGAGGATTAGAAAAACAAACTCAGTTAAAATTAGAACATCTTTCAAACACTACAAGCCCAATTAGGATCAAAATTTGGCTAAGTGTTCCAATGACACTAACTTGCCTTTTTAAGGGTCATCACCCACACAATATTCAAAATTAAATTACAAATGATAATTACTCTATTTTTAGGGATAATTAATACATCAATGTTTATTGAGCACCAAGGGCATTTACATGATGAATTATTAAGCAACATAATAAGTTTAAAAGAACTCGGGATTTTCCACCAGGTAGCGAGAGAGTAGCACGGACTTTTATAGATCTATTTGATACCTCAGAGATTTACTAAACTTAATATATTTTGCTTGGCAACATCATCTTAATTAAACTCTTAGGGACCCCCAAGATATGACCTAGGGTTAGATAGGTCGTCAAAATTTTACTTCTCTGTTTCATATAAACTATCTTAACGTGCATTTTGAGTTTCAGGTGGTGGAACGAGAAGACTCGTCAGGTACGCTTTTACAGTTTTCAGCGTTGTCTTTCTTATACTTTCATTATGTACTTTTATACCCGCAAACTTGCATGCTAAACAACGATGCCACCCTGCATGAAAACTAAAACTATTAGGATAACCAAAACCAAAACAAAAACTAAAACTAAAATCAACCAAGATAAAATTCACCGCCCCAACATTCAAAATATAAGACAACTCAAAATTTAATCACAAACATCACACAAAACTACAACTTCAACTATTCGAAATATAAAACAACTTAAAATTTAATCACAAACATCACACAAAACCACAACTTCAACTAAATTTAAATATAAAACAGCTCAAAATTTAATCACAAACATCACACAAAACTACAATTGCAACTAAATTAAGACGTCTCTATCTGATGATCGAGAATCCCTCAGAGGAGGTAACCTACGGTTGCTAACGAGGCTTCCCACAGTCTTGATGATCGGGAATCCCTCGGAGGAGGTAACCTACGGTTGCTAACGAGGCTTCCAATGGTTTAAATGAAATAATGATCGGGAATCCCGTGCAGGAGGTAACCTACAGTTGCTAATGAGGCTTCCTACAGTCTAAATGGAATTATGGAACTCATTAAGTTGAGTTTAGTAAGTTCATGTGGACTAAGTGAATCCAATAGAAAATAGTGGTGCCGGAACGAGGGAACCATAGGATCCTAACCGATGTCGCTCTAATCAACTTTAATATGCCTCATAAAATTTAAAGAACTTCAACCATAGGGCCACCTGATTTGACATTATAACTTGACACACTAGAAAACTCAAACTCGTCGTGGTAAGGAGCTTGGAGCTAGCATGATGGGCAGTACGACCATCTTCAACAGCAAAACCTGTCTTCCCCAGCTAAACTAATCTTTCTTCCTTAGACTTAACAACAAAGCCATAACACTTTGAGGTTGCTTGCTTATGTAACGTAAATCTTCACTTTATCTTTAGGTCTTTGTATAGCCCTTCTATATAATATAAGCCCTAACTCGTCTTAGGATTCCAAGTTTGTCGTTTGTCACAACTTAAATCCTCACATCTTTCAGGCTATTTTTATGATAGTTTCACGTGAATGTAAGCCCTAATTAATAAAATTGGTAGGATGAAACACCTAAATATTTCTCCTCAAAGCTGAAGCCAAAAATTAGGATAGCTTGGGAAGTCACCGAGGTTCTCCTCTGGATCCATGACATCCCTTAGTTCTTCCTTCTTTGGACTCTACAACAAAATGTTCCAAATTTGAACCAATTCTCTTTCATACCTCTACGTCCGATCTCATTAAAATGTCCTACCCTTTGAAACTCCTTGAAGATAATATTTCCTGATTTTTATCGAGAGTCTTCTTAGGTGACTNCTCCGAGCTTGTCGTTTGTCACGACCTAAATCCTCACATCTTCCAGGCTATTTGTGTGCTCATTTCATAAGAATGTAGGCTCTAACTAATAAAATTGGCAGGATGAAACATCTAAATATTTCTCCTCAAAATGGAAGCCAAACATTAGGATAGCTTGGGAAGTCACCGAGGTTCTCCTCTGGATCCATGACATCCTTTAGTTCTTCTTCCTTTGGATTCTACGATAAAATGTTCCAAATTTGAACCAATCCCCTTTCACACCTCTAGTTTTACTTCCTTTGGATTCTATAATAAAATGTTCCAAATTTTAACCAATCCCCTTTCACACTTCTACATCCGATTTCATTGAAGAGTCCCACCATTTGAAATTCCTTGAAGATAATATTTATTGATTTTAATCGAGAGTTTTCTTAAGTGACTTTGGTCATTTAAGATGTAATTAACTATAGGGGCTTTCCCTTATAGGAAGNGGGGGAACTTGTCGGAAAATATAAAGGTTTCACAGACCAAACGGACATCATATATTTCTTAATTTATTTGATCAAGCCTCACCCTCAAGTCTTGTGTTTATCCTTCGAGATAGATACAGGATTTGAGGTACAGCTTTCTTTTATTTAGACTATGAAAAATATAGGGTCGGTTTGATTTTATATTTTTTTGAAACTAAATATATATGTAAATTAAAACGTCCTTCCGAAGCAGGCGACGGGATTTTGATTTCGGTGACCAACAACTTCTTACGGGCAACTCTCCAACCAAAAATAGCGCCGACAAATCCCAACATAAATTTCTTCAATTTCTTATTCTTAGATAATAAATCAAGTTTTTGGCATCGTTGCAAAGTAGAGTCAACTTTATTAATTTTACACATCTATAAGTTCGGGATCAAGTTTTTGGCGTTATTGCTGGGGAAGGTAACGATAACTTAAATAGATTTGGTAAATTTGGTAAATTAGGAAATTTAGCGATAAATTAAATAAAATATAATACAAAAAGAAAAAAAATTAAATAATCAAAAATATAATTTTTTTTAAAATTTAAGAGTACTTTAATAATTTTTTTGCTCATTATATTTGTTTATCCGTAGTAATGGATTTGAAGGTTTAGTACCTTACGATTCAGAATTAGAACAAACTATTAAAAAAGTTTGAAAACAACAAAAAGAAATTTGAAATTTGAACGAAATGATGAATAACTTAGATGATAAAATAAATTAAAATTAACAAAGACCTTTAAAAGATTATACTAATCCTACAGCAGATGAACTTCACTTGACTGTTCAAAATCCTTTTGTTGCTGCTAATTCATTTAAGCTCAAACCTGCTATTATCCAAATGGTACAAAATAATCAGTTTGGAGGAACAACTATTGAAGATCTTAACTTACATCTTGCTAGTTATCTTGAAATATGTGCTACTTTTAAATATGATGGGGTGTCTAATAATGCTCTCAAGCTTAGACTTATTCCTTTTTCATTAATGGACAAAGCTAAAGCTTGGTTAAATTCATTAGCACTTGGATCTATTAGAACTTAGGGAGAACTATCACAAAAATTTTTAGCTAAATATTTTCCACCCTTGAAAACTGGTAAGCTTAGAAATGATATTACATCTTTTTGTCAGTTTGAAGGGGAATCATTATATGAAGCTTGAGAAAGATTTAAAGATCTCCTTAGGAGATGTCCACACCATGCTTTACCAGATTGGTTAATAATTCAAACTTTTCACAATAGATTAGTAAGATCACTTAGATCTATTATAGATGCTGCTATTGGTGGATCATTAATGTTAAAACCTTTTGATGAAGCATATTCTTTAATAGAGGAGATAGCTACTAATAATTTTTAATGGCCCTCTGAATGGGTAAATCCAAAGAGAGTAGCTAGTGTTCATGATTCTAATGCAATGTCTATTTCGACATCTCAAATTGCCGCTATACCAAAGAAGATTGATCAAATTGGAGTGAACCATTCTCAAATACAACCAGTATTAGAGGAAAATTTAGTAGGGCAAATAATTGGTACTTAAACATCTTATGAAACTATCAATGTTATAAATAATAGAAATAGTAATCCTTATTCTAATTATTATAATCCTGGAGGGAAAAATCACCCTAATCTTAGTTGGAATTATTATAACAATTCAGTGAACCCCTTAGAAAATTCAAATAACTAAGGAAATCATAACTTTAGACCTTATTATCCTCTTGGATTTAATAATAACTCATAAGTTAAGGAGAAGAAGATGACTGTAGAAGAAGTGATGTTAAACATGGGAAATCAAATACAAAATTAATGAGCTGCAATTAAGAATATTGAAAATCAATTAGGACATATTGCTACTGCACTTAGAAACAGATCTTTAGGAATTCTTCATAGCACTGTAGAAGTTAATCCAAAAGATCAGAATAAGTAGTGAATTAGAGCTATTAAATTACTAAGTAGAAAAGAAGTGGAGACAATAATCTAAAAAGATAGTGAAGTTGAGAAGGAGAAGGTAGAAATTGAAAACGACAATGATGAAAATAGACCAATAAAAATTTCTTTAGAAAAACTGACACTTCCATTTCCTAAATGATTGAAACAGAAGAATAAAGGTAAAAAATTTACAAAATTTGTGGAAATCATTAAAAATTTAACGATAAATATTCCTTTCATTGAGGCATTGAAACATATGCCAAGTTATGTGAAATTTAAGAAGGATATACTGAACAAGAAGAGGAAGTTTGCACATCACGAGACCGTTGAAATCAATGAAGAGTGTAGAGCAATTATTCAAAAAAAGCTTCCTGAAAAGTTAAAATATCCTGGTAGTTTTACTATACCTTGTGCTATTTGTGATTAATTTTTTGGAAAAGCCTTATGTGAGAATGAAATAAAAAATGAGAATTTAGATTATGTTCAGAACAAATTTAAAATTTTGGACCTTTCAAAAAATGATAATAAAAATCTTATTCCTTCAAGTATGAAACCACCTGAACTTGAACTGAAAGTACTACCTGCCCATTTAAAATATGTGTTTTTAGGAGATTCATCCACATTGCCTGTTATTATATCTTCTGATTTAACTGAATTTCAAGAGCAAAAATTAGTAGAAACATTGAAAAGATATAAGAAGGCCTTTGGACGGAATTTAACAGAAATTAAGGAAATTAATCCTTCAATTTGAATGCACAAAATTCTATTGGATAAACAATATGAACCTAAAGCTGATCCTCAGAGGAGATTAAACCCTATAATGAAAGAATTTTTTAAAAGGAAATCTTAAAATGATTAGATTCTGGAATTATATATCCTGTTTTAGACAGTGCTTGGGAAAGTCTGATCCACTATGTTCCAAAGCAAGGAGGAGTGACAGTTGAAGTAAATGAGAAAAATGAATTAATTTCAATAACAAATGTTACTGGCTGGCGAATTTGTATAGACTTTAGAAAATTAAATGTAGCTACTAGGAAAGATAAATTCCTTTACCATTTCTAGACCAAATGTTGGATAGATTGGCTGGGCTGAAATATTACTACTTTCTAGATGAATATAATGATTATCATGAAATTTTGATTGCTCCTGAGGATCAAGAAAAAACAACGTTTACAAGCCCTTATGGAACATTTGCTTTTCGTAGAATGCCTTTTAGACTATGTAACGCACCTGCGACTTTTCAAAGATGTATGATGTCAATTTTTGTAATTTAATTAAACGTTGAATGGAAGTATTTATGGATGTTTTTTTTGTATTTGGAACTTCATTTGAATTATGCTTAAATAATTTAGAAAAAGTTCTCGAACTATGTGAAAAAATCAACTTAGTACTAAATTGGGAAAAGAGTCAATTTATGGTTGCACGAGGAATTGCAATTGTGCATAAAATATCTAATAATGGCATGGAAGTAGATCCAGCAAAAATTCAAGTTATTGTGAAATTACCGCCTCCTACTATGGTTAGAGGGGTAAGAAGTTTTCTAGGACATGCTAGTTTCTACGTGCGTTATATAAGAAATTTTTCAAAAATTTCTGAGTAATTATGTCAACTTTTAGAAAAGGATACAAATTTTAATTTTAATGAGGAATGCATAAAAGCATTTGAATTACTAAAAGAAAAATTAATCATTGCTCCTATAATAGTTCCACCTGATTGGGAGAAACCATTTGAAATAATGTGTGATGCTAGTGATCATGCTATTAGAGTTGTTTTAGGGCAAAGGTATGACAAAGTTTTTAAAGTAATATATTGTGCTAGTAAAACTCTAAATAATGGTTAAATTAGTTATACCACTACTGAAAGAGAGTTATTAGCTATTGTCTATGCTTTTGATAAGTTTAGACCTTACTTAATTGGAGCTAAATGTCTAGTGCATACAGACCATTATGCTATCAAATATTTGATGCAAAACAATGATGCTAAATTGAGATTAATTAAATGGATACTTCTGATGCAAGGGTTTGATTTTATGGTAGTAGATAAAAAGGGAACTGATAATCAAATAGCTGATCATTTGTCTAGACTAGAACAAGAAATATTAAGTAATTTTGCAAATGAAATTTTAGAAACTTTCTCTAATGAACAATTATATAGTATTGATATAGAGAATATACCATGGTATGCTGATATAGTAAATTATATTGTGAGTGGTATTCTACCACCAGATGTAAAGAATCAACAATTAAAGAAATCTATTCATGATGCAAGAATCAACAAAAGGTAATTCCATTAATTCATTAGAATCCTATTCCAAATTTACATGATTTTTTGAACTAGTAGAGGGAGAAGCATGGTAAGACTTAATTGGCTTTAAACCAAAACTACAGACTTCCTTGACCTCTAAACTCTCAACCTTTTAAGGGTAGATTGGAGTAAGGGTTATGACATGTACACAGTGGTTGATCCGATCATACATTGACTCGTATTCACTTTTCTCCACATCTTCTAAGAAAATCTCATACTAATGTTTCTTTTATTTTATTATCATCATTTCTTCCTCGGAGCTCTCTTCATCAGAAATTTCTTCCATGTCAATGTTGATGGCCAGCCTATTTTGTTTAACAATCTTGTTGTTTCTTCCTTCTTACACGTCTCTGGCCTTGACCTCGAGTGTATGTGCTGAAAGAACATCTACCAGCTTGTTGGGAAGAAATGGTAGTAGATCATTGAAGCAGAGTTGAATGACCTCTTTTTTGTGATTCTTCTAAATCTTCTACTTCATTTGCGACATTTTCACAGGAAAAGACATTTATTTTGGAGGTGCGTAGTAGTCGACGTCTTCATGAATGCCCACTTCATGAACTAAGAATGGTTGTAAATCCCCTTTGATGCTTTGTTATTGTCCTTTTTTAAAATACTTGATGTACTGGTGTATAGATGACAAAACCATGTTATGCTCGTGAATCCATGGTTGTGCCAGTAAAGAATTGAAAGAGGTCTCTGCATTGATGATATGGAAATTTGCTATTGTTACTAGCTCTCCAACTTTCTCAACAGTGTAATCGATGCAAGGGCTCTTTCTCCCTTCTGGTTAAATCCTCTTAACATCATTTTATTGGCTGTAAGCTCCTGATCCTCAAATGTTTAAATATGCTAACATCTGCAAACTCATTAAGTTAAGTGATGTTCCTAGATCTACCAAAACTTCGGACAATACAAATCTGACGATATTAACAGAGCAGTTGATTGTGGTCGGTAGTACTGAGCAACAAGTTTTCATCTACGATGGTTATCCCAGGCTATTCTTTTAATGAGCAAACTTCATCTGAGGATGTGCTAGCCAACTGAGCTAAAAAAATCTCTCGATCAAGCAAGGTTGTAACCAGAGACTCTCTCATCTCTTTTGGCAGGATCAGAGCATCGTAGATGCTTAATTTGGTCGGCAACCTCCTAAGATGAGCTGTCATGTTATAATCCACTTTGTATAATCCTCTAATTCTTACTTGGTTATGTGCTTCTTCCATTGGCGGAGGTGGAGGTAGCTCTTCTCGAGTGACTATTTGTTTTTCTTTATCTACTGGAGCTGTTCTTGGAGGTAATACCTTCCCATTTCTTAGATTTATTTCTGTGATTTCCTCTTCTTCTTGAGATTTTGTAAGCAAAACTACTGGTATTTCTTCTTCATCAGAAAGATCTAATTTGATGGCTAGCAGTGTACCATGGTACATGAGGACTGACTCCTCACTCCCGGGGCTATTGTAACCAGTGTTGTCGATATCTTCTTCATTCTAGTTAACGTGTTCATTGGACATAAGTACAATTTGAGGATCAGTTTGGGAATCAAGATCGGAGTTAGATTGATCAAAATCAGTTACGTTGTCACTAGAAATAGTTGTAACATTGCCAAAATCATAATCATTATGGTCATAATACCCGGGTGGGGCAAAAAGATAATCATATACAGTCAGAGGTTCGAGGATTTTATTTTCAAAATTTGAGACAACCAATATAATAAAGGAAGCCCCTTTCCTACACCCCACACTATCGGTCTTCTTGAAGTTGCTCTTCTCCTTCTCTGGTTGTAGAAATTTTTATGGTGAAATCTCTAACTTGAGCTGGGCAGGCTATAGAATTTGTGTGGCTGCCTATGCTGTAGCAATTTAAAGCTGATCTAGTATCTTCTTGGATGAATTGCTCCAAACTGTACTCCATCAATCCTACTATGAATATGGATCTGTCGGAGTGATTGGCTATGCCGAAATCATATTTAAAAAACTTCTTTCAGGTTCCTTAAAATATTCTTTCAAGATGGTTATATTTCATTCTTTAAAGTTCTTCTCAAGCCAATCCTTAAAAATTAAACAACCCCTTATTGTATTTCCCAGCACCTGGTGATAGAAGTAGAAATTGGGATGCTCTTTCTTGTCAACTTCTTCTAGCTTTTTGGTTCGAGCAATCTGAATTTGGGCCTCCTCATTAAGCTTTTGAACATAATTGGCACAAACTCATTTTTGAAAGAATGTACTCTCTTCTTTCACTCAAAAGGAGTCATACCCCATGTACTCTCTGCTCAGTGCAGTCCTCCCTGGTGTGACTGTTGGCTAGACTGGCCATACTGTTGTATTTGTAGCTGTTGAGCATGCTGTGATGACGACTGAGATCTCTGATGAGAATGTTCGGCTTGAATCTTTATCAGCTATTTTCCCTTATAATCTGTCGCCACTATCCCAAACTTCTTCTCAAAAACTCTAGTTGTCCTGAACTTTTTCGACTTTTCTTGAGAATCCATATATTTAATTTATTCTTGTAAACTATTGGCTTTCCTTAGCAGCTTCTTGCAGGATTTGATGGTGAGTCCCTTAAGCATGAAGACTATTAGACCATGGATGCTTTTTAGTAGAATCTCAATCACATGTTATTCTTGTAGTTGAGGCTCAAATTTCATGCTTAGGTTTCTCTGCCTCAAGTTATAGTCTACTAAAGTCTCGTCAGGTTTTTGCCTTTCCACTATGAGATATCTAATAGTAATGCGGTACTATGCTAAAGCAAATCTCTTCACGAACAACTGTTTTAATGGAAAATGTATTTACTAATCCATTGGGTAGCTTGGCATACCAATCAAATGCTATCCCTGACAAGCTGCTGACAAACAGACGAAAGAGTAAGGCTTCATCACCTCTGGTGTTGCCACAACTGGCTCAAAAATGTGCTACATGCTATCTGGGATTTTCGGTCTCGTCGAATGTCTTAAAGTTTGTTGACACAAAACACTTAGGGTACGGCACGACATCAAACTCTTTTGGGTAAGGTTTACCCTTTGAAATAAATGCACCACTCTTAGATTGAGCTAAGGCCCCATGAACTGTTGTTCAACCAACTGCTTTATATCCTTTTTTCGGTATTACACTTGGTGGGAAATCTTTCTTTTGCTGATCATCTCTGTTAGTGGAAGCAACTTCTTTCCTTTCATCGATGATGTGAACTATCTCTGGTTAGTTGACTTCTGGAGAAGCTAACTGTTACGATTGTGGTTGTCCATACACTATAGCGATGGTGGCCATGGTGGTGGCCATCTCTTCCATTTTCTTCTCCATCTGACTAATTTTCTCATCTCTTAGTAGAACAGCCCTATGGAAATCATCTACGGCGTTCCCTTCAAGAAATTTATGGGCATCACATGCGGATGCCATGACTTTAGTCTCGATGACATGAATATCCATGAAGTCTTCATTAAGATAATCATTAAAATCAAAATCTTTCTCATCATCAATGACCACTCTGTGCTCTTTAGCTAACTCAAAAATCTTAACCTTGAGCTTTTTGAATTTATCTTCAATTATCACTTCTTGAATCATCTTGAGATATGGAGCACTTTCCTGAACATCCTCTGCTTGTTCATCAAAATCGGTAGCAAATGCTACAACGATGTCTGATATTTCAGACCTTTGCTCAATTCCACATTCTTTCCATATGGGCTCATTGAACCGTATTGGTATGAAAACCTTAGGTACCCATACCTTCTTTTTCGATGATGATGTCTTGAGACAGGGTTCTCATCAGAAGCATCAGCGTGTTGGCGAGAGGCATGCTCCCCATGGTGCAGACCAAATATAGTATCAGGTGACTTCTTTATCTTCTCATTCTTCAGGGCACTCTTACAAGCAGCAGCAGGTGGTATCCTTGGACCCAGGCGTGCCTTAACCGGTTGACATCTTGTAGACCTTAGACCAATAGTGGTAACAAAATTAGTAGTAGAGATGGTAGTATCAACTCAACTCCCCATATGGAATGTGATGGGAATGCAAGATAGCAAAACTTCAGTTGATTTCTGAGACTATTGGGCAGATTTGACATCACTTAAATTCTCTTTCTTCATTTGAGTAAACACCACACATCCCACTTGCTTAAGTAGTTTGATAACTAAACATCCCTCTTTAACAACCAACCTCTGGAGTACTGTACAAACTTTAGTGATCAGAGCAGGCTTATCTTTCTCCTCATCACAATTTTGAAGTAACTGCAAGGTAGCAGCGATCTTTTGAATATTGTCATATCCAATAGAATCCATCAGCGGGTGGAGCCTAGTCCCCCGCACAAGCGGAGAGGTCTCCAGTATTCCAAGTTCCTCCTGGTGAAGAATCTCATCAATGGGTATCTTTTAGGAATTTGGGCCTTAGCAGCCTTCCAAATTTTCAGACTGTAGTTTCTCCTTTGAGACCTAATTAACGGTGCAAACTTCTAACTTGATCTGATTTCAGACACCAATGGTTGAACGGTAAATTGTCTAGTTGTATCTTCAACAATCATAACCTCCTTTCCTTTAGCAGGAAAGGGAACAACATACTTAACAGGTGTCGGGGTAGCAATGGTTTTCACCTTCTTGTAGGAAGGGAAATCTTGAGGACAGTTTAGGTTGAATTCTGCAAACAGCTCTTGTACTTGTGGAGCGACAACTTTCATTATGATGAAAGTGGCTTTTCCGAGCACAACTTCGAGTTCATTGAATCCGGCTCCAAACTTGATGGTGGGAGTGACATTGCAAGCATCGTAGCTAGTTGGCAAGTTGTAGGATAAAGTAAGCGTCGGGAACAGCATTACAGCAGCTTAAAAAAGAAAGCTCTGGGTTAGTTATTTGACCAATACCTTGTAATTCTAGGGTGAACACTAAAAATTAACAAAGGCCGATTTGTAGACTAGGCAAGTCTTTATTTAATTTTTAGTTTGTGAATATTTTAAAATTTAATAATGTAAATTAAAAGTAGAGGAATTTAATTAATTAAAAGGTTAAAGTTAATCAAGCACACAACAATTTGATTTCATTTAGAAAGTAGAAAACCAAACCCAAAAGGACGCGCAGAGAAAAGTAATGTTTAGGACCCAGTGCTGGACTAACTTTATAGAGCATAATGTCCAGGAGAAACTAGTCCACCAACACACCTATTGGGGGTCTGACCCCACACAAAGATAAAAAGTCCTAATGAACTTCTGAACCTCTCTATTTGAAGGTAATTGAACAGACGGTCCTGAAGTCTGAAAGAGTTGACTGTACTTACCCAAGAAAAAAAAGGTTGAAGCATGTCAATGGAAGAAGGGTAATCTTGTTCATGAGGGACATGAACACATTACCGATGTATGAAGACAAGTTTCTCTGATTTAAATGGAGAGAGAAATAATCCCCAGCGGAGTCGCCAGAAGCTGTTGGTCACCAAATTGGAAGTTGTCGGTCGCCGGAATAGATATCCAAACACCTAGTTTAATTTAATTTATATATACATAATTTGAAAAAGTAATATTTTAAGTTTTGAAAATATGAGACTGAATCGATCTCATATCCTCAGTAGTTTAAATAAATAAGCATAATACTGCAAGCAATGCATCTATCCCAAAGGGTAGACACATTACTTACTGGTGAAGCTCGATTAAATAAACTAAGGAATTTTTTGACATCCGTTTATGTATGCAAAAAAACATTTTTATGTTGACCGACAAGTTCCCCTATTTAATACAAAAAATTAAATAGGGTTTATATTAAGCTGAATTCTTGAAACTTTCCTATAAGGGCAAGCCTCTGTAGTTAATTACATCTTAGATAAGTGAAGTCACCTAAAAAACTCTCGATAAAAATCAGGGGATATTGTCTTCAAGAATTTCAAAGGATAGGACTTTTCAAGGGATTGAACAAAGAGGTGTGAAATGGGAATGACTCAAACTTGGAACATTTTATTTTTAGAATCCAAAGAAAGAAAAACTAGGGGATGTCATGAATCCTGAGGAAAAACATCAATCACTTCCCAAGCTATTATATGGTTTGGCTTTAATTTTGAGGAGAAAATTATTGAATATTTCATCCTGCCAATATTATTAATTAGGGCTTACATTTATGCGAGACGGTCCCACAAATAGCCTGGAAGATGTGAGGATTTAGGTCGTTATGAACGATAAGGGTTAAGGATTAAATTGTATAGCAGAGCCATACAAAGGCCTAAAGAAAGAGTTAAGGATTTATGTTGAATGAGGCAAATAACTTCAAAATCCTATGGCTTGTGTGTTTAATTCTAAGAAAAGATGTGGTGATGTAGATCCTCATGCTGTTGTAGAACCTTGTATTGTTGCAGATTGCTGCCCACAAATTTAGCTCCAAGCTCGTCGATAAAGTACCAGACATAAAGTCTAAGGTTTAAGGGTTTAAATGACAAGTTGAAAGTTCAATCATTATGGGGGTCATGGGGGTGGGTTAAAGTTGATTAGAGCGACACAGCTTAGGATCCTACGGTTCCCTCATTCGGGTATCACTAGTTTCTTGTGAATTTACTTAGCTTAAACAGAGTATGAAACTCATTTAAACCGGGGAGATCTCGTTAGCAACCATGAGTTACCTCCTCCGAGGGACTCCCGTAATTCAAAAAGACATTTTAAGTTTAGTGACATTTTGAAGGATTTATGGTTACCTTTGAAAAAAATTATTTTAGATTTTTTGAAAATGTTGATTAATTTTTGAAAATGGGTTTGGTTTTTTGCAGGTAAAGTAAAGTGTACACTCAAAAAGTTATAATATTTTGCAGTGAAAGTAATTTGCAGAAAGTAAAATGGCAGAAATTAAATAACAAGGTAAAAGCGTACCTGCATCTTCTTGGCATTCCCGCTGGAACGTTAGCATTTGCAACATGTATGTAATTTTGTGAAAATTTAAATAAATGTCGTAGTAAATGAAGGTGTATCTAACAGACTTTGAACTATGAATTGTTGAGTCCCAAAAGATCTTAGTAGATGATTTTAGAACAAAATATAGCAAGTTCAATTTGTCATTCAAAATGCCCAAGAGATTCTAAAGTGTTTGGGGAATGACCCTGAACCCCTTTAAAGATCACTTGAAACATATCTAGTTTATTTTGAACTTATCATATTGTTCTATTAATCATCCAAGGTCAAGTTAGAAAGGCGACCCTGCTGCTCGGTGAACTTTGACGTTCTGATTATCCTAAGGATAGGGTACTCAATTAACCAATTGATATTTCATTTAAGAGTTATGTAGGTGAATGTCTATAAGGCAAGTTTAAGTAATTAAAGATCTTGTACCCACCACTAAAGTTGGGCCTATAGTTCTTAGAGGTGTTTATCATTAATCATGCTATTCTAAATCTTATCAAATAAGTTTAAAGATCAAGCCTAGATAACTACCAAGCTCTTGAAAATCTTAATGGGAAAATGTGCAATTATTAAAATTTTAATTTAGGTGGTATGTATCCCTATTAAAATATTACATGATCATCAATTGTGCGCTTAAAATAAAGGAACTATCATCCTCCTAACTTGAGCCTATCACTTCAGAATCATCTGATTTTTATTAACTTCCAAATCATGATAATTTAAAAAATTATTATTTTGCTCTTATCATGGAAATGTGACAAATTGGTTTCTACCTTTTAACCCATTATGTTTCAATCATCCAAAAGTATTCATCAGGATCAAAATTACTTATTTTCCCTTTGATTAATCCTAAATTTTAATTAAGGCACCAAAGTCTAAAATAATCACTTTACCCCTGGGGCTCTCCACCTCATAAATCATTAAGCACAATTCAAATGACTTTGAAACTTTTTAGAGTACCCTATCCATGGGTCAATTAAAGCATCATAGAAGAAAATGTGGGTTTTCAAAATTTAATTTAATTTAAATAATTATTTAAACTTAGGAAATATGATTTTTAATATTAAATTATTTAATCAACCAAAATGTTTGTTTTATGGAAGAATTAATAGAGGTTCCCTTAGGTCATTGAAATACTTAGGCAAAATTTCATGATTTTCTGAATTAAATTTTAATTTAGATTTATAATTATTTATTGATTTTTGGTGATTTAATTAAATGAAAAGTATGTTTTAATTATAAAAATTATTTTTAATATTTTTATTAAACCTCTCTGAGTCCAGAGAGCTCATAGAAATAAATTTTATATTTTTATAATTTCAAATTTATTTATTATAATTATTTTAATGAAAAATAAATAAAAAAAACATTTTAGGACTTTAAAAATTTATTTTTAACTTCAAAAAATTGAGGAAAATATTTTAATGTGTCCTATGTGATTAGAAAACTATTAGGAACATTTTGAAATTGTATTATATTTTTAGAATTTTTAATTATTTTTAATTCAAAATATGGCTAAAAAGTGAAGTATTTTCTCAAAAATAATTTTTATTTTTCCCAAGTGTTGCTAATCACAAGGAACCCAGAAAACCACTTTTCATAATTTTAATAAGTGTATTTAATTTAATATAATTATTTTGTATAAAAAATATAATCTTCCTTTTAAAATCAACATTAGTGATCAAACTTAATCATATAAATTTCAAATTTTAACAATGAGTCAACATGATTTTTCACATAATGTAGAATTGATTTTGTTAATTTTTTATTAATATTTAATTTAAATAAATTAATACAAGATACACACATCTAATTAACTATAGAAATGTAAAAAATTATTCAAACTACCATGATGTTTTTCCTAAGTTTCTCTAACCATAGCAAAATAGCCATCCAAGCTTGAAAATTAGTGTTAGGACCACAGAGATGATCTCTGACCTTAGAAAATTCAGAGAACATCTCCTCTACCATGAGGAACAGATCCTAAAATTCTCAAGCCATGGTAAGAAATATTTAATCATAATGAATTAAAATACCACAAAGGCAATTTAATTAATTAAAAATCAAAGAGTTAACAAATAAATTTATTTTCAATCCAGATTATTATCATCTATTTACTGAGCAAGGGAGTATTTTTATTTTATTTTTATGATTTTTCTATGAAAAGTTATGAATTTTTAAAGTTTTGGCATTTAAATAAATCAAAAAATCCCAAATT
Organism: Phalaenopsis hybrid cultivar; assembly: GCA_002079205.1. NCBI lineage: Eukaryota > Viridiplantae > Streptophyta > Magnoliopsida > Asparagales > Orchidaceae > Phalaenopsis > Phalaenopsis hybrid cultivar. Next base: position 263,253 of record JXCR01144401.1, read on the forward strand.
TTTCTACTTATCCAGCTCAACCTACGATGGCTCCGAAAGGCCATGCGGTGCTACACTATTCGATGTCGCCTTCTGACTCAGCTGTCACGAGTCCCGCCTTGTCGTTCCATCTGTTTGTCCAACATAATCTCAGTTGTTCAAATGATACACGTGGGATCAGATGACATCTGTTCATCGTCCCTAATTGACATATCCTGTAAGTCGTCCACACTAAAATCTTAAGATCTCGAGCTAGACTCAACCAAATCACTTCAGGTTTATTCTTATACCTTCATCTACTTGAGAAAAACACATCCATAAGGTTTATACAGTATGAAATATAGTTTATACGCATGAAGAATCAAATTAAGCTCAATTTTGGGGTTAAAGATCAATACTTTTATCTGAGAGGAGAGGCCTCAATAAGATGGTTGTATAAGCTTTGAAAGAGTCCAAAAAACTTATAGATAAGCTCTTGAGCAGTGGTGAATTATCTAGGTGTGATTGCAACCAAGTCTGATTTCAGGTGTTGCTCTAGAGCTAGGTTAAAAGCTCTCTGTGAAGGGGCTTTTGTAGGGAATCAACTTCTTTCACTCTAGGGATAGTGTGTGCATAATTAATTGGATTTTGGTTCACTGTGGAGCTATGGAGAGATCTGTTCTACATTTAGGCTAAATTTTATTGATGAGAGCCGGGGGATTGAACTTAAGCAGGTTTGGAGAAGCTCTAGTCAGATTTTGGTAGAGTTTTTTAAGGTATATAGCACTCTCCTCTTTGGCTATAAAGGGCTTCATTTATAGCCATGGTGGTATGGTGGAGCTCAGGGAGGTTTGATGGGTGCAAAAGCTTGCTGAGGTGGAGGGAAGAAAAACTCTAATAGCCAATAAGACTTAGTAACTCAGGGAAGTTTACTTTTTGGTTTTGGCCACTTGGGACTCCCTTGGGTTAGCTATTTTTGGTGGCTGAGGTGGTGGCCTGCCAGAGTTAGGTCACTTCTGGGCTCAGGTAGGCCAGCGGGTGGCTAATGATGGTTAACTCCTAATGACAAGTGATAATAGCCAAGATATTTGAGTTTAGGCCAAAAATGGGATGGGGTCCATTAAATCAAGGGACCATTAGTCCATGGCTCATGCAGGGTGGGTTACTTGGGTCTAGCTTGGTCACTAGAGTCCAAATGGTGGATGTACTGGCATTAGTTTGATCACTTTGGCTTGGTTTGGTTACATTTGGGTCATGGGTTCAATTTTGGGCAATTTTTCTTGAAATAGTGTTTGAAATGGGCTATCCATGACATTTGACTCAATTAATTGATTAAAATTGTGTAGATTATTGTCACAAGGAGTTTAGAAAAAATTTGGTGGTTCAATTTGAAGGACTTCGAACATTTGGTTAATTTTGGGTATGTTGGGTTAGACTTGGGTTTGAGTTGGGCTAGAGTTTGGATATGGCCCAATTGGTAGTTTAATTTGATGTGGGTGATTGTTATGAAGATTTTTGGACACAAAATGAGTGGATATTTTGGGTTTATGGGGTTCAATTTGATTGAATTTGGGGATATGGCCAATTGGGGGCAAAATTAGAGGTTTTGGTCCAAGTTGATCTTGAGTGAAATTGAGGCTTGAAAAAGGCCAATTAAAGGCTCAATTTGATATGGGGAAGTGTTATGAAGAGTTTATGATATAGAATTGGGGAAACTGGATATATTTGGTGGTTCAATTGAGTGAGATTATGGTTTTGGGTCAAATTGGGGCCTTTTGATTTGGGTTGAAATTGGATTCAAATGTGGGTCAATTGGTCTTGGATTTGGTTTCAATCAAGCATGGGTTGGATGAAATTGAGTTTAGAATTGAAATTGTGGAAGATTGGGATCAAATTGGTGGACATTTGGGGTGAATTGGGGTAATTAGGCCTTTAAAGGCAATTTGGGGCTTTTGGTCAAAATGGGTCAAATTGGTCAAATTGAGCTCAATGGAGTGGTTCAAATTGATTTTGGGGACATTTTAAATGATTTTGAAGGTTTTGGGACAATTTGGGTCACTAAGGGTATTTTGGTAATTTTGGCAAGAAGAGGGGAATTTTGGTAATTTTGAAAATTTTGGGGTGTTTTGGCAATTTGGGTGGTTTCAAATGGTTTGAGATGATTTTTGTCCAAATTTGGGTATTTAGGTTATTATTGGGATTTTTGGAGTTTTAAGGGTAGTTTGGTAATGGGGGTAAGAGGCTAAGTTGAGTATTTTGGTAAAATTGGGGTGTTAATCACCTTACTTGAGCCATGGACCAATAGAATTCCCTACTCTGGGTGGCCCTAGCTAAACCCTAGCTTAGAGTTAGTCGGTCTTGGGGACCATCTACATGAGTCTCCCAAACGATTAAGGGATCAAAGTTAAATAGGTTTGGGTTTAGGGTAGTGAGTGGAAGTGTAATGTGCAAGTGTGTGTGAGACCAACCAAGACCACACCACCAGAGAGCCAACTCTAAGGCCAAGCATTCCTATGGAAACTCCCCTTGAGTTCCCCCATATTGACCCCGCCTACTAAGTGCTAGAGGTTAGGACTAATAGGTGGAACTTCAAGTTGAACAAGTAAGAGCTTAGGGTTTCTAATGGTGAGGGTTCCTTTCTAGTCCTCTAGGAATAGTCAATAGCAAAGTCTTATGGTTAGATCCTAAGCTACTAAGGAGTAAAGACTAGATCTCAACCAAAAGTGAGGTCAACAAGCTGATTCCTTAACATCTCAACTCCACATCAGTGTTACTAGCCTCTCACCTCCAGTTGCCCCTAGATTATGCCATCGTAATGACCAAATCGTAGTGTTAGAGTACTAAACCTTAAGCCAAACTGATAACAATCTAGCTTGTCACTTGATACACCTAAAATATATAACATTTATGTACACAATTTTTCTACTTTTTTTTGAGATATTGCACTTTAATGGAAGGTAATTGTGTGCTTTTCTTTCAAGTACAATCAAATGGATAAAAAGTGGTGAACGGAGTGAAAAGGGATTAAATTTGGAGAAAAAATGAAGAAGGTGCTCAAAAGAGCTGTGGCGCCTAAGAGCTCAGAACTAGCACTTAAGCACTAGTAAAACTGAGAAGGCCATGCCTAAGCTCCAAGTACCTCACGCTTAAGTGCTAGAGGTAGTTACTTTGTGATTCAATGAATTTTGAGGAATTTTTGAAGAGTTTTTTGAAGCAACTCGTGGTGAAAACATGGGAAATGGTTAATGGACACGAAAATACATTTAATTGGCTTTTGAAAGGAGGCAACACTTGGAAGATTCATTGAATGTTGAATTGAAGAAGAAACCTTTTGGAAAATTATAAAAGAAGACTTGGGTTGAATTGAAGAAAGACATAATCTCTCCAACACCCCTAGAGAAACTCTCAACCCCTAAGCTGCTGACACCTCTCTCTCTTAGATTAATTAGGATATATTTTTAGAGAGAAGAAGAGAAGAGTTGTAGTGTGTGAGTAGAGAGTATTGTAAGAGAAAGGATGAAAAGAGATTTAAAGGAACTTCATGGGTTTGGTGGAGAGGATTTGAGATAAGTTTTTATCTTTTTTGACTACATTTGGTTTGAAGTTAGACTTTTTGTTTATTTGCATGATTTCTACTTTCAAACTTAAGTGTGATTGTGTTTTCTCCATGAATTCTAAGTAGTTTTCTTAATCTTTTTCCTTAAATGATAAGTGATTAAGTGTTGGATGGAAGTTGTGTAAAGTAATAATCTTTAATTTTATAATAATTGGTGATGATGTTAAACCTTGTACTTTATTTACTTCTTAGCTTGACCAATTAAGATTTAAATATTTGTTATGAGAACATGTAAGATTGGAGATGATATTGTCTCAGTCAACTAATGGTTATAATCACATGTGATTTTATGGATGAGAATGTAATTCGTATGGTTGAGTGAAAATAAATAGAAAAATAAACTATGAAGAGTGTAGAATTAGAGGAATTTAGATTGGTAGACTAAAGCCCCCAATTTGGTTTATACTTTTAGGTTTTGATACAAGATGTTAGCCCCCAGATGAAGGGAGAAGAGGGAACTCTAGAGCGAGAGCTAGTATCTTCCATACATAGACCGTCTTCAAGGCTATTCAAACTTTATGTTCTATGATTTATGTTGTTTTGTAGCAATGTATGCGTAGTTTAGCTTCTAAAGGACTAGTGTTCTATGATTCTGAATTAGAAAGAACTATTAAGAAAATAAAAAAAATAAAAAATACAGAAAAAGACAAAAAATTTCAAAAAATGACAAACAAAAATATTTAAAATGCTGAATTTAATTAAGAATTTTGACCTATAAGAGATTATGCAAACCTTGCAATAGTTGAACTTCATTGTAATGTTCAAAAACCTACTGTAGTGGCTAATTCATTTAAACTAAAGCTGTTATTATCCAAATGGTATCAAGTAATCGTTTGGGAGAGCACCAACTGAAGATCCAAATTTACATATTGCCAATTTTCTAGAATTATGTGCTACATTTAAAAATGATGGTGTTTCAGATGATGTTATAAGACTTAACCATTTTCCTTTCTCATTGACGGATAAGGCAAAGATATGGTTACATTCATTAGCACCTAGATCTATTAGAACTTGGGGTTATTTAGCGCAGAAATTCCTTGTTAAATATTTTCCACCATTTAAAACTGTGAAGTTTTGGAATGATATTAGATCTTTTAGTCAGTTTGAAGAGGAATCTATTTATGAAGTAAGGGAACTATTTAAAGAACTACTGAGAAAGTGTCCACACCATGTTATACCATATTGGTTAATAATTTAAACTTTTTTACAATAGATTAGTTGGATCTCTTAGTTCTATTATCGATATCGGTACTGGTGGTTCATTGATGTCAAAACCATTTCATGATGGTTATGCTTTAATTGAAGAGATGGCTACTAATAATTATCAATGGCCTTCTGATAGGGTTAATCCTAAGAAAGTAACAAATACTCAAGAATATGATGCTTTTACAGTGTTAGCAAATTAGGTTGCAACAATTTCAAGCAAGTTAGACCAATTTGGAATGAATTTTTCTCAACCATCTGCAATGATTGAAGAGAATTCATTAGGCCAAGTGGTATATTCTCAAGCATCATTAGAAACTTTGAATGTCATAAACAACAAGCAAAATAAACCATATTCAAACTATTATAACCCAGGTTGGAAGAGCCATCCTAACTTTAACTGGAATAATACTTCGGGTGATAATAATCAAGAATGAGGAGCAACCAAGTAAATTCATTGGGATACTGGAACAACCATGGTAAAAGTATTTATAGACCCATTTATCCACCATGTTTTAACAGTAATGCACAGCTTGAGGAGAAAAAGTTATCTACAGAAGAAGTGATGTTACAAATGGGAAATTAGTTACAAAGTCAAGGAGCTACAATTAGAAATATTGAGAATCAATTGGGACAAATAACAAATTCATTAAGTAATAAATCCAAAGAAACACTTCCTAGTAAAATAATAGTATATCTAAAAGACCAAAATAAAGAATAAGTAAAATCCATTCAACTTAGAAGCGGAAGAGAGTTGGAAGGTAGAGTTCAAAAAAAATTTAAAGTAGAGAGAGAAGAAATTGAAGAGTCTGAAGAGGACACTTTGAAAGGTTTATAGAGACCTATGTCTACACTTAAAATTGACTTAGAAAAATCACCACCTCCATTTCCCGAGAGACTTTGTCAACAAATGTTGGATTAAAAATTTTCAAAATTTTTGAAAATATTTAAGAAGCTTACAATTAATATTCCATTTGATGAAGCCTTAAAACAAATGTCAAGCTATGTGAAGTTTATGAAGGATACTCTTATCAAAAAAAGGAAGTTTGAAAATAACGACTGTTGCACATAGTGAGGAGTGTAGTGTTATAATTCAAAAAAAGCTTAGAGATCTTGGTAACTTCACAATTCCATGTGCAATTAGAGACAGATTTTATGGGAAAGCTTTATGTGATTTAGGTGCAAGCATTAACCTTATGTGATTATCAATATTTAAAAGATTGGGATTTGGAGAAATATACCCTACTACTGTAACTCTACATTCAGTAGATCATTCAATAACATATCCTAGGGGAGTTATAGAAGATGTATTAATGAAAGTGGATCGATTTTTCTTTCTTGTTAATTTCATTGTGCTAGATATGGAGGAAGATAAGTAGGTACCTATCATTTTAGGAAGACCTTCCCTAGTTACAGGTAGAGAAATGATAGATGTCCAGAAAAGGGAATTAGCTATGCACATTAATGATCAAACAGTTATGTTCAATATTTCAAAATCTATGAACTATCCAGAAAAAGGAAAAGATGATGAATGTTACAGGATGGATGTAATATAATATATGAGTGAATGTCATTTCAAATTAACTTTTGAAGAGAAATCTAAAATAAAAGAGTTGGAGCATGAGCAAGAAGAGTAATTAGATCAATTTGAAAATTTTTATAAGGAAGATTCAAATTATATTCAAGAAAGTTTTGAAGTTTTGGACGCGACAGAAAAATATAAATTTTTTTGTCCATCAATTAAAAACCTCCTCAACCCGAGTTAAAGTTACTTTCTAAACATTTAAAATATGTCTATTTTGGTGATTCATCAATATTACTTGTTATAATTTACTCAAATTTAACTACAGAAGAAAAAGTGAGTTTAATGAAAACTTTGAATAATATTAAGAAAGCCTTTGGATGGACAATTGCTGATATTAAAGGATCCAGTCTTTCAATTTGTATGCATAGAATTTATATAGAAGAGAATTGTAAACTTAGGGCTGATCCTCAAAGGAGATTGAATCATGTTTGAAAGAAGTTTTTAAGAAAGAAATTTTAAAGTGGTTAGATGCTGGAATTTTCTACCCTATTTCGGACAGTGCATGAGTTAGTCCAATTCACTGCGTTCCTAAGAAAGCAGGAGTGACTGTGACTATGAATGAACATAATGAGTTAATAACAAAAAGACAATTCATAGTGTGGCAAATATACATTGATTATAGAAAATTAAATCCCATCACTAGGAAAGATCATTTTTCACTACCCTTTCTATATCAAATGGTGGATAGACTAATTGGGCATAAATAATTTTATTTTTTGAATGGATATACTGGTTATCACCAAATACAAAAAGCTCATGAGGTTCAAGAAAAAACAACTTTTACTAGTCCTTATGGTACATTTGATTTTATAAGAATGCCCTTTGGTTTATGTAATTGCCCTGCTATATTTCAAAGATGTATGTTGGTTATTTTCTATGATTTAATTGAAAAAGGAATTGAAGTTTATATGAATGATTTTTCAGTGTTTGGAACTTCATTTGAATTATGTTTATAATATTTATCAAGAATTTTTAAGTGCTCTGAAGAAACAAATTTAGTCCTTAATTGGGAAAAATATCAATTTATGGTATCAGGAGGAATTATTTTAGGATATCATATATCATAAAATGGTATGGAAGTAGACCCTACAAAAATTTAAGTGATCACTAAATTGCCTTACTCAACAAATGTGAGGGAAATTAAGAGTTTTTTTAGGACATGCTGGATTCTATAACAGATATATTAAAGCCTTTTCAAAAATTGCTAAGTCTTTATGTCATTTGCTTGAAAAAGATGTAATTTTTAATTTTGATAAGAAATTCCTAAAATCTTATGAGCTATTAAAAGAAAAATTAGTCACTACATCAATTATTATTTCACCAGATTGGGAAAAACCTTTTGAATTAATGTGTTATTAGAGTTGTTTTAGGACAAAAGCATGGTATAATCTTCAACGTAAATTACTATGCTAGTAGAACTCTTAATGAAGCTCAAATTAATTATACCACAACTGAGAAAGAGTTATTAGCAGTAGTATATGTTTTTGATAAATTCAGATCATACTAAATTGGAACCAAATGTTTTGTGCATTCAAATCATTATGCTATTAAAGATTTAATTAAAAATAAGAATGCAAAACTAAGACTGATATGATGGATTCTTCTTTTATAAGAATTTGAATTTAAGATAGTAGATAGGAAGGGGGCTGATAATCAAATTGCTAATCATCTTTCCAGGATTGAATTAAAAAAATCACTTTATTTTGAAAAAGAAATTAATGAACATTTTTTAGACGAAGAATTGTTTAGTATGAATGAGTGGTATGTTCCATGGTATGCCGACATTGTGAACTTTTTTGTTATTGGTATTATACCCTATGGAATGACATACCAATAGAAGAGGAAATTTTTATCTCAAGCTAAGACTTATTTTTGGGATGACACATTTTTATATAAACAAGCAAAAGGATCTAATTATTTGAAGATGTGTGGCTTTAGAAGAAACTTATGAAGTTATCTAAAAATGTCATAATTCTGATTTTGGGGGACATTTTGGTGTTGATAAAATAACATACAAAATTCTACAATCTGGATTTTATTGGCCTACAATCTTTAGAGATGTTAATGCTTATATCAAAAATTGTGATCGATGTCAACGAGTGGGCAATTTATTTCTAGGCAAAGTGGGATGCCCCTTAATTATGTAAGTTGAGATATTTGATGTTTGGGGATTAGATGTCATTGGACCATTTATACCATCTTTTTGAAATTTATATATATTAATAGCAGTAGACTATGTATCTAAATGGATAGAAGACGTTGCTTTACCTCGATGTGATGCTCAAAGTGTTGCAAAGTTCTTATGGACAAACATATTTTGATTTGGGATGCTCAGAGTGATCATAACTGATGGGGGAAGTCATTTTAAAAATACAATAATGGAAAAATTATTAAAGAAATAACATATCAACCATCAAATTGCTGCTTCTTATCATCCTTAGACAAGTGGTTTGGCTGAATTATTCAATCATGAAATTAAAAGAATATTGGAAAAATCTGTAAGTCCAACAAAAATGGATTGGTCAGTCAAACCTAATTATGCTTTGTGGGCTTATAGGACTGCATATAAAACTCCTATAGGTATGTCCCCATATAGACTAATATTTGGGAAATCATGTCATTAGCCAGTTAAACTTGAGCATAAAGCATATTGTGCTATTAAAGAATTTAATTATAATTTAAAGGATGCTGGTGAGAAAAGACTATTGCAATTAAATGATCTTAAAGAGATAAGGAATGAATCTTATGAGAGTATGAAGATTTATAAAGAAAAGATGAAGATGTGGCATGATTCGAGGATTTTTATTAAAAATATTGAGCTAGGAAAACAAGTTTTGCTTTATAATGTAAGATTAAGATTATTTCTAGACAAACTTAAGTCCAAGTGGATGGACCCATTTGTTGTGATAAAAGCTTATCCCTGTGGTGTTGTGGATAACAAAGATCCTAAAACTGAGAAAATATTCAAAGTGAATGGTCACAAATTGAAACCCTGCTTTTTAGGGGATCAACTTAAATTAAATGATCTTATGTTGTTGGGTCAACCAGGATAAGCATTGATTATGTCGGGTTGACGACGTTAAACCAAGCACTTTGTGGGAGGCAACCCATGGTTATCAGTGTGTTTTTATTTTGAATGTTATGTTGTATTTGTTTAAGAAAAATTTTGGTGTTATTTTTAATATATAATGATTTAGTAATGATTCTATTACCTTATTAGATGACTTAAACATGTTAGAATGAGTATTTGGATGTTAAGTTGACCTGTGCTAAATTAAGCACCGATGCTTAAGTGCCAACATTCAAAGATTAAGCACAACAGTTAACTAAACATGTTAAATTACGTTTCTAGAAGATTTAATTGTGGTTTAATGGATTTTAACTTGGGTTAGTGGTTTGAGAACGTGTCTAATAGTTTTAGGCTTGGTCCGAAGCCTATAAATAGAAAGAATGAAGAGAATTCTCACCCCACTTCAATTATTAGCCTAAAATCTAAGTGAAGAGTGTAAGATCTTGGAAAATGCCTCCTTGAGAGATTGATATAATGAAATAGGAGGCAGCCATGAAGAAGAAGTTCATTAGTCAAAGTGTGCAAGAGTTATACAGCAATTTCCTAGCCGTTAGTACAGAAGGAATAACGGAGAATATCATAAAGATTGAGGCTAACATGGCTTCAATTAAAGTGAAGGTGAATGAGGATAACACACATTTGGAGCACATTGGATGACAACTTAATATGAAATTTAACCACACAAGTTTTATGGAAGAGGCAGACAAGGCTATGTATTTAAAAAATAAAGAGATTGAAGAAAATTGAACAAGAGTTTATCACCACCATCCGTTCTATCAGTTTTACATTCCAAATTCCTCAAGAGAGACAAACAAAAGGCTGGAATTCATTCCGCTAGAAGGAGAATGGAATTAAGTTTTAAGTTTAGTTTTTGTTTGTGTTGTGATGTTAGTATTAAGTTTGTTTTATGTATTTTTAGTGTTAAGTTTGCTTAGTGTATGTGCTTAGGAATTATCTCATCCAAGACTCTTTGGATTGAGAAATTATGTATCACAAATGTTTGTATTTGTCTGTGAATTAATATAAGTGTTTGTTTGTGTGTAAAATTTTGTGTTGATTCAAATTAGTAAAGATTAGTGAATTTTGAGGAAGAGGAGAGTTGAAGGGGAAGAAAATAGTTATTAAAGATTCATAAGACCATTTAGGGGTGGTTGACTTAGGCTAGATGTGCATTTCACTTAAAATCAATTATCAAAATTCATGCACTGGGGCCTAAGAGCCAAAACCCCACGCTTAAGTGCTAGGTAATCTGAGAGGTAGACGCATAAGAGCCGAACCAGTTGTGCTTAAGTGTGGTTTCACTTAAATCGATTCGCGAACGGTTAAAGGTGAAAAATTAATCCGAAAATTGCATTTTTGACCCCGACATCATCTTCCTCCCTTTGAGTTTGTGAGTGAGGATTTAGGGCTTCTTATAGAGTGAAGATTTATTGGTAGATTTTAGCCAAATTTGCTTGATTTGATCTTCTTGAGGTAAGAGCTTCACTTCTATGTAGAAATTTTTTATTTTCACCATGAATTTTGAGCACATTGGGGATTGACCAAAAATCACTATTCATGGTGAAAATGTGAGAAAAACCTATGAAAAATACATAGAAGTGATAGTTTAAGCTTTTAGAAGTTGAGTTAGTTATTTAGTCTTGAATTTAGGATTTATTGTGAATTTTATATGATTTTTAGAAATGGCCCCAAGAATGAAGAGGAGTAAAGGGAAGTCTCATTTCAATTCAAGCAAGTTTGTTAGATCGAAAGCTCAGGATAGGTATACCGAAGCACTGCAATCAATAAAATTGATTCTTGAGAGATTTTTCAAAATTCTGGGTGGAGTAGTGGAAGATTTAATTTTTTACCGACAGTGGGAATGATTTTGCAGTTTTTCTACTGTGGCCGTAATTTCTATTATCCGGGAGGTTTACACTAATCTACCTGAAGCTGGAGAAGATTGGGTCATGGTTTGAGGAAAATCAATACCTTTCTCCCTGAGGTAATAAATCTATTTTATCAGCTGGCCTCTAGTACGTTGTGTTTTTATTTGAATTATAGTCTGATTGAGAAGGAGTTAGATGAGATCATATTGTCATTGACCGCGAGAACAGGACCGTGGAAGATAATAGATGAAAGAATATTCAACATCCCCATGTAAAAGTTAGATGCCATATCGAAAGCCTGGCACTACTTTATTTCTACTCGTCTACTACCAAGCAACCACCTCAGTGAAGTTACCAGAGATAGAGCTACCTTAATCTATTGCATTCAGTAGTTCAAGACAATCGACATTGGATCTCTGATCTATCAGAATATCATCAGTTTTGCTACCGCTGCCACTACTGCAGGATTGGGATTCACATCCTTGATCTTTTCCTTATGTGAGCAGGCAAGTGTTAGATTTGATAACTGGAAGGAGATACTGCAGCCTCTAAATCCTATCACAAGCATTAATGTGAAATCTTATTCACAACATTTGATATTTGGCTAGAGAGAAGGATTTTCTAAAAGTTCAGGTGCTTCTACTTCTCATGCTTCTACCTCACATGCATCCACATCACAAGGCCAGGCTTCTAGTTCTGATTCATAGTCACACTTATTGCAAAGGATGTTAGATAATATCAATTATATTGCAGACAAGGTATTAAATTTGGAGAATTTTGTAGATAATATGGATGGATATATGAGAAGACACAGTGATTATGAGGAAAAATTTCACTCATCTTTGGAAAAACTTATCAGGGGTGATCAAAGTGTATTTTTTTCTTCATATCCACAATATCCATCAAATGAGCCTACTGCCTTTTAGGACAGCAATGATAGTGATGACGATGAGGAGGATGAGAATTAATTTCAGTATTTTAGTTTTTAATTGTGAAATTTATGTGGTACAGTTATATTGTACAGTTAATTTCTTTTGTATTGTACTTGTTTAAACTGCTACTATTGTTTGTGTTTTATTCCGTTAGACAATGTTGTGATTTATTTAAGTTATTGTGAGTAGTTATGTTTTATTTTTGTGGTAGTGATTATGTTAATTGTGTTGTCTAGTCTATTTGGTTAGTTTGTGTTGAACTTAATCCTGAATTTTAGGAAGGTTTTGAATATTACTAACTTTCACTAAAAAAAACTTCATGTTTAAATTTTCAATTTACTACTAGGAATTTTCCTTATGTTGCAGTTGTGAATTTATGTTAGTGTGTTTATTTGCTTTTATTTTCTCCTCCACTGCATAGAAGTCTAATGAATCTCTATATGTTAAAGTTAAATAAAAATTTGATCAATTATTTTTTATTCCTATTTTTAATTTTTGTACTTACATATTTAGGATATGAAAATTCCTGTAAACATGTTATTTTTAGTTTTCATTTTTGCATATATATAT
>JXCR01144403.1:3136-13865 GCA_002079205.1 Phalaenopsis hybrid cultivar
AAGCTGAGGACGGTAAACCAAGCGGTATCTTGGGAGGCAGTCCAAGCATTATCTGATGTGTTAAGCATATTTTTACTCTCTGCATTTATTTTTAAATTCGTTTTGTAATTTGCTTTAAAATTTGCTTTAAATTTTCATTTGGAGTAGTATTGAATCTTGTTTCTCTATGTAATGTCAACCTCTATATTGAGTTTCTTACAACACTAGTTTCTTACTCACTTTTGAGATCGTGGCTATTGAAATCTGATTTGTACTTTGCTGAGATTTATGTGAACCATGCATTTACTCCTGTTCTGCAGTTACCTAATTTTTATTTCTACGGCTACTTCATGCTATATATATGATGGAAAAAAACAAGTTTGGGAGGGAGAAAATGGCACCTTGATATGAACCTAAAATGTCGCTTACATAACCAATAGAGAATTAAAAATTTAAATTGGTAACTCTTGTTAAGAAGTGTGATTTATTTCAAACTGTTTATCATAGTCTAGTAAAAATAGATAAATGTCATTTAGAAAGATTAACTTTAATTAGTTAATAATAAGATTTAGAACTTAGCAACTTTAGATTTTAGTTTAAAGAACTCATAAATTATTAAAAATGTGTAAATTAAGTGTTAAGTAGCAAACCAATAATGTTACAATCATTTTCAGTATAATTTAATTAAGTTAGAATTATCTTAATTTTTAATTGAAAATATAACCTAAAAGGTGTGGTATTAAAATATAAAGTGTTGAGTTTTACTACTTAAGAAACCCTTCCCTTCACTTTATTTAAAATTAAAAGAAAAAGTAGCCAACTAAATAAAGTAATTCTCAAAAGAAAAGAAAAAGAAAAAGGAAAGAAAAAGAAGAAAAAAAAGTTAAAAACCTTTAAGGATAAGCTTGCGGTTGGTAGTCTGAGTTGGATGATGTTGTTTGGATAGTAATTTAAGAAGATTGTGCTCTTTTCTTCAACGACTCTTGCATTATAAGGGAGGTAGTTGAGCCTATATGACCACCCATAGAATTGCATCATGAGGATGAGTTAGAAGGCAACCCTAGGAAAAAGGGTAATAAGGTAGAGTTAGATCCCAAATCTAAAGAACCCAGGGAGAAACCAACCTAAAATTGAAGGGACCTTGAATTTCTTATAGCGGCCCATTTCTGGAAAATTGTGATGAAAACTCTGATATGCAAAGAAGGGAATTAATTGGGAAATTTTTGGATTTAGAAAATACCCTTAGGAATGATAATCTGAACATAACCCCTACATACCCTCTAGAAGCCTGCTACCAAACTGATAGGAAAAAGTTGCAAGAAAAAATAAATTTTGAGGAATTACTCAAAACTCTATGAACAACAAAAGATTGAGTGATTTATTGACAATTACTAAAATAGAATGTTGAACCTAGAGGAAACTTTTTGGTCAAGCTAAGGACGGTAAACCAAGCGGTATCTTGGGAGGCAGTCCAAGCATTATCTGATGTGTTAAGCATATTTTTACTCTCTGCATTTATTTTTAAATTCGCTTTGTAATTTGGTTTAAAATTTTCTTTAAATTTTCATTTGGAGTAGTATTGAATCTTGTTTCTCTACGTAATGTAAACCTCTATATTGAGTTTCTTACAACACTAGTTTCTTACTCACTTTTGAGATCGTGACATATTGAAATCTGATTTGTATTTTGCTGCGATTTATGTGAACCATGCATTTACTCCTGTCCTGGAGTTACCTAATTTTTATTTCTACGGCTACTTCATGTTATATATATGATGGAAAAAAATAAGTTTGGGAGGGAGAAAATGGCACCTTGTTATGAACCTAAAATGTAGCTTACATAACCCAGTAAAGAATTAAAAATTTAATTTGGTAACTCTTGTTAGGAAGTGTGATTTATTTCAAACTGTTTATCATAGTCTCATAAAAATAGATAAATGTCATTTAGAAAAATTAACTTTAATTAGTTAATAATAAGATTTAGAACTTAAGAACTTTAGATTTTAGTTTAAAGAACTCATGAATTATTAAAAAGGTGTAAATTAAGTGTTAAGTAGCAAACCAAGAATGTTACAATCATTTTCAGTCTAATTTAATTAAGTTAGCATTATCTTAAGTTTTAATTGAAAATATAACCTAAAAGGTGTGGTATTAAAATATCAAGTGTTGAGTTTTACTACTTAAGAACACTTCCATTCACTTTATTTAAAATTAAAAAGAAAAAGTAGCCAATTAAATAAAGTAATTCTCAAAAGAAAAGAAAAAGAAAAAGGAAATAAAAAGATGAAAAACAAAAAGTGAAAAACCTCTAAGGATAAGCTTGAGGTTGGCACAATGATTATTAAAAGAAAAAGAATCAGAAGAGTGGCTAGCATGAGATAAATAATAAAACTTTTTCATGATTCCTTAAAAAAATTCCTTTTAGTTAGCTTCAAAGGAAAGAGTTAAGTAACATTGAGTTGGTTAAAATCTATCGAAATTACATTAATAATATTCAATACTAGTAAAAGAGGCTTACATTACATCAATTTAATGATCTATAGGATTTTTTTAAGAATAATAATAAAGCGAATTAAGGAAAGGTCATGTTATTAATCATTAAGCAAAATTAATCTACAATGACATTTGAACACCTTTATTTAACTTTGATAAGCATATGGAAGAATTGAAAAACTAAAGAAGTACTTATCATCTTCATTAAATCCAACCTGAGTTATGTGATTACTTAAGGGCAAGTAATAGAGTAAGTTAGGGGGTATTGACATTATCAATTTTACGTGATTTTATGCACCTTTTTTCTTATATTTTAACTTCTATTTCACCATATTTATCATGATTTTATGCTTTTAGAAGGTTCTTTGTGTTATTTTTTAAGTTACAGGTGTTAAACATGCAAAATAAAGTAAAAAAAGAATGAAAAAATATTCTTTGGTGTAACCACACCAGTTTTTGGCATGATCGTGCTGGTTTCAGGCATGGTCATGCTGTTGGACGGTCAGATCTCATTTTGAAAGTTTTACTTTTTCATACAGATTTTTGCTACATCTTTAAAAGGGAAGCTAGGGCAGGAATAAAAGATCTTTAGTGCAGAGGAGTGTTGGAGCCACTTGGAGGAGAGGTTTTTGAGAGTTTTTGTTAGATTTCCTCTTCCTCTCTTGGGGTTGAGGTCCTAAGGGTATCTTCCACAATTTTCTTTATATTTTTCTTATATGTTTTGAGAGGTTATTGTATGAGAGAAGAGTTGGTTACAGTGAAAAAGAGGAAAAATAGTTTTATAAGTGTTTACTTTTTAGTTTTACTTATTATAATGGTTTTGTTGGGATGCTTTTATAGTGTTCTTTCTAACATGTGTAGCTAAACTTTCTTTTATGCCTCTACCATTTATGAGATATGGTTTTATGGTTTTCTCAAATGATTTATTTCTCTATATCATTTTCTTGAGACATTAGGGCTTTTTCATTATTGTGTCAACCATAGACTTTCATTTACTTGTGATCTGAACAATTGGGATGTTAACATAGTTTGTGATCAATGTCTCATTTAGGGTTTAGGGTTTAGGGTTATATTTTCCTTAAGTTTTAATTGAAAATATATCCTAAATAATTTTTTTGTGGTGAAGGGTTCAATTTTAGTTGGAGGAACAATAACTCAAATGTTACAAATCTACAATGGGGAAACAACACTGCGAACCCATTGGGAAACTCTAACAATCAAGAGAATCCAACTTATAAACCTTATTAGCCTCCAGGTTTTAATAATTTGCAAAGTAAGGAGAACAAGTTGTCAATGAAAGAATTGATATTGCAAATGAGAAATCAATTACAAAGTTAAGGAGCTGTAAATAGAAACATGGAAAATCAATTGGGATGTATTGTTGCGGCACTTAGCAATAAACCTACAAGAACGTTGCCTAGTAATGTTGAAGTAAATCCTAAAAGGAAGTGGAAGTTGAAGTTGAAAAAGATGAGGTGGAAAATGAAAAATTTAATGGAGATTTTCATTTTGAGTCATAATGTTCTATTAAACTAATGAAAATCACAGTAGAAAGATCACCATCTCCATTTCCTAAAAGATTGAATAAAAAAAACAGAGATAACCAATTTTCAAAGGTTTTAGAAATATTGAGAAAATTGATGATAAACATTCAATTTGTTGAATCCTTGAAACAAATGTCATGTTATGTGAAGTTCATGAAGCATAAACTTAATAAGAAAATGAAGTTTGTAGATAATGAGACTGTTGCACTCAGTAAGGAGTGCAACGTTATAAATCAGAAAAAGCTTCCTGAAAAACTCAAAGATCTTGGAAGTTTTACTATTTCTAGTGCTATTGGCGAAAGATTTTTTGGAAAAGCATGTGATTTAGGGGCCAGTGTTAATCTTATGCCTTTATCAATTTTCAGATGGTTGGGTTTAGGACATATTTCACATATAACTGTAACTCTTTAGTTAGATGATCATTCAATTACCTATCCTAAAGGAGCTATAGAAGATGTTTTGGTAAAAGTTGATAAATTTATCTTTCTTATATATTTTATTATATTAGATATGGAGGAAGGTAAAGAAATTCCTATCATTTTAGGAAGACTATTCCTTGTCACTGGAAGAGCTTTGATAGATGTGCAGAAAAGAGAACTAACTATGAGAGTTAATAATTAAGATGTTACATTTAATACTGCAAAATCAATGAGATACCCTGCAAAAGAGCAAGAGATTGAATGCTTCAGAATGGATGTCAATGAATATCTAAGCCATAAATATTTCAAGAAGACATTCGAAAGGGAGTTTGAAAATGAATATGTGGAATATGAAGATGATGATAAAATTCAAGATGAATCTACGGAAGTAAGTAAAGAAGATTTGGAGTATGTTCAGAAAAAATTTGAAATGTTAGATCCTACAGAAAGTAACAAGAATTTGATTTCATCTATTGAGAAACCTCATGAACTAGAATTGAAAACACTTCCTACACTTTTAAAGTATGTATTCTTAGAAGATTTATCTACATTACCTGTAATAATATCCTCAAAATTAACTGATACGCAAGAACAATAGTTGTTAGAAACTTTGAGAAGATATAAGAAAGTCTTTGGAAAGACATTAGTTGATATTAAAGAAATTCATCTTTCAATTTGTATGCATAGAATTTTATTGGAAGATCAACATGAACCAAGAACTGATCCTCAAAGGAGATTGAATCCTATGATGAAAGAAGTTTTCAAGAAAGAGATTTTAAAATGGTTAGATGCTAGAATAATATATCATATTTCAGATAGTGCTTGGGTGAGTACAATTCACTGTGTTCTAAAGAAAGCAGGTGTGACTGTAGTGACAGATGAGAATAATTAATTAATACTAACAATACAAGTTTTTGGATGACAAATCTGCATAGATTATAAAAAATTAAATTCTACCACCAGGAAGGATCTTTTTTCCTTTATCCTTTTTGGACCAGATGTTAGATAGGCTGGCTGGGTGTAGATATTTTTGTTTTTTAGATGCATATACTGATTATCACAATTATCTATTGCTTCAGAGGATCAAGAGAAAACAACATTTACTAGTCCTTATGAAACTTTTATTTTCATCGAGTGCCCTTTATATTATGTAATGCACCTGCAACGTTTCAATGATGTATGATGTCAATTTTCAGTGATTTAATTGAAAAATGGATTGAAGTCCTTATTGACGAATTTTTTGTATCAGTAACTTCATTTGAAATATGTCTAAATCATTTAAAAAAAGTTATAAAACGATGTGAAAAGACTAATCTCGTATTAAACTGGGAAAAATGTCAATTTATGGTTACAAGAGAAATTGTGTTTGGGCATAGCATTTCATAAAATGACATGGAAGTAGATCCTACAAAAATTCAGGTTTTATCTAACCTACCTCCACCTACTACTATAAGAGGAGTTAGGAGCTTTTTAGGACAAGCTGGATTTTATAGACAATATATTAAAGATTTTTCAAAAAATTATAAAGTCTTTATACCAACTTCTAGAAAAAGATATAAAATTCGACTTTAACCAAGATTGTTTTAAAGCCTTTGAAACTATAAAGAAAAAATTGATCACTGCTCTTATAATTGTTTCAATTAATTGAGAGAAACATTTTAAATTAATGTATGATGCTAGTGATTATGCAATTGGAGTTGTTTTAGGGTAAAGATTATACAATATTTTTAAAGTCATATACTATGCTAGTAAGACTCTTAATGGTGCTCAAATTAACTACACCACTACTGAAATAGAGTTATTAGCCATTTTTTATGCTTTTGATAAGCTTAGGTCATATCTAATTGAAACTAAATGTGTTGTGCATACGGACCACTCGACTATTAAATATTTAATGCAAAAGAAGGATGCGAAACCAAGATAAATTAGATGAGTACTTCTGATGCAAGAGTTTGATTTTGTAATAGTCGATAGGAAAGGGATTGATAATCAAATTGCTGATCATCTATCTAGGCTAGAACAAGAAAAAACACTTGATTTGAAAAAAAAGAATTTAATGAAACTTTTTCTGATGAATAACTTTATGTTGTAAAAGGATGGGAAATACCTTGGTATGCTGATATTATGAATTATATTGTTTGTGGTATTTAACCATATGAAATGAGAAAACAACAGGAAAAGAAATTCATTCACGATGCAAAATCTTCTTTTTGGGATGACCCATAATTGTATAAATAATGCAAAGATTTAGTAATGAGATGATGTGTGCTTTATAATGAAATTTAGGCATACTAGACACCTATAAGAATGTCCTCGTATATATTAATTTTTAAAAAGACTTGTCACTTATCAATAGAAATGGAAATTCAATTTCAACGTGAAAAATGCTGGTGAGAAAAAATTCTTGCAATTGAATGAGCTTGAAGAAATTAGGAATAAATCTTACGATAATACTAGGATTTATAAGGAAAATATGAAAGAATGGCATCTTCAGAAGATAATAAAAGGGAATTTGATCTATCTTCTTCGATATAGCAGTTATTTGTGCAGATAACATAGATATTGCATCAGAATAATAAATACTGGCTATTCTTTTTGGATTTACCCTTTCAGAGGGTCATTTAAAATTATTAGTGGTCATCTCTTCAAATAAAGAATATGCTTCATCGAATTATTTTGACATTAAAGATCCGCCAGATTCATTATAAAAAGTTTGAATTATTAACCAATCCGACAACGCATGGTGTGGACACTTTCTAAGGAGATCTTTAAATCATTCTCAGGCTTCATAAATTGATTCCCCTTCAAACTGACAAAAAGATGTAATATCATTTCCAAGCTTAACAATTTTTTAAGGTGAGAAATATTTAGATAAAAATTTTTGTGAAAGGTACTTTAACCATATCTTAGCTTTATCCCTTAGTGAAAAAGGAAAAGTCTAAGTCTGACCGTATCATTCAACACTCCATATTTAAATGTAGCACGTAATTCTAGAAAACTAGCATGATGTAAATTAGGATCTTCAGTTGGTGTTCCCCTAAACTGATTATTTTTAACCATTTAGTTACTAACAGCTTAAGCTCAAATGAATTGACGGCTACAACAGAGTTTTGTATACTTAAATGAATCTCATGTGATGTAGGATTAACATAATCTTATAAAGGTCTCTGATGATATTCATTTTTATTTCTAGCATTATTCAAATTGCAAGCCATTTTGCTAATATGGTCTATCTCTTTTGTTTTTTTGAATTTTTCTAATTGTTCTTTCTAACTCAGAGTCATAAGGTACTAAATTTTTGGATCTTACACTACGCATAAACAAATACAAGTAATTTAAAAATAAGCAAACACACTTAAATAAGAAAATATTCAAAATAATCTACAAACACACACACACTCTCTCTGTCTTTTATTATTTTTAGAATAAAAATTCTATAAATTATAAAATAACTTACTACTACTTTCCATTACTTTCCCGGCAATGACGCCAAAAAATTGATGCGGGTGGATTTAGTGTATTAGTTTTGCAAATATTTTTCAATATTANCTCTTTTATTATTTTTAGAATAAAAATTCTATAAATTATAAAATAACTTACCACTACTTTCCATTACTTCCCCGGCAATGACGCCAAAAAATTGATGCGGGTGGATTTAGTGTATTAGTTTTGCAAATATTTTTCAATATTACAAAATACACACGACAGATATAATAGCAAATATGCAAATTAATCCCAACAAAATAATTTCAATTTAGATAGTTTGATATTTTAATAATCTTTGAACTGTCAAATCCCCTTTAAAAATAATGTAAGTATACCTATCACTCAAGTAATAAAGGGCTCTAATGGAGTCCTAGATATTGATCCCACAAGAAAGTTGGAAATGCCTGTAAATAAGTTCCTAAGATTATAATGTAAAGTACTATTTTAAAAATACAAAAAGTAAAGTGCGTAGTTTGAATAATAAGAATAAAGTGAATGCTAATTAAAATGCAGTTGAAAGATAAAGTTAACTAAACTCAATGCTAAACTTTTAAAAAGTAAAATTAAGATGTTGTGACGGAAAGTTCAAATTTAAGAAAGCATCATTCCCCTTTACAATGAGTGTATGGTTTGTGAAGAAATTAAAATAATTTGAAAAAATATATATATAAAATATTTTGTGCCAAATAGGAGCAATCATATTCTTTACCCTCTTCCGAGTGCATAAATAACATTGATTAATCTAGAGTTTGGTTCCTAATTTCATGGTTAGGTTGGGAGGATGTTAGCTGCCATTTTAGAGCTCCCACTACTCCTCCCTAGAGGGTTAACAATCTCGCATCAGTTTCCAATCAGATGGTCCAGATTAGGGATTTTATTATGTCAACTTAACATCTCCAATTTTGTATCTGACAAAGTATATTTCTCTATTTATTTGCACCTAATTTCATGGAGAGGAGTAGTGGGACATCTGTGTAGAGAATCAGATGCCTTATTCAATTTAAAGTGGCCTTAGACCGAAGATTCGTGAAGAGAATCAGATGCCTTTTTCCATTTAAGGTGGCCTTAGAATGATCTCGAAGGATGAGAATATGATGCCTTACTCCATTTAAGGTGGCCTTAGATCGATTTCAATGAATTAAAATTAAATGTCTTGCTCTATTTTAGGTGGTCTTATATCTATCTCAAAGATTTGTGTAGAGAATCGAATGTCTTTCTCTATTTAAAGTGGCCTCAGACCAATCTCGAAAAATGAGAATAGGATGCCTTTGTCCATTTAAGGTGGTCTTATACCTATCTCAAAGATTTGTGTAGAGAATCGGATGCCTTGCTCCATTTAAAGTGGCTTTAGACCAACTTTAAAGAATGAGAACAGGATGCCTTATTCCATATAAGGTGTTGTTATGCCTATCTCAAAGATTCATGTAGAGAATTAGATGCCTTATTCCATTGAAGGTGGCCTTAAACCAATCTCGGAAGATGAGAATATGATGTCTTTTTCCATTTAAGGTGGCCTTATACCTATCTCAATGATTTTTCTAGAGAATCGGATGTATTGCTCCATTTAAGGTGGTCTTATACCTATCTTGAAGATTCGTGTCACATTAGGAAGGAAAGCACAAGGACTCACATCCAACCTTAGACCGATTCCTTATGTTATTTTTGTTATCATATTTTTATTATCAGGATATTTTTTCAAATTTGTTTTTCATCGATTAATTTTTTAATTTTGAATTTTAATTTTAATGTTAGACTTTCTTTGTATTGTTCTTTGTTCGTTATAATTTGGGACCAATGTATGGTTCTACGACAATTTTATCAATCGCACAAAAAGACAATTCGACAAATGTGTTGAAATCTTGAACGAAACTTCATTATTTCTGCTTGAAATATGTGGTACAATTGATCATGTTGTAACTATCAAAAGGCAACATGCTGAGTACATCTGAAACATTATATATCATATATGTTGCTCTGATGCAATACAGAGAGTGACAACTCTCTGTCTGTCTATCCATCTCGTGGGGTAAGCTGGTGATCAAGCTAACCTTCTAACCCACGCTTCGGGACAAGAGTTCCTTTCGTATACACTTAGATGTACAACTATTTCACAGCTTATATAGTCATAGTTCTTCCACTTCTAGATCTGGTGGAAATCCATATGGTATCTTGTTGTCATCCATTCTTCGCAATGTAATAGAAACTCTGTCATGCAGCACTTCCTGAATGCAATGCTTTGCTAAGTCTGCTCCATTTCCTTTTAAAATTAGAACTGAACCCACCGGCAATAGAATCTTGAATGATCCTCTAAATTCTCTGGGTTCAACAATGTCAATTTCTCTTCCAAATAAAATATTGCTCTTGCTCTTGAAAGATACTGTACAGAAAGGTCTGACAAAATCATGTTGATCTATGTGGGCAGGAATGAAGTCCCCTTCCTCGTTGATGTTGATAATGTAGTTATTAGGGATGTATTATGCTGGCAGTATGCTGCATCTAACCATTCTCTTAATCATGCATTTTATCACGGACGACACAAGATCTACCTCATCATAACTCAGGATGTCCGAGGGTTCCCTAGCATGTTCTTAACAAAATTATAACAACAACAACACTTGATGGTGATCCTGCCTTTTCCACGCATCCATTTATACGATTCAACATATATCTTATTTTTTAGCAATCCGGCTCAGCCTCTGTTTCTGAGATAAAAAATGCAATCCAAAATTTTCCTTTCATCACTTTCGACAACTCCGTCCTTCCAAGATATTGATACTTTTCCCCTGGATTTCTTCATAATATTCAAACT
>JXCR01144404.1:8575-30965 GCA_002079205.1 Phalaenopsis hybrid cultivar
TAAAAATAAAGATATCTATTTTTAAACCTTAAAAATGATTTTTAGGGTTAAAAATAGAATTTTCACCAAAATAATTCCAAAAAATCAAATAAAAATCATAAAAATATAAAATAAATTTCTCTGGGTTCTCTGATCTCAGAGAGATTTTCTAAAAATATAAAACATATTTTCTAACATATAAAATATTTTATTTTTATTAAAGTCCCTAAAACTTCAATTAATTCTAATAAATCACAGAAACTTCAAAAAATTATAAAATTTTGGCCAAAGGACTTTCTGGTCTAGGGCTAGCTCACATAAAAATTTCAAGTGATTAGAAATTGTGCTCATCATCTTTTGGAATTTTATTTGAAGATGCATATTTATGCATAAAAATAATTATATGAATTAAATTAAATTGTGAAAATTCCTTTAAAAGATGCATATTTATGCA
Organism: Phalaenopsis hybrid cultivar; assembly: GCA_002079205.1. NCBI lineage: Eukaryota > Viridiplantae > Streptophyta > Magnoliopsida > Asparagales > Orchidaceae > Phalaenopsis > Phalaenopsis hybrid cultivar. The sequence goes on from JXCR01144404.1 coordinate 9,009, forward strand.
TACAATTATATGAATTAAATTAGAATGTGAAAATTCACATTTCTCCTCTGATGTCTTAATTGACCTATTAGTAGGGTTACATAAAAATTTCAAAGTCATTTGTGAAAATGCATATTTTTGCATAAAAATAATTATATGAATTAAATTAAATTGTGAAAATTCACATTGCTTCCTCTGATGTCTTAATTGACTTATCAATAAGGTTATATAAAAATTTCAAAGTCATTTGACTTAAATTGTATTTTTGAATAAAATAATTATATGAATTAAATTAAATTGTGAAAATTCACATTATCTCCTCTTAATGTCTTAATTGACTTATCAGTAGGGTTACGTAAAAATTTCAAGGTCATTTGACTTTAATTTGATAAATTATAAAAATTAGAACCCTTAGGGGCAAAATTGTAATTTTGGATATTTTGGCCTTAATGAATATTTAGGCTTAATCAAAATGGGAAATGGGTAATTTCTGATATTAATTAACTCATTTGNGTAATTTCTGATATTAATTAACTCCTTTGATGATTTATAATCAAAATGGGCTTAATTGGTAGAAACCAACTCCACTTTGTCAAATTATAAGATAAAAAAAAATGATAATTACCAAAATTATCAAAATTTTGGAAAACTTTATTAATCTAAAATGACTTTTGAATTTAGGGGTATAAGTTTGGAAATAAAAGATTTCACACCCTTATTTGATAATTAAAATGATTTTTAAATGATCTTGATAATGACCACTTAAAATTTTAAATTTTTTTTAATCAATACACACACTTAATATACTCACTTAGGTCTTAAGGACTTAGTGATGGACTTAAGTTGAAATCTACTTGTTAAAAGAGGATTAGAAAAATCAACATAATCAAACTCTTTTTAAAACACCACAAGTCTTGTTAAAAGAGGATTAGAAAAATCAACATAAGTAATCTCCTTTAAAACACCATAAGTCCAATTAGGGCTAAAAAAAATTGGTTAAGTGTCCCTAACTACACTAATTTGCCCCCTTTAGGGTCTTCACCAACATAATCTTCAAATTAAAAGGCAAATGACACTTACCTTATTCTTGGGAATAATCAAGACATCAATGTTCACTGAGCATCAGGTTCTCCCAGGATAAATTGTTAAGCAACATAATAAAGTTTAAATGGACCCAAGGTCTTTTATCAGACATTAAGAAGGTTGCATGGACATGCTCCCTACTCTTAATCTGGTGAATACATTAGGGATCTATTAAACTTAATATGTNCTGTAAGTAAAGTTTAGGTTTTTTAGGCCAAATTGCTTGTTTTGATGTCCATTGTATCATTCAAGTTAATCTATTTATTCATCTTCATAAATGGTAAATTTTTACGGTATGATTATTTGAAAGCAAAACATATTGGGTTTCAAGAAGTAAAGAACAACCTGAAGAGCATGACAGAAATTTAACGGGAAATTTACATACTTGGCACACAATTCTACATGTCTCACATCGGCACTTTCATATTTACTTCTATATAACACTTTGGTGTTTTCAATGTATGCACAAAATAATGTATTTCAGTTTTTAAAAGTGAGTAGTATTATTTTTTATGTGATATTTACATATTTGAGTATGATGAGTGTAAATATGAAAATTTAGGTGTGAGATAGGTAAATAATAAGAATTATATGTTGTGTATGTAAATGACTCAAATTTAAAAGAGTTCGTTTGGAGTAATTCTTTGAATTTGGATGACAATGATAATGTTAACCAAAATTATCTTTGAAAGGATTGGTGTACAAAATTNTGCTTATACTTATATACTTGCATAAAATAAAGTAAAATAAAATATAAAATTGCATAAATCACCCCCACAACATTTCAAAAATATAAGACAATTCAAAATTTAATCACAAANGGACGTTCGAAAGAAGACGACCAGCAGGGACTAAGTATAGTTGTGGCGGCCGACAATGATGGCAATGACGACAGACATCAAGTAAGGGCCAGAGGCATCGACCTGTCGATAACATTTAACTGCATAACTCAAATTCGGCCAAATTCTAAATTCAGTCAAAATTAACTAAGGTTTGAATTTCAAAATTCATTCATATTTTACATTGTATTTGTAATTCGTCATACCAAACACATAATTTCATAAAATACCCATAAAAGAATCATAGTACACAGCAAATCCTTCCAACTATACATCCCCAAAGTAAGTTGGTATTATGAATAAAACACGTGAAATCTACAAATCACTTTGGAAATCATCCTGTTGTACTTTCCCCTTCTATAGCAAAAAGTCTTAGCGTTTGTTCATCAAACTTATTCTGATATTTTTATCTTAGTTTCTCTAAATTCTATGCTTGTAATGAAGTTGGCCATTGTTTAACAAATTTGTATAATTAGGTGGCTAAATTTGCATTTCAACCCAATTTTATTTTATTGCTTGTGATCTGAAATAAAAAAGGGAGAAACTACATACAATTGAGTTTCATAATTTATTAAAAAGAATAGTATATGTATATGTGTGGCTAATATTTAATACAATGACCTAATTATTTAATACATTTTCCTAAATGACATATTTAGTACAGATGGGCATTTATAAAATAAATTATGAGAGTTCTTTCAATTAAGGAAAGAAAAGTATAATTTTTAATTGCATGCATATTGACATGACAAACTATATTTTGCTAAAAATATTATGGCTCCTCTAATTTGTTCTTAAAACATTTAACTTGACTAACTTTACCAATATGACATGAGAAGCATTTAAATACTATTGGTTGTTCACATTCTATTTTGTTTTGAATGCACCCTCTTCATATTTTCCTTTTTAGAACTCCTTTTCCAATTGACCTATGACTAAAAAAACATAGCAAGGAAAATTAATAATGAACTAGACAAATAAAAAGAAAAAAAAAGATAGACATAAATATTTCCTAAAAAATGATTTTGTAACATGAACTGGGGAAGAGTGGTCCAAAGAATAAATGAGACCATACTTAACCCTAGTAAAAATATGAGNAACCTGACTAACTTTACCAATATGACGTGAGAATCAATTAAATACTATTGGTTGTTCACATTCTATTTTGTTTTCAAAGGACCCTCTTCATATTTGACTTTTTAGAACTCCTTTTCCAATTGACCTATGACTAAAAAAACATAGCAAGGAAATTAATAATGAACTAGACAAATAAAAAGAAAAAAAAATATACACATAAATATTTCTTAAAAAATGACATTGTAACATGAACTGGGGAAGAGTGGTCCAAAGAATAAATGAGACCATACTTAACCCTAGTAAAAATATGAGAAAGTCTTATAAGAAACTCTCATATTTGAACTATAGGAAAAAATCAAATTTATTTAGTTTTAGCTTTAGAGTGATCTCTCGCGATGATGTATCCTTGTGGACAATCACATCCTATGAGATACTAGAGAACCCTTGATAAAAGAAGTAATCCTTGCTTACTTAAATTCAAAAGAAATGGGACACCTAGATAATTTTTAGCAACTCAGTAAGGGAAGCCTCCTGCAATCATGNCGGACAATCACATCCTATGAGATACTAGAGAACCCTTGATAAAAGAAGTAATCCTTGTTTATTTAAATTCAAAAGAAATGGGACACCTAGATAATTTTTAGCAACTCAGTAAGGGAAGCCTCCTGCAATCATGACATAACTAAACTACCGGATAAAGGGTGGACCATGATAACCCGACAGGTAGCTTACTGACATGTATTAGATATGTGACTATTTATGTTCTATTTTGATATGTTTTTATGTTAACTTTGCACTTTTGGAAGTTGTTTGCAGTTTATTTTGTAGGATTCATGGAAGAAGATTCATCAAAGCTACAGAACAAAAGATGGATGCTAAGTAGAGGAGCAGTACTTAGGTGCTGAAGTAGAGCACCTAGGTGCACATAAAGCTCAAATTTGGTCTCAAAATATAACGAATGCAAAAAGTAGGAGCCATGATACCAAAATCTAGGTACCAAAGCCTATACGCCTAGGATCTAAATATTAGCACATAGGAGCCCAATCCCTTAGAACTATGACCTGAGTAGCTATAAAGTATGCATCATGACCGCAACACTTGAGTGTCAGTAATTATCGTCTAGATGCCAGTAACCAGTGTCTGGACGCAAGTGACCAATGAATTTGATGGCTTTAGTGGTTCATAGGCACTGATTCACGATCTAATTAATAAACTATTCTTCAACCAAGGGAAACAAGATCCTCATACTATTTTAATTGCATGGGAGTGGAGATAAAAATCCAGAGCAAGAGAGTTTTTGTGCAAGTGAGTGATGTGAGGAGAGATTGTGAGAATTTCTAAGTGTGTAATCATGTTCATACATTCAACATATCATTTGGAGAAGTATGAGAGATAATTTTGCAAAGTTCTTACTGGACTAATTGGGTTTTATCCATTAAATTCTTATTTTTGATATTTACTTTTAACGAAATAGTGATGTTGATATTTTTAAGCATGGTTAGTGAGTGGAATAATCTTTCTCCTTTAAATTGGTTATGTAGGAATATTATGTTTGAATTCTCTTCTATAATTTTACAAAATTTCTTATAAGGTGATGTTTTAACCTTCAATTCTTTGCTTACTTTAAACCTAGATTGTTGGATTATTAAAACTAGTTATAATCTTCAATTTTCAAAAGAAACTTTAGTGGAATGACTATGTTAACACACTTTATTTTAGGAGAATTGGAATATTCATTCTTAGTTAGTGCAATCATTTAGGGAAAAATGAAATCTTTGGCTAATTTCATTAGTTAGAGAACTAAACCTTTATGATTGACAAAGCTTCTTACATACTCGAGAGGTGATAAGGAGAAAATTGTTCCTGATTATCATCCACTAGTTCCATCACCAAATTAAAGTGATATTCTCATAGAATCAATTTAGGGGAGTATTTACTCGCATCATACAACTCCATTAATACCCACACATTGTTAGCTTATGATTATTTTTTTTTTTCAAAAATTGGGATGACTTTTTCAAAAATATCATTACTTCTTATTTTCATGCTAGATTCAAAACCGATAAGATAAAAATTTTGACCTTAGAAATTCACTCATTCCTGGTGGGATCAATGTAGAAGTCTAGTTTGAATGCTACTTAGACGACATGCACATTTATGTGATTCATTGGTGCTTCACAATATTTAGCCTGCATCAAATTTTTGGGATCTTTGCCAGAAAATGACACTGAATCTCTAATGTTAGGGAAATTTTAGTTGATTCATTAGGATTTTGAATTGCAAACAATAACTTTAAAAAATTATGGCAATTTATTTTTAAAACTTGGGCTTAAAAAATTCTAAGAAATATTTTGTGTGTGTTTCTTGTTTCAATGTTAATTTAGTGCACCTATTTCTTGCTTTATATTTATTTTGAAAAATTTTTGTGTTGTTTGCTTTCTACTTCCAACATGTGATTTATTTGGATTTAATTTTCATCTATTTTACTCTGTTAGTTTAAGGTCTCTTTACTAATTTTTCCTTACTGTGTATTCTTAGGATTGGAATTTTGGAACTAGTATTCTATGGCCATGAACTATAAAAAAATGTTAAAAAAAATTGAAAGTAAAAAAGACATAAAAAGAAGTTAGGAGAAATGACAAACATATTTCAAAATGAACACAAAGTGCCAAGACCCCATTTCATTCCTAGTTTTCTTAGGGAATTTGTCAGCCCATTGGTAGAAGCAATTTACTTAAGCATCAAAAACTTTGTTGTAGAAGCCTTTCTTTCGAACTCAAACCTACCTCTATTTAGATGGAACAAAATAACTAATTTGGGGGATTACCCATGGAAAGTCGTAACATATACTTAGCCGACTTCCTTTAAATATGCGCTACCTTTTCATTTAATGATGTCTCTGACAATGTTGTTTAACTTGGACTTTTCCCTTTCTCAGTGAAAGATAAGGCTAAGTTGTGGCATAATTTTTTGGCACTAGAAATTATCACCGTATAGAACAAAATAGCCCAAAATTTCTAGTAAAATATTTCCCTCCATCTAAAATGACAAAAATTAGAAATGATATCACCTCCTTTACCCAACAAGATGGAGAACCAATTTATGAAGCATGTGAGAAATTTAAGGAGCTACTGCAGAAACATCCCCACCATAGCTTACCAGAATAGCTCATAATTCAAGCCTTTTATAATGAGTTGATGGGATCATTGAGGTTCATAATTGATTTTGTAGCTTTGAGCATGCACACTAATTTAGAAGATGTCGACAAATAATTTTTAATGACCAACAAATTTAACCCTAGGAGTACGACAAGCATGCATGATACAACCATTTTATCAATTTTAACATTTCAAGCAGCTGCTATCTCTAAAATTTTTGATAATATTGGGTTGAATTCTACAATAGGATCATCAATAATTAAAGAGAATGCTTATGGAAAACTATGTTATCCTAGTGCCATGCTTGTTGAATCCATAAATTTTGTAACTAATAAGTTTAATAGCTTATATTCCAACACTTGCCGACCAGGCTAGAAGAATCACCCAAACTTTAACTAGAATAATAGAAATCAAGGTGTAGGAACTCAATAATATGAAAATAACCAATTGAACTTGATAGGTGATTGAAATAATCAAGGTAGTGGAAACCATAGACTGATTTATCCCCTTGGATTTACTTCAAATACTCAATTTGAAGAAAAGAAATTATCCTTGGAAGAGAATTTGATGGAAACGAGGAATCAACTATAGGGTCAAGCTACAATAATAAGAAATATTAAAAACTAATCAAGATAGATAATTAATTTATTCATTAGAAGACCCAAGAGAACTCTACATAGTAATACTGAAGTAATCTCAAGGATAAAGGAAATGAACATGTAAAAACCATTAAATTATGGAGTAAAGAAGATTTGGAGGACGTAACTAAAAAGGAGCCTAGTGTGGAGGAAGCTAACCTTGACCATAAAAGACATTGTAAAAACTTACTCCAAACTTAGAAGAATCGAACATACTTCTTGAAAGGAACTATAAAGACCAACCCCATTATTTCCCTTAAAGGCTTCAAAAACACAAGCCTCATCAAAAATTTTTGAGGTACTTAGAAATGTTTAAGTAGCTTGTATTACACATTTCTTTCGCTATAGCCTTAGAAAAAAATCATAGTTATGTCAAGTTCATGAAATACAATCTCAATAAGAAAAGAAAATTATGTAATTTTGAGACCATAACTATGAGTTAGGAGTACAATGCTATTATCCGAAGGAAGCTCACTCAGAAACTTAAAAACCCTAGTAGTTTTACCGATGCTATGCTATAAAGGAAAAATTTTTAGGAAAAGAATTTTGTGACTTAGAAGTTAATATAAAAATATTGCCTTTATCTTTTTTCAAGAGATTAAGACTAGAAGATATGTAGCCTACCACTATAACTCTTCAACTCACTGACTGATTATTAACTTATCCTAGGAGGGCTATACAAGATGTTAAGATGGGATAAATTTACCTTCTCTATAGAATTCATAGTTTTAGATAAAAAGAAAGATAAGCAGACTCACATAAACTTAGTTAGAGGGTGATGATTATTGTTCAGAAGGGGGAATTTACTATGAGGGATAATGATCAAAAGGGGACATTTAATGTTATGAAATTGGTTAAATACACCAAAGGCTCTAGCAATGATTTGTGATAAAGATTAGATTTGGTGGATGGGTTGATTAGAAGCCAACTTTGGGATAATTTTTAGGATAATGCAGTAGAGCGTAGCTTAATTAAGAAAGATAGTGAAAAGCTTATGGAATAATCAACTCTACTATAAGAAGTAAGCCCTAAAGTGTTGAGAGAAACATTTTAGCTCTTAGAAACCATTGTCCGTTCCAAACCCTTAGTTTCATCCATAAATGAAGACCATGAGTTGTAATTAAAAGCCATGCCAAAATACTTGTAGTATGTTTTCTTCGGAGAGTCATCTACACTATCCACAATTATTTTGGTGGAGTTGAGTAAATTATAAGAAGAGAAATCGATAAGAGTTCTTAAGATATTTAGTATAGCCTTTGAGTGGGCCATAGTAGACATTAAAATTAGTATCCCTTTCTTCTACATGCATAGGATTCTAATGGAGGAAAACCACAAACCCAAGGCTAACTCATATCGGGGACTTACCTAGTATAGAAGGAGTTAGTTAAGAAGGATATAATGAAGTGTTTAAACATTAATGTCATCTACCTTATCTCAAATAGCTCTTAGATAAGTATAAATCACTATGTTCTCAAGAAAGGAGGAGTAACTATGATGAAAAATGAGAAGAATGAGTTGATACCCATCAAAAGTGTCACAAGGTGGTGGTTTTGCATTGACTATAGAATGTTGAGCACTCCCACTACGAAGGATCACTTTCCCTAACCTTTCCTTAATTTCTTATATGGTTATTTAGAATACCACCATATTCTTATTTCCCCTGAGGACAAAAATAAGACTACTTTCATGAGCCTCTATGGAACCATTACATTTAGAAGGATGCCCTTTGGACTATGTAATGGTCTAGCCACTTCCTCAACATTACATGATTTCCATTTTTTCTCTTCTAGTTAAGAAAATGATAGGGATTTTTATGGGTTATATTTCTATGTTCGGTCCCACTTTTGACTCATTTCTATAAAATATTACCAAAGTCTTGCAGAGAATTACAAAGGCCCACTTGGTTTTAAACTAGGAAATATGCCAATTTATGGTGATAGAAGGTATTGTGTTTGAACATAAGATTTTTAAGAGAGGGAAGGAGATAGATCCTGTAAAGATACGAGTGATATCAAAAAAATCCATTACCCATATCTATGAGAGGAATTAGAAGTTTTGTAGGACACACTGAATTTTACTGACATCACATTAAGGAATTCTCAAATATTGCTAAACCCCTGTGCCACCTACTAGAGATGGTTATCTCTGTTCAATTTGATGAACATCACCTCACAACCTTAAACTTTTCAAAAAATAATTTAGTCACAACACATGTCAAAGTTGCACCAAATTTAGAGTTTTACTTTGAGTTGATGTGTGATGCGACACAGTGGGGGCAGTGTTAGAGAAAATAAGATATAAGAAATTTTAAGCTATATAATATGCTACTAGGACCCTAAATAGAGCTTAAGTGAACTATACCACCATTGAAAAGAAACAATTGGCTGTAATATATGCCACCAGTAAATTCATATCTAATTAGTGTCAAAGGTCTTATTTTTACTAACCACACTGCGATCATATACCTTATAGCTAAAAAGGATGTCAAATTTTGCTTGATTTGTTGGATCCTTTCTTTACAAATTTTGATATTGAGATTGTGGATGGAAAGGGTACTAAAAATCAGGTAGCATACCACTTATCTAGGCTTAAGCAAGAGAGTTCTAATGAGTTTTTCATTGAATTAAATGATAATTTTTGTGAAGAGAAACTACTTACCATTTACAAAAAAAAAAACATTCCATGGTATGATGACAGGAAACCTCATCATCAGTGACATCATAACCTATGATCTAATTTTTTTTCTGATGCACAATTTTTTATTGGAAGGAACCATAATTATTTAGAAAGTGTAATGACTATATTATTAGAAGATATGTTTCTTTGGAAGAGGTCAATGAGATAATTTGGATGTGTCAGTATTCTAAATTTAGAAAGCATTTTTGAGGGTTTAGAACAATTGCTAAGGCTTTACAATAGAATTCTATTGGCCTATGCTAACTAAAGATGTATATGGATATATTAAAATTTTATATTCATATCTAAGAGTAGGTAGTAAAACAAAAAGAGATGAAATTCCTTAAATTGTTCTTTAAAAATGAGGATTTTTATGTTTTGGTATTAGACATTATGAGACCATTTGTGCCTTCATAAGAAAATTTATTTATTATAGTAGCAGTGGACCATGTTTCCAAGTGAACTGAAGTAGTAAATCTTCCTAATTATGGTACTTAGAGAAACAATTGTTTTTGAAGAGAAATATTTTTATTAGATTTGGAGCACTTAAGGTGAATATTAGTGATGGGCTAGTCACTTAAGAAAATATAAGATAAAGACATTTGTGGCCGAATATGGGATTAAACATAAGCTTTTCACTACATATCATCCCAAGACTAATGGTTTAGTTGAGGTGTCTAATAAAGAAAAGTAATTATAGAGAAGGCACTTAATCCCAATGGGAAAGATTGATCACTGAGATTGTATGATGTGTTGAGGGCCTATTTGACTACATATAAGATGTTCATACAAATACCACTCTACAGGCTGATTTTCTGGAAAGCATGTCAATTACATTTTGAGCTAGAGCATAAAGAATTTTGGTAATGAAAGAATTCAATTATAATTTTCTGTCACNGATGATGTGTTGAGGGCCTATTTGACTACTTATAAGATGTTCATACAAATACCACTGTACAGGCTAATTTTCTGGAAAGCTTGTCAATTACATTTTGAGCTAGAGCATAAAGAATTTTGGTAATGAAAGAATTCAATTATAATTTTCTGTCACCAAATTTGGGAATATTAAATTTAATATATATATATATATATATATATATATATATATATATATATATATATATATATATATATATATATATATANGGGAATATATATATATATATATATTAGTTTTGGAAACTAATAGTTTAATTTTTTAAAATACGATCTCATATAGAAAATAATTTAAGCAATGCATCTATCTCGAGGAATAAACACATTACTTGCTAATGAGACTTGATTAACTAAACTAAAGAATTTATGAAATCTATTTTAGTCTGCGAAATCATTTATGTTGACGGACAAATTTCCCCTATTTAATATAAAATATTAGATAAGGTATGTATTAAGCTGGGTTCTAAAGTTTCATATAAGGGCATATTATCTTAGATAATCAAAATTGCCTAAGAAAACTCTTGATTTTGATCAGAAAATATTGTCTTCAAGAATTTCAAAGTTTAGGACTTTTTAAGTTTGAAAAAAGGATAATCAAATGAGAAAGGCTCAAGTTCGAAACATTTATTATGAAATCCGAAGGGAGAAAATTTAGAGTTGTCACAGATCCTGAGAATAACCTCGGTGGCTTCCCAAGCTATCATATGGGTTTGGCTTCAATTTTGAGGAAATATTATTAAATGTTTCATCCTGTCAATTATTATTATTTAGGGCTTACATTTGCATGTAACAGTCATACAAATAGTCTGAAAGATAGGAGAGTTTACGTCATAATGAACGACAAACTCAAAACTTAAAGTAAGTTAGATATTAAATTGCACAACATGGCTATGCAAAGGCCTAATGATAAGTTGAGGATTTATGTCGTACTACACGGGCTACCTCGAAGTCCTATGGCTTGTTATTTAATCCTAAGAGAAGATTATTGTTGCAGAGCTGCTTGCTCTTTTGAAGTAATTCTTCTGTGCAACTGTGTCATGCTACCCACGGTAGCTCCAAGCTCATCGTAGAAAAGACAGATCCAAGTTCTAGGTTTTACAGTTTAAGTGACAAGTTTTGTTGTTGTTCAAGCATTAAGTGGGGTTAACTTTGATTGGAGTGACACTGTTTAGGATCCCACAGTTCTCTTGGTCCGGTACCACTATTTTCTTTTTAATTTAGTCCAAATGAGTTATTAAGCTCGTTTAAAGTGGGGAGATCTTGTTATCAATCGTGGGTTATCTCATCCGAAAAATTCCCGTAAATTCAAAAGGATGTTTATGCTCTTTGTTTTGTTTTGAAATAGATGTTGTTTTAATTTTGAAACATTTTTTTTTATTTTTTAGTTTTGGTATAGTTTTTCAGGTAAAGTAAATAAATGCATGTAAAAGAAATGTTATAAGGTAAATAAGGAAAATTGTAATGCATAAAACATGAACGTGTACCTGGGCCTCTACTACCACTGCATGATTAACATCATAAAGTATAATATATTTGTAGGAAATTTAAATAAATTGCAGGAAAGTAAACAAGAGCATCCAGTACTGAAAAGTCTAAAAACGGGTCGTAGCAAAACATGACCGAGTAAAAGAACACCTTCAATCACATATAAAATATCAGGACTAAGTAAAATACATTAGTAAAAGCTGGGGGCTCAGAGCTGGACTATGAGCTTCCCGACCTGGAGTAAGAGCTACCAACCTGATAATCTACGAAGGGCAGTCCTAATCTCGATCAAAGTGATTAACTGTGGACCTTTATAAGTTCTCGTCTTTGAATTAATTTGCATGCATATAGAGTTTACTTTAACAAGCAAATAAATTTTAGTTTTATAATTAGTTTACAAAGTAGTGTAATCCACAGGCTAATTAATTACATCGAGCTAGGACTACAAGCAACCTAAGAGTAACAGGGGCAGTTATCTCCTCAAGAGTTGTTTAATAATATCATCGGTCCTTATCCTCTCATTTTATCAAAGGTCCTTGAGGTAGGAGATATTATTCTAAATCCCACATTGTATCCCTCGTTTTAGCACACATTAGCATTATCATCATTGCCCTAGCCACCTAGACCTCAAACTTACACAAGTTCGATGATCCATAAGTGGCAAAAAAAATTATTCCCAGTTGCTCAAAAGAATTTAAATACCATAGAGAAGACTCAAATTTTTTAGCATTGTGTCAACAAATGTAGGATAAGTAGTATAGGGTATTTTTATTGATTTAGGTAAATTATCAGGTCCCGAGGCATAACTTAGTGGGTCCCTAAAATTTTTAATGAATTATTTTATTGAGCAAAGTATAATAAGCTCAACTATTCTTCAAAATATTCAAAAGGTCATGAAAAGTGTTCGGGGAACAATCCCTAACAGCTTTTAGAACCCTTTAAAACATTTCGAGTTCATTTAAATTTATTATGTTATTCAATTAATCATCTAAAGTTAAATTTAGATTTAGTGAATTAATTATCATGTGTTCAATGAACCTTAATATTTTAATTATCTCATAAGCGGGGGTACTTAGACATTCACTCGATGTTTTATTTAAGAGTTATGTAAGTGTTGACCTCACTTTTTGTTCAAGACTAGTCTTTCTTTCTTAGAAGCCTAGGATCTAGCCATAGGATTTTTTCTGTTGACTATTCTTAGAGGACTAGTAAGGGAACCCTAACCATTAGAAATTTCAAATGCCTCTTTGCTCTCTTAAAGTTCCACATATTGGCCCTAACCTCAAGCATTTAATAGATGGAGCCAGTATGGGGGAGCTCAAGAAGAGTCTCTATAGGACTGTTTGGCATTAGGGGTAACCTTAGGTGAGCTGATTTTGGTCTTGCACACACACGCTTTCACTTTTTGCCTAATCCCTAACCTATACATGCTTAACATTTTCCCCCTACTCTTTTGGAAACTCATGTGGATGGTCGCCCATACCCCTAGCCCTAAGCAAGGGTCAGGGAAAGACCAATACATGGAGGATCCAAAATGGGATTTCTTTGGTCTCATGGCACCATAAGGGTAATTTTGTGATTAACATTCTCATTCAACCCCAAATCTACCCTATTACCCTATTTTGGCCTTTTAGCGCCAATCTTTCCCAAAATTACCAAATTGTCCTTGAAACCCTAAGATTCTCAAAATTGCCAAAACTACCCAACTTTACCCAAAAAATCATCTTAAACCTTTTTAAACCACCCAAATTGCCCAAAACACTCCAAAATTTCCAAGAATTCCTAAAATACCCTACCTTTCCCAAAATTACCAAAATGGCTTTTGTGTCCAAAAGAATTCCCAAAGCCTCCCAAATCATTTTGAACGCCCCCAAAACACTTCCAAAATCAATCTTGACCACTCATTGGGTCCAATTTGACCAAATTGAGTAATTTTAACTAAAATCCCAATTTTACCCCTAAAAATCTAAAGTCTCCAAATTCCACCAAATTGATTTCAAATTTTCCCAATTTCAAATCTAAACTCAATTTCATCATGTCTAAGCTAATTTTGAACCAAATTCATGCCTAGTTGAACCCAATCTTAAACTCAAATTCCAAGCCCAATTTGAACCCCCAATTTGACCATGAGCCAAAATTCCACAAAATTGAAAACCTATCCAATTTCCCCAATTTCACTTCCTAAACTCTTTATAACATTCCCATAGACCAAATTGAGCTCTCAATTGGCCTTGAACACCTCAAGCCTAGCCTAAATTCAACTCAAACCAAAATCCCCAATTTTGCCCCAAACTTCAAATTCCCTCAAATTGAACCTCATAGCCCCTCAATCTTCAACCCAATAGATTTCCATATTTCTCATAACAATTTTCTAAACCAAATTGATAATTTAGTTGGACTAGGTCTAAGCTCTAGCCAAGCATAAACCAAAGTCCAAGCCAACCCATACATTATGAACCCAAACCCTAAACCCACTAGAACCTATTTGGTTTGACCCACCTTGAACCCCATTAGCAACCACTTGGACCCTAAGAACCATCCCAAATGCTCTTAGCCCACCCTAGAGGTGTCATGGATAAAAGGTCCCATGATTTAGGGGATCATTTCTCATTTTTTGTCGAGTGACAACTTTTATAGACCTACTTGTCCTTCAGGTTTTAACAGTAATCAACAATTCAAGGAGAAAATTTTATCTATAAAAGAATGTATGTTACAAATGGGAAATCAATTACAAAGTCAAGGAGCTACAATTAGAAATATTGAGAATCAATTGGGATAAATAGTAAATTCTTTAAGTAATATATTCTAAGGAACACTTCCTAGTGATACAGAAGTGATTCTAAAAGACCAGAATAAAGAGCAAGTAAAAGCCATTCAACTTAAAAGCAAAAGAGAGTTGGAAGGTATAGTTCACAAAGAGATTGAAGTAGAGAGCGAAGAAATTAAAGAGCTTGAAGAGGATGCTTCGAAAGGTTTAGAGAGACCAATTTCTCCACTTAAAATTGACTTGGAAAAACTGCCACCTCTATTTCTTTAGAGACTTCGTTAACAAAAATTGGATAAAATTTTTTCAAAATTAATGAAAATTTTTAAAAAGCTTACAATTAATATTTCATTTGCTGAAGCCTTATAACAAATGACAAGATATGTGAATTTTATGAAGGATATTTTTAACAGGCAAAAGGAAGTTTGAAGATAACGAGACTGTTGCACTTAGTGATGAGTGCACTTCTATAAGTCAAAAAAAACTTTCTGAAAAGATTAAAGATCTTGGTAGCTTCACAATTTCATGTGCAATAGGAGACAAATTTTATGGGAAAGCTTTGTGTGATTTAGGTGCAAGCATTAACCTTATGTCATTTTCAATATTTAAAAGATTGGGATTATGAGAAATATCCCCTACTACTGTAACTCTGCAGTTGGAAGAGCATTCAATAACATATCCTAAGGGAGTTACAAAAGATGTTTTAGTGAAAGTGGATCAATTTATCTTTCTTGTTGATTTTGTTGTGCTCGATATGGAGGAAAATACGGAGAACCCTATCATTTTGGGGAGACCTTTCCTCACAATAGGAAGAGCAATGATAGGTGTGCAGAAAGGGGAACTAACTATGCATGTCAATGATCAAATAATTATGTTTAATATTTTAAAATCAATAATGTATTTTATAAAATGTAAAGATGATAAATGTTACATAATGGATGTAATAAGATATCTAAGTGAATGTCATTTCAAAATAACTTTTGAAGAGAAATCTTAAATGAATTTTGGAACACGAGCAAAAAGAGGAATTAGATCAATTGAAGATTTTTTTAAGGAAGATTCAAATTATGTTCGAGAAAGTTTTGAAGTTTTGGACATGACAGAAAAAATAGATTTTTTTGTTCATCGATTGAAAAACCTCTTGAACTTGAGTTGAAGTTACTTCCTGAACATTTAAAATATGTCTTTTTAGGTGATTCCTCAACATTACCTGTTATAGTTTCCTTAAATTTAACTACAGAATAAGTGAGTTTAATGAGATCTTTGAAGAGTTATAAGAAAGTCTTTGGATGGACAATTGCTGATATTAAAGGAATCACTCATTCAATTTGTATGCATAGAATCCATATGGAAGAGAACTGCAAACCCAAAGTTGATCCTTAAAGGAGATTGAATCTTGTTATGAAAGATGTTGTAAAGAAAGAAATTTTAAAGTGGTTAGATGTTGGAATTATCTACCTTATTTCAGATAGTGCATGGGTTAGTTCAATTCACTGCGTTCTTAAGAAATGATGAGTGACTTTGACTATGAAAGAACATAATGAGTTAATACCAACAAGATAAATCACAGGGTGGTGAATATGCATTGATTATAGAAAATAAAATCTTGTCACTAGAAAAGATTATTTTCCACTACCCTTTCTTGATTAAATGTTGGATAGACTAGCTAGGCATAAATACTTTTGCTTTCTAGATGAATATATTGGTTATCACCAAATACAAGTAGCTCCTGAGGATTAAGAGAAAACAATTTTTATCAGTCCTTATGGTACATTTGCTTTTACAAGAATGTCCTTGGGTTTACGTAATGCCCCTGCTACATTTCAATTATGTATGATGGCTATTATCTATGATTTAATTGAAAAATGAATTGAAGTTTTTTATGAATGATTTTTCAGTATTTGGAACTTCATTTGAATCATGTTTAAAATATTTATCAAGAGTTCTTAAGCGCTGTGAAGAAACAAATTTAGTCCTTAATTGGGAAAAATATTAATTTATGGTAATAAGAGGAATTTTTTACATTAAATATTAGAAAATGGTATGGAAGTAGACCCTGCAAAAATTCAAGTGATCACTAATTTATCTTGCCCAACAAATGTGATGGAGATTAGGAGTTTTTTAGGACATGTTGGATTCTACAAGCGATATATTAAAGACATTACAAAAATTGCTAAGCCTCTATGTCATTTGCTTGAAAAAGATGTAAATTTTAATTTTGATGAGTGTCTAAAACTTTTAAGCTATTAAAAGAAAAATTAGTCACAACACCAATTATTGTTTCACCAAATTGGGAAAAGCCTTTTGAATTAATGTGTGATGCAAGACATGTTGCTATTGGCGTTGTTTTAGGATAAAAGCATGATAAGATTTTCAAAGTAATTTATTATGCTAGTAGAACTCTTAATGAAGTTTAAATTAATTATACTACATCTGAGAAATAGTTATTAGTAATAGTATATTCTTTTGATAAATTCATATCATACTTAATTGGAAACAAATGTATTGTGCATACATATCATTCTACTATTAAATATTTAATGAAAAAGAAGGATGAAATATCAAGACTGATACAATGGTTTCTTCATTTATAAGAATTTGACTTTGAGATAGTAGATAGGAAGGAAATTAAGAATTAAATTGATGATCATCTGTTCAGGCTTGAATTAGAAAAATCACTTTGTTTTGAAAAAGAAATTAATCAACATTTTCCATATGAAGAATTGTTCAGTATTAATGAGTGACATGTTCCCTGGCATGCCGAAATTGTGAACTTTATTGTTAGTGATATTATGCCCTATGGAATGACATATCAATAGAAAAAGAAATTTTTATCTAAAGCTAAGACTTATTTTTTGGATGACACATTTTTATAAAATAAGGAAAGAATCTAATTATTTGAAGATGTGTGCTTTTAGAAGAAACTTATGAAAATATCAAAAAATTTCATAATTCTGATTTTGAGGGACATTTTTGTGTTGATAAAATATCATACAAAATTTTGCGATCTAGATTTTATTGGCCTACAATCTTTAATGATGTTAATGCTTATATCAAAACTTGTGATCGATGTCAATGAGTAGGCAATATTTCTAGGCGAAATGAGATGCCACTCAATTATGTGTTGGAATTTGAGATATTTGATGTTTGGGGATTAGATTTCATGGGACCATTTATAAAATCTTTCAAAAATTTATAAATATTGATAGCAATAGACTATGTATTCAAAGGGATAGGAGTTGTTGCTTTACCTCGATATGCTGTTCAAAGTGTTGCAAAGTTTTTAACAATAAATATATTTTATAGATTTGGGATACCGAGAGTGATCATAACTAATGGGGGAAGTCATTTCAAAAATATAATAATGAAAAAATTGTTAAAGAAATATCATATCAACTATCAAATTGCTACTGCTTATCATCCTCAGGCAAGTGGTTTGGTTGAATTATCCAATCATGAAATTAAAAGAATATTAGAAACATTTGTGAATCCAACAAAAATGGATTGGTCAGTCAAACTTGATTATGCTTTATGGGCTTATAAGACTGCATATTGAACTCCTATAGGAACTTCCTCATATCGGCTAATATTCGGGAAAGCTTGTCATTTACTAGTTGAACTTGAGTATAAAGCATATTGGGCTATTAAATTATTTAATTATAATTTAAAAAATGCTAGTGAGAAAAGACTATTGCAATTAAATGAGCTTGAATAGATAATGAATGAATCTTATGAGAATGCTAAGATTTATAAAGAAAAGATGAAGATGTGTAACGATCGAAGGATTATTACTAAAAGATTTGAGTCAGGGCAATAAGTTTTACTATATAATGTAAGATTAAGAATATTTCCAAACAAACTTAAGTCCAGGTGGATGGGCCCATTTGTTGTGATAAAAGCTTATCCCTATAGAGCTATAGATATCAAAGATCCTAAAATGAGAAAATATTCAAAGTGAATGGACACTGATCGAAATCCTACTTTTTAAGAGATCAACTTAAATTAAATGATCTTATGTTGTTGGGTCAACCAGAATAGTCATTGGTTACGTCGGGCTGATGACATTAATTCAAGCGCTTTGTGAGAGGCAACTAATAGTTATCAGTGTATTTCTGCTTTGAACGTTATGTTTTTGTGTTTGATTAAAAAAACTTCTAGTGGTATTTTGAATATATAATGATTTAGTAATGATTTTAAGACCTTAATAGATAACTTAGACATGTTAGAATGAGTATTTGGACGTTAAGCTGACATGCACCATCACTTAAGCGCCAACATTCGGCGCTTAAGTGCAACAGTTAACTAAACATGTTAAACTATGTTTCTAGAAGATTTAAACATGGTTTAGTGGGTTTTAACGTGGGTTAGTGGTTTAAGAACATGTCTAGTAGTTTTAGGCTTGGTCCAAAGCCTATAAATAGAAGGGAATGAAGAAATTTCTCAACCCACTTCAATTTTTACCCTAAAATCTAGGTGAAGAGTGTGAGATCTAGGAAAAATGTCTTCTTGGGAGATTGATATGAAGAAAAAGGAGGAAGCCATGAAGAAGAAGTTCATTAGTGAAAGTGAGTAAGAGTTATGCGACAGTTTCCTAGTCGTTAGTATAGAAAGAATAGCGGAGAAGATCATAAGGATTGAGGATGGAAGATCATAAAGATTGATGCTGGCATGGCTTCAAATGAATCAAAGGTGAATGAGGCTAACACACATTTGAAGCATATTGGATGGAAACTTAAGATGCAATTTAGCCACACAAGTTTTATAGAAGAAGTGGACAAGGCTATGCATTTGAAAAACAAATGGATTGAAGAATAATCAACTAAAGTTCTTCATCACCATCTGTTCTATCAAATTTATATTCCAAATGCCTCAAGAGAGACAAGTAAAAGGCCGGAATTCTTAGTGTTTGTTCTTAGGAATTATCTCATCTAAGACTCTTTGGATTGAGAAATTATGTATCACAAATGTTTGTATTTGTTTATGAATTAATATAAGTGCTTGTTTTTGTGTAAAATTTTGTGTTGAATCGAATTAGTGAAGATTGGTGAATTTTGAGAAAGAGGAGAATTGAAGGGGAAAAAATAGTTATTAAAGATTTATAAGAAAATTTAAGGGTGGTTGACTTAGGGTAGATATGCATTTCACTTAAAATCAAAAAAATTAAAATTTGTGCACTGGCTCCTAAGAGCCAAAACCCCACGCTTAAGTGCTGGACTACCCAAGAGGTAGGCGCCTAAGCACCGAACCAGTTGTGC
Source organism: Phalaenopsis hybrid cultivar (assembly GCA_002079205.1). Classification (NCBI taxonomy): domain Eukaryota; kingdom Viridiplantae; phylum Streptophyta; class Magnoliopsida; order Asparagales; family Orchidaceae; genus Phalaenopsis; species Phalaenopsis hybrid cultivar. The sequence continues at coordinate 28,899 of JXCR01144404.1, forward strand.
TTAAGTGTTGGTTCACTTAAACTGGTTCACGAATGGTTAAAGGTGAAAAGTTAACCAAAATTTGCCATTTTTGTCCCCGACATCATCTTTTTCCCTTTGAGTTTGCGAGTGAGGATTTAGGGCTTCTTCTAGAGTGAAGATTTCTTGGTGGATTCAAGCCAAATTCACTAGATTTGATCCTCTTGAGGTAAGAGCTTCACTTCTATGTAAAAAGTTTTATTTTCACCATGTATTTTGAGCACATTGGGGATTTGATCAAAAATCACTATTCATGCTGAAAATTTGAGAAAAACCTGTGGAAAATACATAAAAATGATAGTTTAAGCTTTTAGAAGTTGATTTTAGTGATTTAGTCTTGAATTTATGATTTATTGTGAATTTATATGATATTTGTAAATGGCCCCAAAAATGAAGAGGAGTAAAGGGAAGTCCATTTCGATTTAAGCAAGTTTGTTAGCTTGAAAGCTCAGGATAGGTATACTAAAGAACTGCAATCGAGAAAACTCATTCATGAGAGATGTTTCAAAAGTATGGGTGGAGTAGTAGAAGATTTAATTGTCCACTGACAGTGAAAATGATTTTATTTTTTTTTTCGTTGTAGCCATATTTTATGTTGTCCGGGGTTTTTATGCTAATCTCCTTGAAGCTGAAGAAGATCGGGTCATGGTTCGAGAAAATCAGTGCCTTTCTCCTCTGAGGTAATATTTTTTTTACCAGCTGCTCCCTAGTACGTGTGTTCTTATTCTAATTATAGTACATCTGAGGAGGAGTTAGTTGAGATCATATCTTCATTGACCGCGGGAAGAGGACTTTGGAAGATAACAAATGAAAGAAGAGTCAATCTCTCCTCTTCAAAGTTAGATGCCAAATCAAAAGTGTCACACTTTTTGTTCCTTTACTACCAACCAATCACCTCAACAAAGTTACCAGAGAAAGAGCTACCTTGAACTATTGCATTCAGAAGTTCAAGCCGATCGACATTGGATCTCTGATATATCAAACTATCATCACTTCTGCTACAATTGCCACTACTGAGGGTTTGGGATTCACATCCTGATATTTTCCTTATGTGAGCAGGCATATGTTAGATTCGATAGCTGGGACGAGATACTACAACCTCAAAAGCCTATCATAAGTGTTAATATGAAATCTTATTCACAACATTCGATAATTGGTTGAAGAGGGGGATTTTATTGCAGTTCAGGTGCTTCTACTTCTCATGCTTCTACCTCACGTGCATCCACGTCACAAGGTCTGGCTTCTAGTTCTGATTTGCAATCACACTTATTGCAAAGGATGTTAGATAACATCAATTATACTGCGAACAAGGTATTAAATTTGGAGAATTTTGTAGATCATATTAATGGTTATATGGGGAGACACAGTGATTATGAAGAAAAATTTCACTCATCTTTGGAAAACCATATAAGGGGTGACCAAAGTGTAGTTTTTCCTTTATATCCACAATATCCATCCTATGAGCCTACTGTCTTTTGAGACAGCAATGATAATGATGATGATGAGGAGATGGAGACTTAATTTGAGTAATTTAGTTTTAAATTGTGAACTTTATGTGGTACAATTATATTGTACTGTTAATTTGTTTTGTGTTGTACTTATTTAAACTCCTACTATTGTTTGTGTGTTATTCTGTTAGACACTGTTGTGATGTATTTAAATTATTGTGAGTAGTTATGTTTTATTTTTATGATAGTGATTGTGTTAATTGTGTTGTCTGATGTATTTTGTCAGTTTGTGTTCGACTTAATCCTAAATTTTGGGAAGATTTTCACTTAAGAGCTACATGTTTAAAATTTTCATTTTACTACCAGGTTTTCTCTCTATGTTGCACTTGTGAATTTTTGTTAGTGTGTTCGTTTGCTTTTATGTTATCCTCCACTGCAGAGAAGTCTAATGAATTTCTATATGTTAAATTTAAATTAAAATTTGATCAATTAATTTTTACTCCTGTTTTTAATTTTTGTACTAGTATATTTAGGATATGAAAATTCCTGTAAGCATGCTATTTTTAGTTTTCATTCATGCTTATATATATATATATATATA
>JXCR01144404.1:51662-76955 GCA_002079205.1 Phalaenopsis hybrid cultivar
GTAGTTTATTTGATCGAGCCTCACCCTCAATTCTTATGTTCATCCTTCGGGATAGATACAGGATTTGAGGTAAAGCGCTCTTTCATTTAAACTATGAAAATTATGGGGTCAGTTTGACTTCATCTTTTTCAAAACTAAAATTAAAAAAAAAAAACGTCCTTCCGAAGCTGGCAACAGGATTTCAATTCCGATGGCCAACAACTTCTTACGGGCAAACTCCACAGCAAAAATAGTGCCGACACATAGGTTTGATATCCTAGAGGCTATTGCAACTGTTGCTACCGAGTCCGTTGTATAGCAAGGTGATATTTCAGAAAGAACTCTAGATTGTAAGATTCTGGAGAGAGCAAATGAAGAGAAGGCAGAAAAACCTAGAACTGAGATTGTAGAGTTGGCTAAAGAGTGAGGAGTGGGTTTTGATGATGATGAATATTTTGATTTCACGAATTATATTAATGAGGAAATTAATGTCATTCATACCAAGACCACTCCATCTGTGCGTGATGTTCCACCTACTTGAAAGGAGAACTCCACAGATGACTTGAAAAGGACCATTTAAATACGAGACAAAAAAATCATCTAGATGAAGAAAAAATTGGAGGAGATGGTCACCAGCATGACTGTCATGGATACAATGCACAGGCAGTCTCAGTTTCAACAATTAATTTTCGTGGGGGCCAATTAGCCTGAGGTTGTGCATACTACAGATGATAGAAGGGAGGTCATTTTCCTAAGTAGAGACAAACAACAAAAGAAAGATTTTGACTAGTGTTTGGTGCTATAGATAGACATTAAGCAGATGATCGAACAAAAAGTGACAAAGGTCTTAGCCCAGTCTAAAGGCGGTGCATCAGTTTCAAAGGGTAGACCTTACTAAAAGGAATTTGATGTCATGCCTTAGCCCAAAGGCTTTGTGCCAAAGAACTTCAAGATGTTTGATAGGTCTAGAAATCCTTGCCAGCATATAGCCCACTTTAAAACAGTTATTGTAATGTCAGAGGCAATGAAGCACTTTTGTTTCACCAGTTTGTCAACAGGTTTTTAGGGATTGTTTTTGATTGGTATGTAAATATGCCCAGTGGATCAGTGAAGACATTACCGAGTTGGAGCACTTGTTTGTAAAGAAGTTTGCCGGAGCGCAACACAATTTCACCATAAGATATCTCATAGTGGAATAACAGAACCCAATGAGACCTTGGTTGAATACATTTTTAGGTGGACAAACTTGAGCTTAAAGTGTGAGCTTCAACTACAGGAACATCATGCGATTGAAATTCTGCTTAAAAGCATTCATGGGCAAGTAGCTTTCAGGTTCAAGAGACTCTCCATCAAGTTGTTGAAGAAGCTACTACGCATAGCCAGCAGCTTGCAAGAGGAGGTTAAACACACGGAGTCCCGGGAAAAAACCGGGAAGTTAAGAGAAGTTATAACATTTGAGAATAAATCTAGGATGGTGGCAACGGTTGACAAGGACAAACACCAATGAGGATTCAGGCTAGGGGTCTCATTGAGGTTCCCTACAGTCATCACAGTTTGATCAGTCTCATCAGTAGCAGCGAACTTTGTACTACGACCAGTCTAACTAGCAGTCATGTTAGAGGGGACCATATAGGACAGATGTTAGATAGGTTCTATCATATGTAGAATGAATAAACATTGTATATTCTTTCAAGGATGAAGCTCCGTCAAAGTTGTTCAGAAATTTAATGAAGAAACCTGAGTTCAGGTTGCCAGAGCCAAGGAAACAAAATGAGGTTGATAAGAAAGATCATTGCAACTATTATCCATACAAAGACTCCTAGGATACACCATAGGGGGATGTTTCAATTTTAAGGACTATCTTAAGAGGAATCTCAAACTAGAAAATAAAACCATTTCGAAAGAATATTTATAAAAACCTGAAAGAGATTCTGTAAATATGATTTTAGCTTAGCAAATCACCCTAATAGATCCATATTTAGATGAGAGTGGTTGGAACACAATCTGGAGTAGATCATCCAAGAACATTCTAGATCAGATTGAAAATGAGTCAGCACAAGCCACCATTCAGAGGCTGCTGCCTCCCAGATCAAAGAAGGAGATCACACTGAAGAAGTTACCACAATGAGAGAAAACCAAGAATGAGATCATTCACAAGTTAAAAACTTATAGCACGAGGGGTAGGATACAAGTTGCCTCCGTTAGATTGGTTGTTTTGCATTCACGGGAGAAATTCCTCGAACCGTTGAATGTGTTTGACTATCTTTTTGCTGCACCTGGGTCTTTTGAATATAATGATTAGGATTCCAACTATGTTTTAACTATTTCTAGTGATAACGTAACTGACCATGATTGATCTAACTTTGATCTGGATCACCAAAATGATCCTACAATCATATTTGAGTATGATGAACATGTTAACGGAAATAAAGAGTACAACAACGACACTATTTAGAATAGTTCTATGAGTGAGGAGTCAGTCTATGAGTGCCAAGGAATACTGATTGCAAACAACTTTAACTTTTCAAATTCTAAAGCAACATTAAAAGAGTTGGTGATGATGTCTAGAGAAGAAGAGATTACAGAAATTAATTTAAGGAGTGGGAAGTATTACCCTAGAGAAGGGTTTCAATAGACAAAAGAAAACAAATAGTCACTTGAGAAGAACCACCTCAACCAGTGGAAGAAAAACACAATCAAGTAATAATTTTGGGTCTTTATTATGTGGATTATAACATATTGTCTCATCTTAGGAGGTTGCCAACCAAAATAAGCATCTACGAGGCTCTGATTCTGTCAAAGTAGATGAGGGAATCTCTGATTAAGGCTTTACTTGAACCAAAAATTTTCTTAGCTCAATTTGCCAACAGATCCTTTGATGAAGTTTTTTCATTAAGGGAATACCCTTGACTAAACTTCATTGACAAAGATCTACTGCTTGGTACTACCACCAAAACTGACTACTCTACATTTTTTTCAACATCAGCAAATTTGTACTCTCCCAATTTTTTGGTAGATCCAAGATCGTCAGTCAACCTAATGAGTCTACAAAAGTTAGAATATTTGGATATTGACACAAAAAATCTCACCAATAATAATATGATGTAAAGAGGATTCAATTAGAAAGGAGAAAGAGCTTTGAGATTGATCACGCTGCTAATGAAGTTGGGTGAGCTAGTAAAAATTGTTAATTCTATATCATCAACGTGAAAAATTTGTTCAACGCTTTGCTGCCTACAATGCTTCTCTAAAGAAGAATGTCTTTTCCCGTGAGATTATGATAAATAAGAGGGAAGATACAAAGGGATCACAAGAGCAAGATCATTCAACTCTCCTTCAATGATTTACCACCACTTTTTTGCAATAAGTTCGTAGAAGTTCTTTTAGTCTACGAACCTGAGACCAAGCTTGGAGACGCAGAGAATGTATAACCAATCTGATTGTTGAACGGACAAGGTCAACCTTCATCATCAATAAGAAAGAATGCTCTAACAAAGATAAGTTCGATGAAGAGTTGATAACGATAAAGAAAAAGTAGTCCCAATTCGAGATTTCATTGGAGGAGGTGAAAAAAAGTAAATATGAGTTAATGTATGATTGGATCAACCACTATGTGCATTCCATGAACATTACTTCAATTCACCTCAAAAGATCAAGAGTTTAGTTGTCAAAGAAGTCCGGGGTGTTGGTTTGAAACCGGTCAAGTTTTATCGTGCTTCTCCTTCTATTAGTTATGGTCAGCACTAAAAAAGTTATGGAGTTGCCCGTTGGAAGCTGTCGGTTGCTGGAATTAAAATTTTGTCACCTACTTTGGAAAGGTTTTTAATTTACATATATATCTTTAGAAAAATATAAAATCAAACTCATCCCATATCTTTCATAGTTTAAATGAAAGATCACTACACCTCAAGCCACATATTTATCCCGGATAATAACCATAAGACTTGACGGTGATGCTCGGTCAAATAAACTGAGAAATATATGACATCCGTTTGGTCTACAAAAACCATTTTATTTAAAAGTTGACAAGTTTCCCTATTTAATATGAAAAATTAAATAAGATTTATATTACTCTAGGTTCAGAAAAGCTTCCTATAAGGGCAAGCCCCTATAGTTAATACATCTTAGATAACCGAAGTCACCTAAGAAAACTCTTGATAAAAATCAAGTAATATTATCTTAAAAGATGTAAAAAAGATAGGACACTTGAACGGGGTCGGACAATGAGGTGTGAAAGGGAAATGACTCAAATTTGGAACATTTTGTTTTGGAATCCAAAGGAAGAGATTAGGGGATGTGATAGATTCGGAGGAGAACCTTGGTGACTTCCCAAGCTACCCTATGACTTGGCTTCAGTTTTGGAGAGAAATATTTAAAAATTTCTTCCTATCAATTTTATGAATTAGGGCTTACTTTTGTATGAAGCAATCACACAAATAGTTTGTAAGATATGAGGATTTAGGTCATGATGAACGACAACCTTAGAATCCTAAGACGAGTTAGAGCTTAAATTTTACATCAAAGCTATACAAAAGCCTAAAGAAAGCTTGAGGATTTATGTTGCATAAGCAAACCACCTCAAAGTCATATGTTTTGTTTGTTTAATTCTAAAGAAAGAATGGCTTAGCTGATGTAGACATGTTCTGTTGTTGAAGATGGTCGTGCTGCCCATAATGGTATCTACAAGCTCCTCGTGGTATCAATTTTAGGTTTTCTAATGTGTCAAATTATAATGTCAAATATGATATCCCTAAGGGTCATGGTTATTTAAATTTTATGGGGCATATTAAAGTTTATTAGAGTGACACCGGTTAGGATATTACGGTTCCCTCGTTCCTGCACCACTATTTTTTTTTCAAATTCACTTACTCCAAATTAATTTACTAAACTCAACTTAATGAGTTCAGAACATTCATTTAGATCATTGGAAATCTTGATAAAAACCATATGTTACCTCCTCTGAGAGATGTTTTAATTTAGTTTCAATTTTTGTTTTGTTTTGTTTGTGATTAAATTTTGCGTTGTCTTATATTTTGAATGTTGTGGCAGTAAATTTTATTTTGTTTAATTTTTTAGTTTTGGTTCTACAGCTTTCCTAGTAGTTTTGATTTTTGTAAAGGGTGACGTTGTTGTTTAACATGCAAGCTTGAAGCTAGAAGTACAAAAAGGTAAATAAAATAATTTAAAAGCATACCTGTCGATTCTTCTAGTTCCTCCACCTGAAAGGTTACTACTTGCAAGGCATGCATATAATTTTGCAGGGAATTTAAATTGCAGGAGTAGGTGAAGGCTTAGCTATCGAACCCCAAGTTGTGACTTTATTGAATCTTACAAGACCCTAGTGGATGGTTTTAGAACAAAAATATGACAATTCCAATTTGCCTTTCAGAATGTCCAATAGATTTCAAAATGCTTGAGACATGACCTTGGACAACTTTGAGTATCTCTTGAAACATTCCAAGTTCATTTGAACCTATCATATCATTCCATTAATCATTCGAGGTTGATGTGTGACTACACTGTTGTTCGGTGAAACTTGACAATTTAATTATCCCAAGGATAGGATACCCAATTAATCAATTGATTTTTCATTTAAAAGTTATGTGAGTGGGTTCCCCTAAGGCAAGTTTAAGTCATTTAAGATTGAGGTGCTCGCAATTAAATTCTGGCTTGTATTGTTTAAAGATGTTAATAGCCAATCATGTTATTTTCTAAATCCGATCAATTGAGTGTAGATATCGAGCTTATGTCACTACTAATCCTTTAATAATCATGATAGGTGGAATGGTGATTATCAAAATTTTGATTTAAGAGACATGTATTCTTATTGAAAGATAACATCATCATCAATCGTAGGCTCAAAATAAGTAAACTATCATTATTTCTATCTTAAGCCCATCACTTAAGAATCATTTGATCTTAGTTGACTTCCAAGTCATGAACGTTAGGAGAATTATGATCTTGTTGATGTTGTGCGAAGGTGGTGTGTGAGTTTCTACATTTTAATCCCATTGTATTTCGATCATCCAATCATATTTACTAAAATTGAAAGTTCACATTTTTCCCTTGGTTAACCTTCAATTTTGATTAATAAACCAAAATCTAAAATGAATGTTTTGTCTTTAGGGTACTTTACCTCATAACTCATTAAATTCAACTCAAATGACTTGAGCATTAAGAATGGCATATCCATAAGTTAATCGAAAAATCAGAAGAGAATAATGTGTTTTTTCTTTTATGTTTTTAAATTTAGGAAATAAGGTTTTCAAAATTGATTTATTTAACAATCCAAAATAAAGTTTTTTTTTATTGAAGGTTTCCTTGAGTCAGAGAAACACTTAAGGAAAATTTCTTGATTTTTTGAGTTAAATTTTTTTATTAACACTATTTAAGTTTGGATCAATTTCAATCATTTAGTTAAATAGAAAATAATGTTTTAATTATGAAATTTATTTTTTTATTTTTATTAGACCTCTATGAGTTTAGAAANGATTTATTTAACAATACAAAATAAAGTTTTTTATTTATTGAAGGCTTCCTTGAGTCAGAGAAACACTTAGGCAAAATTTCTTGATTTTTTGAGTTAAATTTTTTTATTGTTACTATTTAATTTTGGATCAATTTCAATGATTTAATTAAATAGAAAATAATGTTTTAATTATGAAATTTATTTTTTTATTTTTATTAGACCTCTATGAGTTTAGAAAACTCAGAGAATCAAATTTTGTATTTTTATAACTTTTTTAATTTATTTATTATAATTATTTTAATGAGAAAATAAGGAAAATTCACTTTTAAGCTTTTAAAATTTATTTTTTAACTTAAAAAATTAGGAAAAATATCCCAATGAATTCTAAGTGATTAAAGAAAGCTTGTAAACATTTTGAACCATTTTTTGTACTTTTGAAATTTTTGATTAATTTAATTGTTTTTACTTCAAAATATACTTTCAAAATGACATATTTTCGCAGAAATAGATTTTACTTTTATTAAACTCCCCTGATCACCAAGAACTCATAAAACTAAAGCCCTAAGATCTTCGCGTAGACTCAATCAAATCACATGTGGTTCTTTTCTAAGCCTTCATATACTCAAGACAAACACATCTTTAAGATTAATCAGGAATGAAATCAAGCCATTACAAATGGAGAATCAAAAGAAGCTCAGGCTAGGATTAAAGCTCAATACCTTTGTCTATGAGGGGAGGCCTCAATCAAATGGTTGTGGTAGCTTTGATTAAGTCCAACGAACCTCTAGATGAAGTCAAGTTCTCTGGTGAATTTCCTAGCTATGATTTTGATCAAACTCAATTTCAGGTATTGGTCTAGAGCTAGGTTAGAGGCTATTTGAGAGGGGGCTTTTGTGGGGGATCAACTCTTTCACTGTAGACATGGTGTGTGCACAATTATTTTGAATTTGGTTCACTGTGGAGTTGTGGAGAAGAATGTCATGGTTTCAGCTTGATTTTGAGCTCAAAATTGAAGTCTCACAGAGGGATCCAGAGGGAGAAGATGGTTAGCTTGAGCTTAGGAATGCTTAGAGAGTCTCTGGTGATATTTTCATAGAGTTTCCCCTAGGATTTTGGTTTGGTCTCCTTTTGCCATTAATACACTGAAATTATATGCATTTTAGACCCATTTTTTATACCTATTTTTGTGATATAGCACTTTAATGGAAGATATTTTGATGTTTTCTTACAGGTTATTGATTTTTAGGGATTAAAGTAAAAAAGGAAGCAAAATAGATGAATTTTGGAGTGAAAAAAAAAAACTTTAAGGAAACACATAGTGCCGACAACATTAAGGTAAGCGCTGACAACGCCAAGGTAAGCGCCAATGGGGCATAACAACCAAAGGCTGGAGGATTTTTACTCAACGCTGACGGCGCCATACTAGCACCGACGGCGCCAAAGGCGATTCAGACTTCGTTTCTAGAAGTTTCGATGTATTTGGATGATTTTTGAAGAGTTTTTAAAGGCAACTTTTGGAGAACTAACCTTGGGCTTTATTTGGGGCCAAATTTCATCAAAAAAGGGGCTCCACTACGTTCATTTCTTGCTCTACAACATTCCACCATGCTACATTTCCATAATCCTTCTTCATTCCACAACATAGTGGAGTCATTTAGTAATTTTACCTTCATAGTTTAGAGTTTTTGTGCTGATATTTAGTGTGAAACTTTCTGTAAGAGTGTTGGAGAAGGAGAAAAGTGAGAGAATTCTTCTTCTTGCATTTCTGAGGAAAGGCTACAAAGGATTTGCTTTGAGAAAGAGTTCCAAAAAAGTTTGTTTGTTTATTTAATGTTGTATGAACTTTCTGTTACATATAAAATTTATATTTTGTCGTACTTTTCTCATGAAGTCTGAGTAGTTTACTCTATCTTTCCCCCTACTCTGTGATCTGCAAAAATGAAGAGATAATATGAATGTGCCATAATTAAAATATATTATAAATTGTGTTGCTTTTTCAACTCTGAACTTAAATTCAATTTGGCCAATTAATTTATTAAAATATACTGTGAACCATATGATTCGGGAAATATCGTATGCGTTCTACAACAGAGTGATGATCACATTTAATTCCATTAAGTAGAAATTTATTCACAAAATTAAGTGCAAATAAAGAGGAAAATATTCTTTGTTGGGTGTAGAATTGGAGAATATTTCGGGTGACAGACTAAAATCCCCAATTTTGTATTAGTTTTTTAAAACTAAAGCGAGAGTTAGCCTTCAGGTGAAAGGAAGTGGGAGCTCTGGAGTGGGAGCGTAAAAACTCCTAGCCTAGCCACAAATTTAGGGACTAACCTATGATTAACCACTGATTTTCTATGCAATGTATCAGGTTAGATAATTAAAATTGCCGCTATTTAGCACAATACATATTATAAATGTTTATCTCATCTCATTTCACGAGAATTTCATTATAGTGGGAAGGATGCTTTATCACAAAAGAAACCTTCATTACATTAACATTAGATTAGTAGTTATTATTAAAAATTTACATTTCAGTTTAGTTTGGTTAATATCTCAATATTTGAAATTAGTTACAATGATTTTGTTTAATTTTCAGTAAATTTCCTGATAAAATTTTTCATTGCTAATTTACAACTTCCTCGTGGGATCGATATTTGGGGCTTAAATAGAAAGTCCATTATTACTTTATAATGATACGTATATTTATGTAGAACGACATTATTAATTACCTATAACTATATATATTTTACAGAACTTATTTTTCATAAAAGGATCAAGTTTTTGGCGTTGGAGTGGTGTCAACTTCATAAATCCTTACATTAAGAAAATCGAGATCAAGTTTTTGGCGCCGTTGCTGAGGAAGGTAACAGTTAGATTTAATTAAATTAAATAGTTTTGATAAATTAGGAAATTTAGATAATATATATATACTATACAAATATATAAAAATAAAAAAAAAATTAAAAATCCAAAAAGAAATTTAATTAAGATTGTATTTTTAAAGAATTTTACTTAGCTTACTTCATTTGTTTATACGAAATATTAGATCTGAAGGTTTAGTACCTTACAATTTAGAATTAGATTATACTATTAGAATATTTTTAAAACAATAAAGAGAATTTAAGAATGTTAAAGAAATGACAACAAATTTAGAAAATCCAATAAATGAGAATCGACAAAGACATTTAAAAGATTTTGTGAATCCGACAACATATGAACTTCATTTAACTATTAAAAATCCTGAAGTTGCTGCTAATTCATTTGAACTTAAACCTGCTACTGTCTAAATAGTATAAAATAATCAGTTTGGAGGATCACCTATTGAAGATCTTAACTTACATCTTGCTAGTTTTCCTGAAAATTGTGCTACATTTAAATATGATGGAGTGTCTAATGATGCTGTTAGGCTCAGACTTTTTTTTTGTTTCATTAAGGGATAAAGCCAAGGCTTGATTAAATTCGATTGCACATGGATCTATTAGAACTTGGTGAGAAGTATCATAAAAATTATTGGCTAAATATTTTCCACGCTTAAAAATCACTAAGCTTAGAAATGATATTACATCTTTTTTTCAGTTCGAAGGGGAATCAATATATGAAGCCTAGAAATAATTTAAGGGTCTTCTTAAAAAATTTCCACATCATGCTTTACCAGATTGGTTAATAATTCAAACCTTTTATAATCGATTAGTCGGATCAATAAGATCTATTATAGATGTTGTTGTAGGTGGATCATTAATGTCAAACCCTTTTGATGAAGAATACTCTTTAATTAAAGAAATGACTACTAACAATTTTCAACAGCCCTATGAAAGGGTAAATCCTAAGAGAGTAGCTAGTATTCATGAATCTGATGCAATGTCTATTTTGGCATCTTAAATTGTTGCTATTTCTAAAAATATTTATCAAATAAGAGTGAACTATTCTCAAATACCTCCAATATTAGACAAAAATTCACTAAGACAGATCATTGATACTCAACCATCTTATGAAACATTAAGTGTTATAAATATTTGAAATTAAAAACCCTATTCTAACTATTTTAACCCTGGATGGAAAAATCACCCTAATTTTTATTGGAATATTTATAAAAATTGGTGAATCCATAAAAATTCTAAACAATCAAGGAAATCCTAATTTTTGACCTTATTATCCTCCAAGATTTAACTCCAATCCTAACCCACAAGTTAAGAAAAAGAAGTTCACGATGGAAAAATTCATGTTGAATATAGGAAATCAAATACAGAATCAAGGTATTGCTAATAGAAATATTGAAAATCAATTAGGACATATTGTTACTGCATTTAGTAACAGACCTTCTAGAATTCTTCCAAGTACCGTAGAAGTTAATTCAAAAGATCAAAATTAAGAGCAAATTAAAGCTATTCAACTACAAAGTGGAAAAGAAATAGAAACAAGGATCCAAAAAAAATTGAAGTTAATGAAGAGAAGGAAGAAATGAAAAATGATCAACAAGAAAATGAACAAACATAAGTTCCTTTTAAAAAACCATCACCTCCATTTCTTCAAAGACTGAAGCGGAAAAATAAAGATAAACAATTTACAAAATTTTTGGAAATACTTACAAAGTTAATGATAAATATTCCTTTTGTTGAAGATTTGGAACAAATGCCAAGTTATGTGAAATTTATGAAGGATGTACTAAATAAGAAAAGAAAGTTTACAGATCATAAGACCGTTGCACTCAGTGAAGAGTGTAGTGCTATTATTTAGAAAAAGTTTCCTGAAAAATTAAAAGATCTTGGTAGTTTTACTATACATTGTGCAATTGGTGAAAAGTTTTATGGAAAAGCCTTATGTGATTTAGGAGCGAGTATCAATCTTATGCCCTTATCAATTTTTAAACGTTTAGATTTTAGAGAAATTTCCCCTACTACTATAACTCTTTAGTTAGATGATTGGTCAATAACTTATCCAAAAGGAGTTATAGAGGATGTACTAGTAAAAGTGGATAAATTTATTTTTAAAGGAGTTATAGAGGATGTATTAGTAAAAGTGGATAAATTTATTTTTCCTGTAGACTTTATAGTATTTGATATGGAAGAAGATAAAGAAATTCTAATTTTTTAAGGGAGACCATTTTTTGCAAGAGCTGTAGTAGATGTCAAAAAGGACAATTAATAATGAGATCAAGAAGAGAAATTTAATATAGCCAAAGCTATAAAATATCCTGCAATATAAAAAGATAGTAAATGTTTCAGGATGGAAGTAGCTGATTATCTAAGTAATGAACAGTTTAAGAAAGAATTCAAAGATAAATTTAAGTAAGAGAAATTTTTGAGAATGAAGATGACATTAAAGAACAAGATTTGGATTATATTTAGGGAAAATTGGAAATGTTAAACTTGATGGAAAATGATAGTAAAAATCTTACTCCTTTAAGTATTAAACCACTTGAACTTGAATTAAAGATATTTCCTACCCATTTAAAGTATGTATTTTTAGGAAAGTCATCTCCATTTTTTATTATTATATCTTCTGAGTTAACTAAGATTCATGAGTAAAAGTTGATAGAAATGTTAAAAAAGTATAAAAGGGCTTTTAAATGGCTTTTAGCAGATATTAAAGGAATTAGACTGTCAATTTGTATGCACAAAATTTTATTAGATGAACAACTTGAACGTAATGCTAATCCTCAGAGAAAATTAAGCCCAATAATGAAAGAAGTTGTTAAAAAGGAGATTTTAAAAAGGTTAGATGATGGAATTATATATCCTATTTTAGATAGTGCTTGGGTTAGCCCAATTCACTATGTACCCAAAAAAGGAGGAGTACTGCTGAAGAAAATGAGAAAAATGAATTAATTCCAATAAGACAAGTAACTTGTTGGTGAATTTGCATTAATTATAGAAAATTAAATATGGCCACTAGAAAAGATTACTTTCCTTTGCCCTTTCTAGACCAATTGTTGGATAGATTGGCTATGAATAAGTATTGTTTCTCTTTAGATGGATATAACGGTTATTACCAAATTCCAATTGCTCCAGAGGATCAAGAGAAAACAACATTTACAAGCCCATAGGGAACATTTTCTATTTTTAGAGTGCCTTTAGGACTATGCAATGCACCTGCAACATTTCAAAGATGTATGATGTCAATTTTTAACAATTTTATAGAACATGGAATGAAAGTGTTTATGGACGATTTTTCCATATTTGGAACTTTGTTTAAATTATGTCTTAATAATTTAGAAAATGTTCTGGAAGTATGTGAAAAAGTTAATTTAGTATTAAATTGGGAAAAATATCAATTTATGATTGCAGCATGTATTGTACTTGGGCGTAAAATTTTTGAAAAAGGCTTGGAGGTAGACCCTGCAAAAAATCCATGTTATAGATAAATTATCAGTGCCTACTAATGTTAAAGGGGTGAGAAGTTTTCCATGACATGCCGGTTTTTGTAGGCGCTACATAAATAATTTTTCAAAAATAACTAAGCCTCTATGCCAACTTTTAGAAAAGGATACAAAATTTGATTTTAATGAAGAATGCATAAAATCATTTGAATTATTATAGAAAAAGTTAGTCACTACACCTATAATAGTACCACCTGACTGGGAAAAACCATTTGAAATAATGTGCGATGCTAGTGATTATGCTATTAGGGTTGTATCAGGAAAAATGCACGAAAAAGTTTTTAAAGTTATATATTATGCTAGTAAGACTCTAAATAATGGTCAAATTAATTATACCACTACTGAAAGAGAGTTATTAGCTATTGTTTATGCCTCTGATAAATTTATACCTTATTTAATTGGAACTAAATGTATAGTGCATACAGATCATTCTGCTATTAAAAATATAATGTAAAAGAAGGATGCTAAATCAAGATTAAAAAGATGGATACTTCTATTACAAGAGTTTGATTTAACCGTGATTGATAGAAAGAAAAAAAATTATCAAATAGATGATCACTTGCCTAGAATAGAAATAGAAATATTAACTAATTTTGTAAATGAAATTTTAGAGAATTTCTTTGATGAACAATTATATAGTATTGATGAAATGGATATACTGTGGTATGTTGATATTGTGTATTTGATTGTAAGTGATATTCTACCACCTGATATAAATAATTCACAATTAAAGAAGTTTATATATGATTCAAAAGATTATTTTTGGGATGACCCATTTTTATATAAAGAATGTAAAGATCTAATTATTAAAAGATGTTTGCCTTGTGAAGAAACTCAACAGATAATTGAAAGATGTTGTGATTTTGAATTTGGAGGACATTTCAGAATGAATAGAACTGCATATAAAATTTTACAAGCTGAATTTTATTGGCCTACTATTTTTAATGATGTTAATGATATATTAAAACATATGATAGATGTCAAAGTGTAGGAAATATTTCTAGAAGAAATGAAATGCCTCTATATTATACATTGGAAGTTGAAATTTTTGATGTGTGAGGATTAGATTTTATGGGACCATTTATGCCTTCATTTGGAAACCTATATATATTAGTTGTTGTTGATTATATGTCTAAATGGATTGAAGCTAATATTGTACCTAGATGTGATGCTGGAAGTGTTTCTAAATTTTTAATTAAAATTATTTTTATAAGATATGGAATGCCAAGAGTAATTATTACTGATCGAGGAACTCATTTTAAGAATAAGAGAATCAAAAAATTAATTGAGAATATGATATTGTGCGTGGATTCTCTACTGCTTATCATCCTCAAACTAGTATTCTAGCACAGATATCAAATCGTAAAATTAAATGTATCTTAGAAAAGGCTGTAAATTCTTATAAATTGGATTGGTCTGCTAGACTTGACACAACATTATGGGCATATAGAGCTGTTTATAAGACTCCTATAGGAATGACAACATACAGACAGATATTTGGAAAAAACATGCCACTTACCTGTAGAATTAGAGCATAAAGCATTTTAGGCTATTAAGGAATTTAATTTTAATCTAAAAAGGAGATTAGAAATGAAGCATATCATAATGCAAAAATCTATAAAGAGAAAATGAAAATAAGGCATGATTGGAAGATTATTAAGAAGAAATTTGAACTTGGACAAGAAGTTGTATTATATAATACAAGATTGAGATTGTTTGTAGGAAAACTGAAATTCAGATGGTTAGGGCCATTTAAGGTAATTAAATTCTATCATTATGAAACTTTTGTAATTAAAGTTCCTAACACTAGAAAGATATTTAAAGTTAACGGGCATTGTTTGAAACATTATTATATGGGGCACAAATCTCAATTTTAAAAAGTTTTAATGTTAAGTCAATCCAACGAAACAAATATTATGTCAGGCTGACGACGTTAAACCAAACACTTTTTTGGAGACAACCCATACTTATATGTCTATGTATTACTATTTAGTTTTTTAAGTGTTTTATATATTAGTAGATATTAATCCTACACAATTTCATTTATTATAAATTGAGTCAAATATTAGTATTGGAAGAAAAGCTGGAATTTAATTAAACAAAAAATGAAAATAGTAAAAAATTGCAACTTTCACCGACAGCACCAGAACAGGCATCGACGATGGCCAAGAAAGTGAATCTCAGTACTGGACGCACTAATTGGGAGCACCGGCAGTGCCGAGAGCGATTGGACGGTTTCTATCCCTTTTGGCGGACTTTGGCAGAATTTTGATCCATAATAATTGTTGGGAGGTGTTTTTAAAGTCCTAAAAACTTCCTAGGACACCTAGAAACTTTCTTTTTTTTTGGGATTGCATGGCTTCATATTCCAGAAATACTTGAAAGTATGGAGTTTTCAATAGAAGAAAGTTTTTTAGTTTTGACGCGTAGAGATTATACGATAAAGTTATTGCGAAGAAGAGGTTGATCAAAGAATAAGGATTTGTTAATCATGGGTTGATAAATCCAAGTGCTCCAGTTCATAAGGTCATTCAGCAAAGGCAATGGGAAGTTCTGTGTTACACTACCGCTACGGTCGTTTTACCTGTAGTGAAGGAATTCTATGTAAATTTACATGGAATTACCCAAGGAGTTGTCTTCATATGAGGTAAGGCTGTACAATTTACTCCTGTAAGGATTAATGAATTATATATGATAGAAAATTTTTCAATCTGTCATTATGCAAATTTCATTCCTGCATGAGATTTGATGCAAGATATTTATAATTTTTTGACGGATGAAAGCGATATGTGAGAATTACGAGATGAAGGATATATCAGTTTTCATGCTTCATAATTTAATCTAATTTTAAAGCAATGGAATTTCATTATTTGTGCAAAATTACTCCCTACTATGAAGATCAGTAGAGTCACCAAGGAGAGTGTTATTTTAAAACATCGTATTCAAATGGAAAAACCTATTGATGTAGGTTTAAATATATTTAAATTTGTGATGAGAATCACTATGAGTGAGCCAATTTATGGACTTGGGCATCCTTATACAATTTTTCTAGATTTGCAGTCAATCCCAAGTGTCATTGAAAGTTGGGAAAAAGTTTTACTATCATGGGAGCCCATGATCCCTATTGATGATCACTATATTGGTAATGGAAATGAAGCACTAAATGTTATTATAGATCCTTCTTCACATGCTTCATCTCCATTAATGCCTCCAACAGTTAGAAGTTCTCTTGCTTTAGAAAATAAATTGAATTAAATTAGAAGAAAACTTCAGAGTAATATGAAGGCAGAGGGAGATCTTAAGTAAAAAGTGTATTTTCATATATAAAAGTTAGTTTGTTGTTTTTTGTGAAAATGATTGTTTGTGAAATGTGTATTTATGAATTGAGATAAAATTTGTGTTTAAAAATACTCTATAAAAATTTCGGAGAAAATTGGAAGGAAATTGAAAATTTGAAAAATTAAAATAGAGAATTATGGTCCTTTAGCGCCGACGGTGCTTACATTGACGCTAACGGTGCTGAAATTGGCGTTGACGGTGCCTTCAACCCGAGAGCTATGAATTAACCTTTTAATTTAGGATTTTCTCCATAGACCTCCTTTTTTACCCCTTAAGTCACTTTCAACCTTCGATTTTGCACCTAGGGCATGATTTTGGGCTGAATTGAGGCAATTTAGAGGCAAACAAACTTTGGATTTTATCTTCTCTAGGTAAGAGCTACACTTTAAAGTATAAATTTTTTATTTTCACTAAGGATTTTTTTCGCACTGACTAAATCTGAAATTTTGAAAACTTTTGGGAGATTTTGAGAAAGTGCTTTGGCGAAAACTCTTACTTAGTGGATTTGAGTTTAAAGTGGTTTACATTTTTTATTTTCAAAATTTTTGGGATTTATCTGGAATTTTTATCAAATTTTTCCAGATTTCCTATGACACCTAGATCGAGTAAAAGGAAAATAGAATATTACAAACAAATGTTTATTAGTTTTAGATCCAGTGCTCGAATTCATAGTTTTCAAGAAAATAAAAAGTGATTCAGGATCAAGATTTTAAAAATCCGGGAGGAGAAGTTGAACGATTGATTATCACTCAGTAGTGGGAAAACTTCCTCTATTTTACTGCCAATGCATTAGTTGGGATTGTTTAGGAATTTTATGCCAACCTTCCTGAGGCTTCTGCTGATTTTATTTTTGTTCGAGAAAAAAGGGTGGAGTTTACTTCAAGAAAAATTAATGAGTTTTATCAATTCAAATATTTTTATAGATGCCAGTATCATTCATTTTCTGCTATAGATCAAGCCTTATATGAAGTTATTTCTTTTCTAACTATTGAGAAAAGGGAAAAAAAATGGAGCTAATGTTAACTTTCCATTATCTATGTTAAATGTAGTGTCTAAGGCTTAACATTATTTTATTTCTGGAAGGATGATTCCAATGAACCGTCATAATGAAGTAACCAAGGATAGAGCCATCCTTAACTATTGTATTCAACAAGTGTTGGATATAAATGTAGGCTTTATCATTTATATGAACATTCAATCTATTTCTCTGGGACAGACCATTGGTGGATTGGCGCACCCTGCTCTCATTTACACACTTTTTGAGCATGCAAGAGTTGATTTATGACCTGATGAGGAGAGGATTGAGCCTTAGAGACCGATTGGGCCTGCCAACATCAAGACTTATGTGTCCTATGTTGATTTGAGATCTGGAAGACAGGCTAGGGATATTCCTTCTACTTCTTGAAACCCCTACTTTTAGTGAGCCTAATTCAAGTGACCCCAGCAATAAGGAGTTGTTGGACAAGATGATGATTCAATAGAGAGATATGGAGGCCAAAAATGTTCACACTGATGATATGATTCACCAGAAATTTGAGTATGATGCTGCTTATGATTATGCTTTAGTAAGATACCTGAGGGGTGACTATACAGTTCAGTTCCCTTTTCACCCTACTTATACTCCTTAACAGTAGCAGAAATCAGATGTCGATGATGAAGAAGATAGTGACTGGTGATCTTTTTGTTTGTTTGTTTGTGTTTGTACTATGTAATTGTATTGTTTGTTATGCTTGTTTGGTTGTTAAACTATAATGTGGAAAAGTAATTTCACTTTTAGAGTTTAGTTTAGTTCTGTTGTTATTTTTAGCACCTTGTTATGTATTGTGATTAGCTCTTTCTGAACAAATTTTATATGTATTATGTGCAATTTAATGTTTTTAGCGTGGTAGTTTTCATATTAGCACCTGCAGTATTTGAAAATTTATGTTCAAAAGTAAGAATCTCCAAAAGGCATGATTTTTTTTATGTGTTTAATGCTTTCTCTTACTCTTCATTTTTAAAGTTCTTCATGTAAACATCTTTTAAAAATTTAAGTTTGGGGGCAGAAGGAAAAATATTTTTAGAAAAAGAGAAAGAACTTAATTTTATTTGTCCTCACTTAACTATATTTTCAAAATTTTAAATTTAACATGGCCCTTGGAATTAGGGGTTAACTTGGATAACTATATTTATGTTTCTAAATATATAGTAAATTTAATTATAAAATTTTTACTAATAAAGGTTAATACTAGGGGATATGGTATTTGGTAAATGAGAATAAGACCATGTTTTTCTATTTTAAGTAAACAAATTTGTATTTTTGGAGTATTAAAAATCTTAAAAGATTCATGTAAAAAGAAAAGAATTAAACTTCATAAAATCTTTGAGTTAATATAATTTTTTTAAGTGAAGAAATATAAAATCTTTTTAACATTAAGAAGAGCATAGTGAGGTTGAAAATCATTAAAGGTTATCCAGATATAGTAATCCTCACATACAGAAAAGAAAAAAAAAAGGAAAAAGAAAAGAAAAAAAAAGAAATGAAAAAGAAAAGATGTGAGGAGAAGCTTGAGGAGATGCCTAATTAAAAACTGGCTTCACTTGAATAAACTTAAGGAAAAAAACTTGGAAACATTTTTTTAAACTTTTGAATTGAATATTAACTTAATTATTAATAGAGTTTTATGAAGTTCTTTTTCATATGAATTTCTTAAGTGACTTTAATAAAACAAATTGCAATTTTTCTTTAAAAGAATAGAGGATAAAAAACCTTAGACTTGATTACTGAATATCCTTAAACCTTTATTATTAACTAGAGTTGTTTCGAATTTTTCTTAAGTTAAACTATTATATTTAGAGAACTAAAATATGAAAGTCTAAAAGTTAAATTCTTTACCATAATTCATATTTTTAGTTAGTAGAGAAGCTAGTTTAGGACAAGTAACTTGTAAGTTTGGGCGATTTTGATACTCTGAAAATATATGCATTTTTAGACCTATTATTTATACCTATTTTTGGTGATATTGCACTTTAATGGAAGGTATTTTGATATTTTCTTGCAGGTTGTTGATTTTTAGGGCTTAAAGTAAAAAGAAAACAAAAAGGATGAAATTTGGAGTCAAAATGACGTTTTTGAGGAAAAACTCAGCACCGACAGCGCCAAGGTTAGCGTCGACGGTGCAGAACAGCCGAAAGCTGGAGGATTTTTACTGAGCATTGTTGGTGCTAGTCTGTGGTTCAGACTTAATTTCTAGAAGGTTTGATGTATTTGCATAATTTTTGAAGAGTTTATGGAGGCACCTCTTGGAGACCTGACCTTCGGCTTTATTTGGGGCCAAATTTCATTAGAAAAGGGGCTCCTCTATGTTCATTTTTTGCCCTACAACATTCTACTACACTACATTTCAATAATCCATCTTCATTCCACCATATATTGGAGTCAATTAGCAATTTTTTTTTCATAGTTTAGAGTATTTGTGGTGAGAATTAGTGTGAAACTTTCTGTAAGAGTGTTGGAGAAGGAGAAAAGTGAGAGAGTTCTTCTTCTTGCATTTCTAAGAAAAGGAATAAGTTTATTTGTTTATTTAGTGCCGTATGAACTTTATTTTATATATGAAATTTTTGTTTTGTCGTATCTTTCTCATGAATTTTGAGTAGTTTCCTCTATCTTTCCCCCTACCCTAATATCTAGAGAAATGAAGAGATAATATGATTGTGCCATAACTAAAATATAAAATAAATTGTGATGATTTTTCAACTCTGAGCTTAATATACTTTTTAATTTGGCCAATTAATTTTTTAAAATATGTTGTGAAACATATGATCTGGGAGATTAAGTATGTGTTCTACAAGAGAGTGAGGATTACATTTGATTGCATGAAGGAGAAATTTGTTCATGAAATTAAGTGCAAATAAATAGAGAAATATTCCTTGTTTGGCGTAGAATTGGAGAATGTTTAAGGTGAAAGACTAAAATCCCTAATTTGGTCTTAGTATTTAAAAACTAAAGTGAGAGTTAGCCTTCGGATGAAAGGAAGTGGGAGCTCTGGAGTGGGAACTGGTATCCTCCTAGCCTAGCCTTGGATTTAGGGACTAAACCTAAGATTAACTAATGATTTTCTATGCACTGTATCAGGGTAGAGTATTAATGATTTTCATTTCACCAAAATTTCATTGTAGTGTGAAGGATGCTTTTTCACATAGTAAATCTTCATTACATAAACATAAGTTAGTAGCTTAATAGTTATTATTAAAAATTTGCATTTCAGTTTTGCTAATAGTTAAGTAATTTTGTTTGGTTAACATATCACATTCAAAATTAGTGACAGTGATTTTGTTTGATTTTCTATAAATTTCCTTATAAAATTTATCATTGCTAATTTACACCTTCCCCGTGAGATCAATATTTTTTGCTTAAATCTAAAGTCCATTTTTACTTGATAATGATGCGTATTCTTGCATGGAATCTCATTATTATTTACCAATAATTATATATATTTTACAAAACTTACTTTTCATACAATGATCAAGTTTTTGGCGTTGTAGTGGTGTCAACTTCATAAATCCTTACATTAAAAAAAATCAAGATCAGCCATGGAGGTGGCTTAGTAAATAGAAAGGCTTGGGCTGGCCACCAGGGTCAATTGGTGGGTGGAAATTGATGCTTAGGTGGATGGATGAAGAGCTCTAGTAACCAATCAACTTGGGCAGCTTAGGTGAGTTTAATTTTAAGTTTTGGCCAATGGGGGCTCCTTAGGGTGTCTGTTTGTGGCGGCTGAGGAGGTGGCTGGCCAGGGTCTAGTCACTTCTTGGCTCGAGAAGGTCAGGGGAGAGTTAATTATGATTTACTCCCAATGGGAAGGGATGATGGCAAAGTATTTTCAAATAAGGCTGAAATATGATTAAGATCCCTTAAATTAAGGGACCTTTGTTCCATAGCACACCTAG
This sequence comes from Phalaenopsis hybrid cultivar, assembly GCA_002079205.1. NCBI lineage: Eukaryota > Viridiplantae > Streptophyta > Magnoliopsida > Asparagales > Orchidaceae > Phalaenopsis > Phalaenopsis hybrid cultivar. The sequence goes on from JXCR01144404.1 coordinate 72,755, forward strand.
GTGGTTTAGGTGGGTTTAGGCTGGTCAATAGAGTCCAAATGGTGGTTATGGTCACATTAATTTTGTGACTTTGGCATGACTAAGTCAATTTTGGTGAAGGGGTTCAATTTGGGTGAAAATGGCTTTAAGTTGGGTTTGTGTTAGAATAGCCATGACATTGAGCCAAATTGATTGATTAATTTGCCGCAGATGATTGTCATGAGGAGTTCAAAAAATATTTGGAGTGATTGTGAATTGGTTTGGAGGTTCAATTTGGAGGATTTTGGGCATTTGGTCAATTTGGGAGTAAAGTTGAGTTTAGGTTTGGCTAAAGTTGGATTAGGTCCAAGTTGATGGTTTAAAATGGTCTAGAGGAATGTCATATAGAGTTTTTAAAATATTTTGGGTGTCAATTTTGGGGTTAGGGCATTCGATTTGGTGGAATTTGGACACAACCAATTTGGGGATTTTGATTGTGTGTTGTAATTGAGTGAAATTGAGGCTTGAATAAGGCTAATTGAAGCTCCAATTTGAAGTGTAAGATTGCTCAAGATAATTTTGGATTCAAACTTGGGCAATTGAGTGGATCGTATGGTTCAATTAGGTGAGATTAAGTCATAGGGTCAAAATTGGGGGTTTAATTTGGATCAAAATTGAGCTCAAATCATTGGTCAACTAGGCATGGATTTGGTTTGAATTGATCATATTTACCCAAGGAAAATATGTTGAGATTTTCATACCTATTTTATACTATTTTTAATGATATTGCACTTTAAAGAAAGGTATTTTTGATGTTTTGTTGCAGGAATGATGAATTAGGCTCATTGGAGCAAAAAGATGCAAGAAGGAGCGAATTTAGAGCGAAAATGACCAAAATGTGGAGAATTGAACTAGGCCTCTGACAGTGCCCTCGACCCCGTCGAAGGTGAGTTTTTCTCGAGGCTACAAGAAAAAATTCTAAAGAAGTCCGCCGATGGCGACCTCGAGGCCGCCGACGGCGAGCTCCGCGGTTATGCCTACTCAAGCTTTGGATAAGGCCAAATTTTGAAAGGATGCTTACGCAACTCTTGAAAACCTCATCCACAACTTTAATAGACTATTTTGGTCAAAAACTAAGAGAGGGGGGGAGAATTTAGAGAGTCAAGAAAGTGCTAGTGAGAGTTCCTAGAGGTTAGAAAGGTTCCAGAATTGTGAGGAATTCTTCGAGAGATTGTAAGAGTGGAGGGAAAGTGAGAGATTTCTTCCTCTTTCCACTTCGAAGAAGAATTCTGTGTGCTGTAAAGAAAGAAAGAGATTCAGAGGAACTTCGAGGAGCAATATTATGAGGAATTCTTCGAGAAATTGTAAGAGTGGAGGGAAAGTGAGAGATTTCTTCCTCCTTGCTCGTTTAAAAATCTGTAAAGAAAGGAAGAGATTTAAAGGAACTTCGAGGAGTGTTCTTGGGGAGAAATTAGAGATAAGTTATTTACTTGTTGTAGTTTGTATGAATTTGATTTTATATATGAATTTTGAGTTTTGTTGTGTTTTCCCAATGAGATCTAAGTAATTTTCTCTACCTTTCTCCTTGTCTCGAGATTTGTGAAATGATGATTTGAATTGCTGAAGCAAGAAAATGTTTAGGAAATTTTGATGATTATTTCACTTTAATCTTAATTTACTTTCAATCTAGCCAATTGATTTGTTAAAATATGTTGAGTTTTACAACTAAATTGAAGATTATATCCTAGATTCAAGGAGGTCAAAGTCCTTGGTAGTCGGGTGCAAATAAATAGGGAAATAATATTATGAGGCATAGAATTGGAGATTTTAGAGTGATATACTAAAATTCCCAATTTGGTCCTATTGTTTGGGTGCTGAAGTGTAGATGTTAGCCCTCAGGTGAGGGGAACATGGGAGCTCCAAAGTGAGAGCCGGTATCCTCCCAGCCTAACCGCAGATTCAGTAAACAAGCATAGGGTTAGTCAATGTTCTTTATGCTTGTACCAAAGGGTAAAGAATAGGTATGCTTGTATTAGGCACAATATAAATTGAACTAATTCACTTTATTCATTCACTATAATTTCTTGACAAGGAGAAATTTCTTATATATTGAATATCACAATTAAACCCTCATTAGTATCATTAGTTATTTAATAGTTTCTAAAATTACATACTTATTTCAATTGCCTATTAGTGACAGATAAGCAAGTTGAACTTTTTTGTTGTGATTAAAGTATTGCTTTTCTAAAATCTTAGTTTGCAGTTCTAAACCAATCTCTATGGGATCGATATCTAAGACTCCATTAAAGCCTTATATTACTTAAGCAATACGTATACTTGCGTTGATAAGTGTGACTTTATAATTATTGAATATTTATTAGGTCCATATTTATATTATATTTTAAGCATATAAAAAGTCATTATCAAGTTTTTGGCGTCGTTGTCGGGGAGTGATTGAGTGAGTGAGTTAAATCACGATTAGAGTAATAGACAAATTAGGATTATTAGAAAATTTTTACTTCAATTGCAACTTATTTTTATATTTAGTTAATTATATTACTGAGTACTGATTTTAAATTGTTTGCGTAAATTTGGACCTTAAAATCTTATACCTTACGATTCAGAATTAGAACTCATTGTTAGAAGGATTAGAAGATTTAAAAGAGAACCTAGAAATTCTGATACAATGGAAAACAACATGAACAATCAAAGAATAGAGAATGAACACCAACCTAGACCCCTACGAGATTATGCAAATCCTACAGGAGATGAAACTCACTTATCTATCCAAAATCCTGATGTAGTTGTTAATTCATTTGAGCTTAAACCCGCTATTATCCAAATGGTACAAACTGATCAATTCGGAGGTACACCAAATGAAGATCCGAACTTACATCTCGTTAGTTTTTTAGAACTGTGTGCTACTTTCAAATATGACAGAGTCTCAAGCGATGCTGTTAGACTTAGACTTTTTCCTTTTTCACATAGGAATAAGGCTAAGATGTGGTTAAATTTGTTAGCACCAGGATCTATTAGAACTTGGGGAGAGCTTTCACATAAATTTCTATCCAAATATTTCCCTCCATCCAAAACTGCAAAACTCAAAAATGACATAACATCATTCTGTCAGATTGATGGAGAGTCAATATGTGAAGCTTGGGAGAGATTTAAAGGTCTTCTTAGGAAGTTCCCTCATCATTCGTTACCAGATTGTTCATAATTCAAACTTTTTATAATGGATTAGTGGGATCTCTTAGATCGATTATAGATGCTGCGGCTGTTGGGTCAAACATTTTACAATGGATTAGTGGGATCTCTTAGATCGATTATAGATGTTGCGGCTGGTGGTTCTTTCTGTCAAAACCTTTTCATGAGGCTTATTCATTAATAGAAGAGATGGATACCATAAACTTTCAATGGCCCTCTGAACGGCTATATCCTTAAAGAGTAGCTAGTATCCATAATTCTGATGCAATATCTATATTAGCTTCGCAGATTGCTGCAATATCAAAGAAACTAGATCATTATGGGATGAATTATTCTCCTGCTTCGTAGATTGCTGCAATATCAAAGAAATTAGATCATTATGGGATGAATTATTCTCCAACCTTATGATGGAAGAGAATTCATCTTGGCAATTTGTGGATGTTCAACCATCATATGAGACTTTAAATGCTATTAATAGACCCAACAACCCTTATTCAAACTATTATAACCCGGGTTGGAAGAATCATCCAAATTTTAACTTGAATAACAATTCTTCTACAAATGAATAATGGGCAAACAACCCTGTGAACCTATTAGGAAATTCAACCAAGGAAATGTTAACTACAGACCTTCTTATCCTCCAGGATTTATCAGTAACACTCAAATTAAGGAGAAGAAGTTGTCTATGGAAGAGCTGATATTAAACATAAGTCAACAATTATAGAATCAAGGAAATCAATTCAAAATTCAAGGAAATCAATTAAAAAATCAAGGAACTGCAATTAAGAATTTTGAAAACCAATTGGGACATATTGCTACTGCACTTAGTAACCGAACATTAGGAACTTTTCCTAGTACTGTGGAACCAAATCCTAATGATCAAGGAAAATAACAATCAAAGCGATACAATTACGAAGTGGAAAAGAATTGGAAACAAGGGTGCAAAAAGAAATAGAAACAAAAAAGAGAAAAAAGAGAAGGATCATGAATATCCAGATTTAGAGTATCCATTTACACCAATGAAAATTACTGTGGA
>JXCR01144404.1:77017-131911 GCA_002079205.1 Phalaenopsis hybrid cultivar
ACAGAATAAATAATTTTCCAAATTTTTAGAAATTCTTAAGAAGTTAACAGTGAATATTCCCTTCGTAGAAGCTTTAGAGCAAATGCCCAATTATGTAAAATTTACGAAAGATATTATGAACAAGAAAAGGAAGTTCACGGATAATGAAACTGTTGCACTTAGCAAAGAGTGTAGTGCATAAGAAAAGGAAGTTCACGGATAATGAACAAAAAAAGGAAGTTCACGGATAACGAAACTGTTGCACTTAGCGAAGAGTGTAGTGCAATTATTCAAAAAACCTTTCTGAAAAACTAAAAGATCCTGACAGTTTCACTATACCATGTGCTATTGGAGAAAAAATTTATGGAAGAGCGTTATGTGATTTGGGAGCCAGCAATAATCTTATGCCTCTATCAATTTTCAAAAGATTAGGATTAGGAGAAGTCTCACCTACTTCTGTAACTCGTTAGTTAGCGCATCGTTCAGTTACTTATCGTGAGGGAGTTATAGAAGATGTGTTAGTAAAAGTTGATAAATTTTAATTAGCAGACCGATCAGTTACATATCCTAAGGGAGTTATAGAAGATGTGTTAGTAAAAGTGACCTCTATCAATTTTCAAAAGATTAGGATTAGGAGAAGTCTCACCTACTTCTATAACTCTTCACTATATCAATTTTCAAAAGATTAGGATTAGGAGAAGTCTCACCTACTTCTGTAACTCTTCAGTTATCGGATCGATCAGTTACATATCCTAAGGGAGTTATAGAAGACGTGTTAGTAAAAGTTGACAAATCTTAGGAGAAGTCTCACCTACTTCTGTAACTCTTCAATTAGCAGATCGATCAGTTACATATCCTTAGAAGACGTGTTAGTAAAAGTTGACAAATTTATCTTTCCGGTGGATTTTATTGTCTTAGATATGATTCTTCAATTAGCAGATCGATCAGTTACATATCCTAAGGGAGTTATAGAAGATGTGTTAGTAAGGATAAATTATCGTTCAGTTACATATCCTAAGGGAGTTATAAAAGATGTGTTAGTAAAAGTTGATAAATTTATCTTGTTCAGTTACATATCCTAAGGGAGTTATAGAAGATGTGTTAGTAAAAGTGAACAAATTTATCTTTCTTTCAGTTACATATCCTAAGGGAGTTATAGAAGATGTGATAGTAAAAGTGGATAAATTTATCTTTCCGAAAGATTAGGATTAGGAGAAGTCTCACCTACTTCTGTAACTCTTCAGTTAGTGGATCGTTCACAAAAGATTAGGATTAGGTGAAGTCTCACCTACTTATGTAACTCTTCAGTTAGCAGATCGTTCAGTTACATAAGGATTAGGAGAGGTCTCACTTACTTCTGTAACTCTTCAGTTAGCGGATCGTTCAGTTACTTAATAAGGGAGTTATAGAAGATGTGTTAGTAAAAGTGGATAAATTTCTCTTCCTTATTGATCTTGTTGTTTTTAATATGGAGGAAGATAAGGAAATACCTATTATTTTAGGGAGACCATTTTTAGCTAATGGAAAAGCTATGATAGATGTTCAAAAAGAAGAATTAACTATGAGAGTTAATGATCAAGAAGCCGGAAAAGCTATGATAGATGTTCAAAAAGGAGAATTAACTATGAGAGTTAATGATCAAGAAGTACTCGAAAAGCTATGATAGATGTTCAAAAAGGAGAATTAACTATGAGAGTTAATGATCAAGAAGTGGCTTTTAACATTGCAAAATCTATGAAATACCCTGCTGTTGAAAGAGATATTGAATGTTTTCGCATGAAAATTATTGAACATCTACTGAAGTAGATGTTCAAAAAGGAGAATTAACTATGAGAGTTAATGATCAAGAAGTGACTTTTAACATTTGAAATCTATGAAATACTCTGCTATTGAAAGAGATAATGAATGTTTTCGCATGGAAATTAGTGAACATCCGAAATCTACGAAATATAATTAACTATGAGAGTTAATGATCAAGAAGTGACTTTTAACATTGCGAAATCTATGAAATACATACTGTTGAAAGAGATAATGAATGTTTTTGCATGGAAATTAGTGAACATCTATTGAAAGAACATATTAAAGATCATTTTGAAGATAAAAAGCATTTTGAAGAAGAAGAACATTTTAAAGAATATTTCAAAGAGAAAGAACGATTTGAAGAGAGTGACAAAATTTTTCTGGACGAATTAGAAAATTAAGAATTAGATTATGTTCAGGAAAGATTTAGGATGTTTGATATTACGAAAAATGTCGATAAAAATATATTTCCATCAATTATAAGACCACTTGAACTTGAGTTAAAAATACTACTTAGCCAATTGAAGTATGTATTTTTAGGAGACTCATCTACATTACCTGTTATTATATCTTCATAATTAAATGATTTGCAANGATGAAATTATTTGGGACGAATTAGAAAATGAAGAATTAGATTATGTTCAAGAAAGATTTGAGATGCTCGATATTACAGAAAATGTTGATAAGAATATATTTCTGTCAATTATAAAACCACTTGAACTTGAGTTGAAAATATTGCCCAACCACTTGAAATATGTGTTTCTGGGAGACTCATCTACATTACCTATTATTATATCTTCAGAATTAGATGATTTGCAAGAGAAAAGATTGTTAGATACATTGAAAAGATATAAGAAAGCTTTTGGTTGGACCTTAGCNTTGCAAGAACAAAGACTCTTAGATACATTGAAAAGATATAAGAAAGCTTTTGGTTGGACCTTAACTGATATTACAGAAATCAGTTCTTCAATCTGTATGCAACAAATTATATTAGATGACCAATATAAACCAAGAGTTGATCCACAAAGAAGATTAAATTCGATGTTGAAAGAAGTATTTAAGAAGAAAATTTTCAAATGGTTAGACACTGGAATTATATATTCAATTTCAGATAGTGCGTTGGTAAGTCCAATTCATTGTGTTCCTAAGAAAGGAGGAGTGACTGTTGAAACAAAAGAAAATATGATTCACTATTCATTGTGTTCCGAAGAAAGGAGGAGTGACTGTTGAAACAAAAGAAAATAATGAATTAATATCTATCAGACAAGTTATTGGGTGGCGTATTTGCGTTGATTATAAAAAATTAAACACTGCCACCAGGAAAGATCACTTCCCTTTATTCTTTTTAGATCAGATAGTAGATAGACTTGCTGGGCACAAATATTTTTATTTTTTAGATAGATATACCTGTTACCATCAAATTCCTATTGCTCTTGAGGATCAAGAAACGATAACATTTACTAGTCCTTTTGGAAATTTTGCTTCTCGAAGAATGTCTTTCGGATTATGTAATGCACCTGCAACATTCCACAGAAGTATGATGTCCAAATTTAGTAAGTTAATTGATGATGGGTTGGAAGTATTTATGGATGATTTCTTTGTATTTAGAACATCACTTGATCCATGCTTAAATTACTTTAAAAAAATGTTAGAGTTATGTGAAAGAACTAATTTGGTTATGAATTGGGAGAAATGTCAATTTATGGTTGCAGGAGGAAGTGTGTTAGGGCATAAATTTTCAAAAGATTGTATGGAAGCAGACCGTGCAAAAATTCAAGTTATATCTAAACTAACACTCTTACTAATGTAAGAGAGGTTAGGAGTTTTCTTGGATTGTTCAGTTAAATATTTTTTAAAAATTACCAAACCTCTATGCCAACTTTTAGAAAAGGACAAGAAATTTGAATTTTTTGAAAGTTGTTGAAATGCCTTTGAGTTATTAAAGGAAAAATTAATCACAACCCCTATTATAGTTTCACCTAACTGCATTTGAGTTATTAAAGGAAAAATTAATCACAGCCCCTATTATAGTTTCACCTAACTGGGAGAATATTTTAACTGATGTGTGATGCTAGTGATTATGCTATTGGAGCTGTTCTTGAATAAAGGTATGAAAAAAATTTTAAACTTATATACTACGCAAGTAAAACTCTTAATGATGCTCAAATAAACTATATTGTTACTCAAAAAGAGTTACTAGTCATTGCGTATGCTTTAGATAAATTCAGATCTTTATAAATTGGAGTTAAATGTGTTGTTCATACTAATCACTTTGCTATTAAATATCTGATGTAAAAGAAGGATGCTAAACCAAGGTTGATTAGATGGATACACTTAATGCAAGAATTTGATCTTGTGGTTATTATTAGAAAGGGAATTGATAATCAAATTGCTGATCATTTGTCAATATTAGAAAACTAAGAATCATTTGACACTGACAATGAAATTACAGACAGTTTACTTGATGAACAACTTTATAATATTAATGAGTGAAAAATATCATGGTATGCTGATATTGTTAACTGTAAGTGATATTTTGCCACCTATGCTGACATTAGCAACAAAGGAAATTCATTCATGATGAAAAAGTATTTTTTTTGGGATGAGGCTTATTTATATAAATAATGTAAAGATCTGATTATGAGGAGATGTGCGCCTTATGAAGAAACTGAGCTGATCATTCAGAAATATCATGATTCTGAATTTGGAGGACATTTTGGGATTGATAAAACTGCTTATAAAATTTTACAAGCTAGATTTTATTGGCCTACTATATTTAGAGACTTTTATAGATACATAAAAACTTGTGATTGATGTCAACGAGTAGGTAATATATCTAGAAGAAATGAATGCCTCTAAATTTCATGTTAGAAGTTGAGATCTTTGATGTTTGGTGATTAGATTTTATGGGACCGCCTCTGAATTTCATGTTAGAAGTTGAGATCTTTGACGTTTAGGGATTAGATTTTATGGGACCATTTATTCCTTCATTTGGAAACTTACATATATATTAATTGCAGTAGACTACGTTTCTAAAATTAGATTTCATGGGACCATTTATTCCTTCATTTGGGAACTTATACATATTAATTGCAGTCTAGATTTTATGGGACCAATTATTCCTTCATTTGGGAACTTATATATATTAATTGCAGTAGACTGAAATGAAATGCCTCTGAATTTCATGTTAGAAGTTGAGATCTTTGATGTTTAGGGATTAGATCTTATGGGATCATTTATTCCTTCATTTCTAAACTTATATATATTAATTTCAGTACACTACGTTTCTAAGTGGATTGAAGCACAAGCTTTACCTCGTTGTGATGCTCAAAGTGTTTAAAGGTCTTTAATGAAAAATATTTTCACTAGATACGGAATGCCTAGAATGATTATCACTTACGGAGGATCCCATTCTAGAAATAAATATATTCAGATATTGGCAGAAAAATTTAATATTATTCATTGAATCTCTACTGCCTATCATCCTCAAACCAGTGAGTTAGCTGAAGTGTTTAATAGAGAGATTAAGCAATTACTTGAAAAGATTGTAAACCCTAGTAGAATAGATTGGTCCACTAGATTGGATACCGCATTATGGGCTTATCAAACTGCTTAAAAAACTCATATTGGAATTGACCCCTTACAGATTGATTTTTGGAAATACTTGTCACTTACTAGTAGAATTCGAGCATAAAGCATATTGGGTGATTAAAAAAGTCAATTATAATTTGAAAGATGCTGGTAAGAAGAGATTATTATAACTAAATGAATTGGAAGAATTAAGCAGTGAGTATTATGATAACGACAGAATTTATAAGAAAAAATTAAAGTTATGGCATGATCAGAAGACTAGCTAGAGGAACTTTAAACCAGGACCAGAACTTTTACTTTACAACACTAGGGTGAAGTTATTTCTTAGAAAATTGAAGTCTCGTTGGTTAGGACCCTTTACTGTGACTCAAGTTTATACTTACGGAGCTATTGGAATTGAAGATCCAAAGATGAGAAATAGATTTAAAGTAAATGGACATAGATTGAAACCATATTATGAGAATAAAAGACCAAATTTTAAAAAGGTTTTAATGATCAATCAACCAGAATGACACCTGAATAGGTCGGGCTGACGACGTTAAATCAAGCGCTTCATGGGAGGCAACCCATATTTATCTTTTCTTTTATCATGATTATAGTAGTTTTTATTTGAAATTATCATTAGTTTGTGGTAGTGTTAAGCTCTACTACTCTTATTTACCCTTGAAACATCAAAAAAGTTGGATCCATGAAGAAAAATTGGAAAGCATTCGGAATAGAGCGAAACTATGCAAATTTTTCCTTGGGCGCCGACGGTGCTCTCAATGCCGCCGACGGTGGGTTTTTCCCAAGAGTACAGACAAAATTAATATAGAAGCGTGCCGACGACACCATCGACCACGCCAACAACACCATCAACCCCGCCGACGGCGAGACCGGCAAATTGGTGTTCACTTAGGTTAACATGGAAGTTTTTGGCGGTTCTTGGCCATTTTTGGGCGGCAATTGTCTTTTTAAACTCAAAAATTTTATTTCTAGTTCATATTTTCCCTCCAAAAACAAAGTGAAACTCCACCAATTTCATTCTTATGGCGTTTAATTCCCCTGATAATCCCAGAATGTGAGTTTTCAATCGGCAAAAGTTTATTAGTGCGGAAGCACAGCGAATCTTCAACAACTTACTGATAAAGAAAAGATTGATCAAGGAACGAGGATTTGTAAATAAAAGATTGAATAATCCCACGATGGATATTGAAAAAATGATAGTGCGGCAAAGATGGGAAGTGTTGTGCTACACTACCGTTGTCGTGGTTGTTCCAGAGGTGAAAGAATTTTATGCAAATTTGCATGGAATCAACCAAGGAGTTATTTATGTGCGAGGATGATGGATCACTTTCACTCATGCACGGATCAACAAATTATATATGATAGAGAATGTTCATGTCTGCCACTATTCCAATTTCGTCCCAATGAGAAACCGAATGAATGAGATTTACCAATGTTTAACGGACGAAACTGACAACTAGGAAACAAGAGAAAATGGGTATGCTAGTTTTTTTGCGACACTCCTAAATCCCATCTCGAAACATTGGCACTTTTTCTTTTCTATGAAACTGTTACCAACAATGAAAATTGGTAAAGTTTCTAAAGAAAGTGTCATTTTGAATTACTGCATCCAAAGGGGACTGTTGATCGACATTGGATCTATATTTGTGAAGTCAGTTTTGGGCCTGATCATTCATGGATCAACTTATGAGCTTAGGCACCCCTCCACAATTTTCTCACTTTGCATTCAGTTCCAAGTGTCCTATGAAAACTGGGAAAATGTACTGCTACCTTGGAAGCCTTAATTGAGAGATTCCCAGTTTTTGAAGATGAAAATGACATGGCCATTATAGTAGATCAAGCATCTCAAATTCATTACCAGTTCAACCCTTAGTCCCTGATAAGTCGTTGGTGATCCTGTGCTGAATTAAGAAATTGGAAAAGGAGGTATAAAATGTCATGAATGTCATTAATAATATCTCCAATTTCTTCGATCATCTAGACTGGAGGATGAAGGAACATTTCAAGCACTCTGGACATTTAAAAGATAGCTTAGTACGACTAATGAGAAGGATGAAATTAGTAGAAGAGGATTCCATTGAAGAATTTCCATTTCGTCCCTTCTACAACTTCTTTGTTCATGTGAAATCAATGGGTGATCTCAGAGGAAAATCGAGTACCGAGTCTGAAGATTAGTAGATTTACATTACTACCTATTTGTCTATCTATGTATTTTGATTTGAACTTTTCATTTGCTTTGCTTTAGAATTATTCTTGTAGATCTCTGTATAGTTGAGACTAAGCATAGGATGTTTTGTCTTCAGCACTTTGAGTGTTGCGGCTTGGATTACGACGCTGAATTAATGTATTGAGGTTGAAAAAATATCAAACTTATGTGTGTTATGTAACGTACATTGTACCCCTTGGAATTTATATATAAATGTGATGTTTTGTGTTGTGAAATTTTATATGTGCTAAGTAGATCATTTAGTCACTTAAAATTATGTGTATAATGATTAAAAAGATGTCGTTAAGGCTTGAAATTGATCGAAATCACAAAAATCTAAAATTTGGAGAAAATCAATAGAGCCCGCCGACAGCGCCCTCAATGCCGTCAACGACTAGATTTACTTGAGATTTAAGATTTTAATTCCAATAGAGTGCGCCGATGGCGCCACCGACCACGCTGACGGTGAGCTCACAAAAAAACACCTTTAACCGTGAATTTGACCAGTCAACCGCCACTATTCATCATCCCCTTCCTCCTAAAAATGCCATTTTCAAACTAGGGCTTGAAAGATCTTGGATTGGGAGGCAATTTTAAGGCCCGGATTTGAACATATCTAGGTAAGAGCTTCACTCCAAGAAAAAAATATTTGATTTTCACCATGGATTTCATCCACATTGAGGAGATCCAAAAAATTTGAGAATGGGAAGAAAATTTGGGAAGAAATTCATGGATCTTAGTGTTGAACTCTTTGAATTACCATTGAAAGCCATGACTTGTATATTTGAAGTAATTTTTGGAATTTTTCTATAATTTGATTAGATTTAAATGCCTCCACGTCAAACGAGAAGAGTTGAGTTCCACGACTCTCGCTTCATCAATGCAATGGCTCAAACAAAATTTACTTCCATATTTAAAGGAAAGAGTGCATACAAGATCGAGTTTTTGAAAGTCTGGGAAGAGAAATTGAACAAGTTATTGCACAGTGAAGGTGGGAAAACTTTTGTTACACCACCAATAAAGCTAACGCAAATGTTGTAAAGGAATTCAATGCCAACGTAATGTATTCTGAAGATGAAATTGTTCAAGTGCATGAATTTTCTGTTGAGTTTACTGCCGCTTGCATCAACACCTTTTACAAAATCCCCAATTCTTATAGTTGTCACTATGAATCCTTTAGTACAATGGAAGACCCCCTCAATGATGTGATCAACTTTCTCACTAATGGGAAAGGAACGTGGAAGATAAAGCAGCGAGAACGGGTAAATTTTTCTGCTTTCATGTTGAATGCCACCTCTAAGCGTGACACTATTTTATTTCCTCACCCTGTTACTGAATTATCACCATAGTGAGGTATCTAGAGATAGAGCTATTCTGAATTTCTATATTCAGAATAGTAGAACTATAAATGTGGGGAGAATAATTCTTAATAATATATTAACTACGGCAAGGAGTGAGACTAGTGGAGGTCTATGACATCCTGGCCTTACTTATGCACTTTGCCAACTTTCTGGAGTGGAAGCTGGAGATGAAGAATGGGTTTATCCTATGAAACCCATTAGTAAGGCCAATTTTAAAACTTATGAATCCTAATGGGTTTATCCTATGAAACCCATTAGTAAAGCTAATTTGAAGACTTATGAATCCCATGAGAAATGGAGAACTTGAAGTAGGAGTCAAGAGCCTTCTACTAGTAGAGATGTCCCCTCTACAAGTTATGACCTTCCGCCTTGGGAGTATAAGTCAAGAACCTTCTACTAGTAGAGATATCCCCTCTACTAGTTATGATCTTCCTTCCTCTAAGATAAGAACCTTCTACTAGTAGAGATGTTCCCTCTACAAGTTATGACCTTCCACCTTCTAGTTCCCTACCTTGACTGATTTGATGAATGAGTTGACCTTACAACGGAAGAGCATAAAATTAATAAATGAAAGATTTAAGGTTTAGAACGTCGACATGATTACGATAGTGAGTACCTTCAAAGGCATTCAAATTTTGAGTAGCTTACTATGAATTAGGCCCGACACTATAGAGGTGAGCCTGATGTTACCTTCCTTGAGTGCCCCCGATATACTCAGTATTAGCCCGATCCATCTGTTGATCAAGGAGACAAAGACATAGTTTGGGATTTTGATATATGAATGTAATTGATGTACTTGTACTTCTATTTTTGTGTTCTCTTGTAATAGAAATGGATGTTTATGTGTATTTACACTTTCGTTTTTATTATTATGTCGTACTTGGATTATTTTTAATTATTGTTATAAAGTTAGTGTTATAGGTAAAATTGCATGTGTAGTATAATAGATGTTCAAAATGATTTTTTAATGTAATGTGATTTTTATTTCGCATTTTAATTATAATTGTTTGATTTAGTATTGTGGTTGTGTTAGGAAATATTGTGCTTATTTAATATTTTAGTTTTATACTTATTTCAAAATTTTATTACCTAGAAATTCTTCTAACGATTTATATGTGTAGAAAGCTCCTAATATTACAGACCAGGTGAGGTAAAAATTTGAGAAGGCATGCAAAAATTTTAAAATAATGTAAATGCCTACAATACTGAGGTATGACTTATCTTTATAGTTTTTCTTTCCACCTGTATTATTTCATGTTTAAATATTTAAGTTTGGGGGAGGGAAGAAAAAGATTAACTATTAGATGTCCTCTATTTCAATATTTTGGAATTAATTGCAAAATATTTAAAAATGCAAGTTTGGGGGAGGGAAGAAAAAGATTAACTATTAGATGTTCTCAATTTAAATATTTTTAAAATTTATGTTTGGGGAGGGAAGAAAAAGATTAACTATTAGATGTCCTCTATTTCAATATTTTCAAAAATTATATGATTTCATGTATTGAATTTAATTCAGGTAACTATATTTTTATAACTATTTAAATATTGGAGGGAAGAAAAAAATTAACTATTAGATGTCCTCTATTTCAATATTTTAAAAAATTATTTAGGGAGGAAAGAAAAAGATTAACTATTATATGTTCTCAATTTAAATATTTTCAAAAATTATTAATATGATCTATATAGTGAATTTAATTCAGTAACTATTATTTTATAGCCATTTAAATATTATGGTAGATTTAAAGAAATATTTTTGTAATTAAAATTAATTTTGTAACTTAAGATATTTAGTATAAGAGAATAAGATTATAGTTAACTATTTAAAGTAAAGGAAACTATAATTTAAAGTATTAAGAATCTGGAAATTCATTTTGAGAAGAATAGATTGGGGCTCAATGATGCAAAAACTATGAAATATTTATAAGGTAAAGGAATGCCTTGAGTTTCAAATTTAGGGAAAGAAAAGTAAAGTTCAAAATCATTAAAGGCTATCCAGATATATAATCTTCACTTGAAAAAGAAAAAGAAAGGATTGACAACAATCACTGAAAAGAAAAGAAAAATTCACTTGAAAAAGGAAAAAGAAATGATTGACAACAATCCTTGAAAAGAAAAGAAAAATATATATTTTAGGGAAAGAAAAGTGAAGTTCAAAATCATTAAAGGCTATCCAGATATAGTAATCCTCACCTGAAAAAGGGAAAAGAAAGGATTGAAAACAATCCCTGAAAAGAGAAGAAAAATATATAAGATTGAAAGCAATCCAAATGAAAAGGAAAAAAGAAAGAAAAAAGAATTATGATAGTGAGGAGATGCTTGAGGATAAGTTTAATCAAAAATTAGCTTAGCTAGGCCAACCTAAAGAGAAAACCTAATACATTATTGAGCTTATATTTATATATTAGATCTTTTACTAGCAGTGTTCCCATGAAGTTCCTATCATTTGAATATTCTATGTGACTTAATATTGTAACATATAGTCATTCTTGAAATGAATAGAAGACTAGAACTCTTAAACTTGATAACTAGATAATCTTGTGGATACAGAGTTAATTGAATTACTTGATTTCTTTCTGAAAATATCACTATGATATTTATTTATAACAAACTTCTAGTATTTCTGAATTAAAACTTTACTACAATAGATCATAACTTTTATATAGTACTAAATTTACATGAGGACAAGTAATAGTTAAGTTTGGGGGATTTTTACCCAAGGAAAATATGTTGAGATTTTCATACCTATTTTATACTATTTTTAATGATATTGCACTTTAAAGAAAGGTATTTTTGATGTTTTGTTGCGGGAATGATGAAGTAGGTCATTGAAGCAAAAAGGTGCAAAAAGGAGTGAATTTGGAGAGAAAAGGACCAAAATGTGGAGATTTAAACTAGGCCTCCGACGGCGTCCTCAACCCCGCCGAAGGCGAGTTTTTCATGAGGCTATAGGACAAAATTCTTCAAAAGTCCGCCGACGGCGTCCTCGAGGCCACCGCCGACGAGCTCGGCGGTTATGCTTACTTAAGCTTTGGATAAGGCCAAATTTTGAAGGGATTCTTAGGCAACTCTTTGGAAAGCTCGGCCACAACTTTAATAAACTATTTTGGCCAAAATTTAAGAGAAGGGGGAGAATCTAGAGAGTTAAGGAAGTGCTAGAGAGAGTTCATAGAGGTTAGAAAGGTTTCAATATTGCGAGGAATTCTTTGAGAGATTGTAAGAGTTGAAGGAAAGTGAGAGATTTCTTCCTCCTTGCTACTTTGAAGAAGAATTCTGTGTGCTGTAAATAATGGAAGAGATTTAGAGGAACTTCGAGGAGTGTTCTTGGGGAGAAATTAGAGATAAGTTATTTATTGTGTGTTTTAAAGAAATGAAGAGATTCAGAGGAACTTCAAGGAGTGTTCTTGGGGAGAAATTAGAGATAAGTTATTTACATTGTAGTTTGTATGACTTTGATTTTATATATGAATTCCGAGTTTTGTTGTGTGTTCCCCATGAGATAAGTTTGTATAACTTTGCTTTTATATATAAGTTCTAAGTTTTGTCGTATCTTCTCCATGAGTTTAAGAGGAACTTCGAGGAGTGTTCTTGGGGAGAATTTAGAGATAAGTTATTTACTTGTTGTAGTCAGGAACTTCGAGGAGTGTTCTTGGGGAGAAATTAGAGATAAGTTATTTACTTGTTGTAGTTTTGTGTGTTGTAAAGAAAGGAAGAGATTCAGAGGAACTTTAAGGAGTGTTCTTGGGGAGAAATTAGAGATAAGTTTATTTATTGTTGTAGTTTTTATGGCTTTGATTTCATTTATGAATTCCAAGTTGTGTTGTGCTTTCCCCATGAGTGCTGAGTAGTTTTATCCATTTTTTATATGAATTTTGAGTTTTGTTGTGTTTTACCTATGAGATCTGAGTAGTTTTCTTAATCTTTCTCCTTGTCTCGAGATTTGTGAAATGGTGATTTAAATTGGTGAAGCAAGAAAATGTTTAAGAAATTTTGATGATCTTCTCACTTCGATCTTAATTTACTTTCAATCTGGCCAATTGATTTGCTAAAATATGTTGAGTTTTACAACTAAAGTGATGATTACATCCAAGATTCAGGGAGGTCAAAGCCCTTGGAAGTTGGGTACAAATAAATAGGGAAATAATATTATCGGGCGTAGAATTGGAGATTTTAGAGTGACACACTAAAATCCCAAATTTGGTCCTATCATTTGGGTGCTGAAGTGTAGATGTTAGCCCTCAGGTGAGAAGAATGTGGGAGAAGTGAAGTGAGAGCCGGTATCCTCCGAGCCTAGACGCAGATTCCGTAAACAAGCATAGGATTAGTCAATGTTCTTTATGCCTAGACCAAAGGGTAAATAATAGGTATGCTCCTATTTGGCACAATAAAAATTAAACTAATTCACTTTATCCATTCATTATAATTTCTTGACAAGGAGAAGGATGCTTCCTTATATATTGAATATCACAATTAAACCCTCATCAGTATCATTAGTTATTTAATAGTTATTAAAATTACATACTTATTTCAATTGCCTAATAGTGACAAATAATCTGTTGTTGTGATTAAAGTATTCCTTTGCTTAAATAATAGTTCGTAGTTCTGAACCAGTCCCTATGGGATCGATATCTAGGACTCCATTAGAGCCCTATATTACTTGAGTGATACGTATACTTGCGTAATTTGACTTTAACATTATTGAATATTATATCTATACATCTTTATAATCATATATATATATATATGATTTTGCACAATTATTGAATATTTTATACACATCTTTATCAAATCTATAACTGTTATCAAGTTTTTGGCGACTCTATTAGAGCCCTATATTACTTGAGTGATACGTATACTTGCGTTGATAAGTGTGACTTTACAATTATTGAATATTTTTATACATACATCTTTATCGACTCTATAACTGCTATTAAGTTTTTGGTGCAGTTGCTGAATTATATACATCCATCTTTATCGAATCCATAACTGTAATTAAGTTTTGGTACAGTTGCTGAGGAATTAAATCTTTTAGCAGCAGTATTAAATCTGTCCATATTTATCTTATATTTTAAGCATATATAAAGTCGCTGTGAAGTTTTTGGCGCCGTTTCATCCATATTTATCTTATATTTTAAGCATATAAAAAGTCACTGTCAAGTTTTTGGCGCCGTTGTCAGGGAGTGATTGAGTGAGTGTCCATACTATACGTATACTTGCGTTGATAAGTGTGACTTTACAATTATTGAATATTTATTACGTCCATATTGCGATATGTATACTTGCGTTGATAAGTGTGACTTTACAATTATTGAATATTTATTATGTCCATATTTATCGTATACTTGCATTGATAAGTGTGACTTTACCATTATTGAATATTTTATATATACATCTTTATCTTTTTTAAGCATATATAAAGTCGCCGGTCAAGTTTTTGGCGCCGTTGCCGGGGAGTGAGTGAGAACCATATAAAAAGTCGTTGTCACATATAGAAGATGAATTTAAGTTTATATTTGAAATTGGGGAGGATTTGGGCCAAATTGATGGGAATGTGAGGTGAATTTTTAGAAATTAGGCCTTTAAAGGTAATTTAAGGCTTTCTAGTCAAAGTGGTCAAATTGGGTTCAATTAAAGGGTGCAAATTGGTTTTACGAACGTTAGAGATGATTTTGAGGGTTTTGGAAAAGTTGGGGCTACGAAGGATTTATTTATAATTTTGGCAAATTTGAGGGTATTTTGTTAATTTAAAAATTTTTGAGATGTTTTGGGTAATTTGGGTAGTTTCCAACGATTTGTGATGACTTTCGAACAAATTTGGGTATTTTGGATGAATTTGAGAATTTTTGTCAAATTTAGGGTTTCAAGGGCATTTAGGTAATTTGGGTGGATTTGGGGGCAAAAGGCTAAGTTGGATATTTTGCTAGAATTAGGGTGCCAACCACCTTGTTTGAGTTATGGACTAATGAAATTCTCATCTATGTATTGGTCTTAGCTAAACCTAGCCTAGGGTCAGTGGGTCTAGGGGACCATCTACATCAGTTTCCCAAAAGATGAAAGGATCAAAGTCAACAAATCTGGGTTTTAGTGTTTTAGGGTTCTCGGTGAAAGTGGGCGTAAGTGACTGAACTAGCTCGAGACCAACACCAAGGGTCAACCTTGAAGCTAAGCGGTACTATGGGGACTCCCTTTGAGCTTCCTCTATAGTGGCCCCACCTACAAAATGTTAAAGGTTAGAACCAGCATATGAAACTGTAAGTTGAGCATAGAAGAGTTTAGAGTTTCTAAAGGTGATGGTTCCTTTTCTAATTTTCTAGGAATAGTCAAAAGGAAAATCCTATGGCTAGATCTTAGGCTATTAAAGAAAGAAAAATAAACATCAACCAAAAGCGAGGTCAACAAGTTCTGAAACTGATGTAAACTTGGAAGAGGATGATTCTAATGAGTTAATGGAGGTATCTTTTGGTTACTTATCTCCCTGCGTAAAAAAATAATTCAATAGGAATATGTGGCTAAGCCAATGCCAAAGGATAAGCTACAACTCTTTAAGAAATTTTGGAATGTTAAAGGGTTAATTCTCGAATTGAAAGAGGATCTCGGATTTGGTACGATAGGATAAACCAATGATTCAG
This sequence comes from Phalaenopsis hybrid cultivar, assembly GCA_002079205.1. Lineage (NCBI taxonomy): Eukaryota > Viridiplantae > Streptophyta > Magnoliopsida > Asparagales > Orchidaceae > Phalaenopsis > Phalaenopsis hybrid cultivar. The sequence continues at coordinate 92,587 of JXCR01144404.1, forward strand.
ATTTTTGCATAGTTGGTACAATTGAATTATAAGAGGATTGTCTTGAATTGGCAGAGGAATTTGAGGATTCTCCTTTAAATGATGCTCTGTTAGAGTTGGAGGAGGAAATTTTGTTAACAGTGAATGAATTGAAGGAAGTTAACCTCGAGACTGAGGAGCAGCCCTGACCTACCTTCATAAGCTTTCTGCTCTGCGAAGAGGAGTCTACGGATTTGAGAAAGTTACAATCATAATTTAGAGATAGCTTTTATTGGAGCTATGTTGAAATGCAATATTTTCCTCAAAAGCTGCAGTTCACAGGATTGGAGTAGACAAAAGTATGACTCTAGTAAAACAAGCTCCCTGAAGAATGCCCCTAAAAATGCAACAATAAGTCATTTTCAAGGAGAAGAAATTAATACAGTCTAACTTTCTATGGGAAGAACAGTACCCTACATGGTTAGCCAATATTGTGACAGATAAGAAGAAGAATGGATAGATTTAAGTGCTTGTCAACTTCAGCGATTTAAATAAAGCATGTCAAAAGGATGAGTTCCCACTACTTATACGATAATTAATGGCATACCTAACATCAACACATGATATTTTCTCTTTCATGGATGGATCATCAGAGTAGAATCATATCAATATGGCTCCAGAAGATGCAACACATACAAGCTTTTGAACATCGATCTGGATCTTTGCTACACAATAATGCCTTTTTGGTTTAAGAATGCTGGCATAACTTATCAATGAGCTATGATTAAGATTTTTGATGACCTCATTCACAACCAAGTGGAATGCTACGTGGATGATTTAGACATCAAATATAAATAATGAATAGATCACTTGTATGATTTCAGGATCATATGTGAATGATTACAATAATATAATCTTAAGATGAATCCCTTAAAGTGTGTCCTTAACGTTTCCTCCAGAAAAGTTCTATGATTTATACTTCATCATCGGGGACTCAAATTTTAACTAGATAAGATTAAAGCTATCTTAGAAATGCCACCTAAAACCATAAAATAATTACAATCTTTTTAAGGTAAATTTGCATACCAAAGTCGCTATATTTCTAACTTATCAGGTAAGTGACAAGCCTTCTTGACATTAATTAAAAAGGATGCCAAATTTCTTTGGGAGGAGAAATTTCAATGAGCCTTTGAGCATTTTAAGCAATAATTAAGGAAACCTCCCATTTTTGCAGCACCATTCCTGAGAAAACCTTCAGTACTCTATATTGTGGCCTTAGACGACTCTCTTAGAGCAATGTTAGCTCAGCTTAATGATGAGGGTAAATAATATGCACTATACTATTTAAGTCAATGTTTAATATCGATGGAGGTTAAGTATCCTCCTATTTAGAAGTATTGTATAGCTTTAATCTTCACCGTTCGAAAGCTTAGACATTACATGCTCTCTCATAAGGTCAGCCTTTTATTTAAAGTTAATTTGTTGCAATACATGATGACCTGAACAACACTTTCCAAATGCTTAGCAAGGTGGTTGATGATTTTATTGCAATTTGATATAACTTTCGTGCCCCTTCTTGCTATGAAAAAACAAAATTTAGGTGATTTTCTTGTAGAGTGCCTACTATCAGCTGGGTCCCCTTTTAATGATAACCTACCAGATTATTAGATACTATATGTCAAGCCATCCAATGCCAAATTTTGGGAGATGTATTTTAATTGAGCTTCATCACTAATAAAGTCTAGAGGATTAACAACAATCATACCAGGTAAAACGGGTATTGGTATGATTTTCATCACAACAGATCAAGGAATGTTAAGGTTTCTTACCACTTGACAGAGCCATGTACCAACAATGAAGCAGAGTATGAAGCTTTCATCATCGAGTTAGAATTAGTAATTTCAATGGAGAAAATAGATATTACCATTTGTAGTTATTGACAACTTGTCATTCAGCAAGTTATTTATTGCACAAGATTTTAAAACCAAAACTAGCAGATATCACCAATACACAATGATGGTTTTGAGATAGATTTCCAAAGTGACATTGTATAGGACTCCTCGAGAAGACAATGCCCATGCCGACACTTTCGTCAAGCTTGTTAAAGAACTGGCTTGTCCAGCAGAGGATTCCAACGATACCATCGTACAAAGACGTCAATTTTTGTCAAATATTGACCTTGATATTCTGTACAAGCTTGGAAAAGAAGAAGAGATAATAACTATAGTGGCTGATGATACTGATGTATGATGTAGGCCATTAATAGAATATATGCAAATAGGAAAGTTGCTAGATGAAAGTCAAAAGCATATCATATCAAGAAAAGAGCTATGTTGTATGCTTTGGTAGGGAATGCCCTCTACAGAAGGTCAATTGATCAGATGTGGCTGAGATGTCTGAGTAGAGATGAAGAACAGGATATTGTCAAGGAAGTACTCGATAGATAATGTGGAGCTCACTAGTCAAAGCCAAACTTGAAGATGAAAATTAAGAGACTTAGATAGGATTGGCCAATGATTTTGATAGATTGCATGGATACGTCCAGAAAATGTCACCTGTGTCAAGTTCATGGAGTGGTCTTGCACTAACCTCTAAATGTGCTACACCCGACTGTCGCTTTGTGGCCATTTTAGTGTTGGCACCCAGACATAGTGGCTCTGAAAGACCCTTCTTCATGGAAAGGACACAAATTTATTCTTGCAATCGCAAATTACTTCTCCAAATGTGTAGATTCAAATTCCAAAATTTGGATATTGGCTGGAAAAAAATATTATTGCTTTCTAAATGGATATACTAGGTATCACAAAATTCCAATTGCTCCTAAGGATCAAGAGAAAATAAGATTTACAAGCCCTTATGCAACATTTGCTTTTTGTAAAATGCCTTTTGGACTATGTAATGCACCTGCGACATTTCAAACATGTATGTTGTTGATTTTTAGTAATTTAATTGAACATGAAATGTAAGTATTCATTGAGGATTTTTCTGTATTTGGGACTTCATTTGAATTATGTTCAAATAATTTAGAAAAAGTTCCATAATTATGTGAAAAAATAAATCTAGTACTAAATTGAGAAAAATGTCAATTTATGGTTGCAGGAAGAATTGTACTTTGGCATAAATTTTTTGAAATTGACATGGAAGTAGATAATGTAAAACTTCAAGTTTTTGAGAAATTACCACCTCTTACTGCGGTTAGAGGGGTAAGAAGTTTCCTAGGACATGCTAGTTTCTACAGGCGTTAGATAAATTTTTTTCAAAAATAACTAAGCCATTATGCTAACTTTTAGAAAAAAATACAAAATTTTATTTTAATGAGGAATGCATAAAAGCTTTTAAATTGTTGAAAGAAAAATTAATCACTGCACCTATAATCGTTCCACTTGATTGGGAGAAACCATTTAAAATAATGTGTGATGCTAGTGATTATGTTATTGGAGCTGTTTTAGGACAAGGCACAATAAAGTTTTTAAAGTAATATATTATTCTAGTAAAACTCTAAATGATGCTAAAATTAATTATACTACTACTGAAAGAGAGTTATTAGCTATAGTTTATGCCTATGATAAATTTAGACCTTACTTAATTGGAGCTAAATGTATAATGTCTACAGATAATTCTACAATTAAATATTTGATGCAAAAAAAGGATGCTAAACCAAGATTAAATAGATTGATACTTCTACTGCAAGATTTTGATTTTGTGGTAGTTGATAGAAAGGGAAATGATAGTCAAATAACTGATCATTTGCTGGACTAGAACAAGAAATATTAACTTATTTTGTAAATGAAATCTTAAAATTTTTTTGTGATAAACAATTGTATAATATTGATGTAGTGAATATACCGTGGTGTGCTTATATAGTAAATTACATTGTGAGTGATTTTCCACCACCAGATGTGAAGAATCAACAATTAAAGAAATTTATTTATGATTCAAAATTCTATTTTTGTGATGACTCATATTTATATAAACAGTGTAAATATCTAATTATTAGATAGTGTGTGCCTTATGAAGAAACTCAACAAATAATTTAAAGATATCATGATTTTGAATTTGGAGGAAATTTTGGAACAAATAGAACTGTACATAAAATTTTCCAAGATGAATTTTATTGGCCAACTCTTTTTTGAGATGTTAATGAAAATTAAAGCATGCTATCAATGTCAGTGAGTAGGAAATATTTCTAGAAGAAATGAAATGCCTCTAAATTACAATTTGGAAGTTGAAATTTTTGATGTGTGGGGATTAAAATTTTTCGGACCATTTATGCCTTCATTTGGAAATTTATGTATATTACTTGATGTTGATTATATGTCCAAATGGATTAAAGCTATTACTGTACCTAAATGTGATGCTCGGAGTGTATCAAAATTTTTAAATAAAATTATTTTTACAAGATATGGAATGCTGAGACTAATTATTACAGATGTAGGATTCCATTTTAGGAATAAGAGAATCGAGAAATTGATTAAAAAATATGATATTATGCATAGATTCTCTACTATTTATCATCCCAAAATGAGCAGTCTGGCATAGATATTAATGTGTGAAATAAAACAAATTTTAGAAAAAATTGTAAATCCCTATAAATTGGATTGGTATACTGGATTAGATACTGCACTATGGGCATACGAAATAGCTTATAAGACTCATATTGGGATGTCCCAATATAGATTTCTTTTTGGAAAATAACACATTTTGGGCTATTTAGGAATTTAATTTTAATCTAAAAGATGCTGGTGAGAAAAGATTATTGCAACTCAATAAACTTAAGGAGATTAGAAATGAAGCTTATGATAATGCAAAATTCTATAAAAAGAAAATGAAAATATGGCATGATCGAAAGATTATAAAAAAGAAATTTGAACATGGACAACAGTTCTATTATATAATACTAGATTGAGATTTTTTCCAAGAAAACATTAGGACCATTCAATGTGATTAAATTCTACTTTATTGAAATATAGTTATTAAGGATCCTAAAACTGGAGAGATTTTTAAAGTTAATATGCATTGATTGAAACATTATTATGAAGGGAACAAGCCACAATTTAAAGAAATTTTGATGTTGAGTCATTCTGATTAAATAATGGTACATTGAGTTGACGACGTTAAACCAAGCGCTTTGTGGGAGGCAACCCATATATATCTATTTAAATATATATATCTAAATATCTTACTATTTTGTTTAATAAGTGTTTTATATATTAGGTAATAATAATATTTTTTAAATCCTAAACAATTTTACATAACATAATTAAGGCAATTATTGGTATTGGAAGAAAATTTGGAATTGAATTGAACCAAAAAAAGAAGTAACGCAACATCGGCCTCTGCCGCCGACGACACCTGTCTACATAAGCCATGGGGCCAACAGCTCCATCGGGAGCGCCGATAGCGTCCTGAGCAGTTCCTGCTATTCAAGATGAATTTGGTGAACTTTGGCGGGATTGCACTCCGAAATAACAGCCTAGAGGTGTTTTTAAAGGTCTGAAAATGACCTTGGATGATGCAGAACATCCAAATTTTTAAATCCATGGCTTCCAATTCTAGAAATACTTTAAGGTATGGAGTTTCAAAAGAAGAAAGTTTATTAGTTTTGACACATAGAGATTATACAACAAATTCATCACAAAAAAGAGACTTATCAAGCAGAGAGGCTTTGTCAATCATGGATTGAGTAATCCAAGTTCAAAAATTGAGAAAATCATCATATAGAGACATTGGAAAGTTCTATGCTACACTACTGTTGCAATTGTTGCACCAGTGGTAAAGGAATTTAATGCTAACATGCATGGAATTACCCAAGTATTCATCTTCGTTCAAGGTAAGGTTGTAACATTTACTCCACCTTGAATTAATGATTTGTATATGATATAAAGCATGCCAATCTTTCATTATATGAATTTTATCCCAACAAGAGATATGATGCAAGATGTATGCTTATTTCTAATGGATGAAAATAATAATTAGGAAAGCAGAGATGAGGGATATGTTAGTTTCTCTGCTTCACTACTTAATCCAATATCTAAATACTGACATTCCTTCATCTCTATAAAATTACTCCCTAGCATGAAGATTAGTAGAGTTACAAAAGAAAATGCAATTTTAAAGTATTGTATTCAAATGGAATAGCCCACAAATTTATTATGGGTATTATTATGAATGGGACGATATATGGACTGGGGCATCCTTTTAAAATTTTCTTACATTGCAATCAATCTCATGTGTAATATGAAAGTTCAAAGAAATTGTTATTACCCTGGGAGCCCATGATTCCTATTGATGAAAACTATATTGGGAATGAAAACAAAGCATTAGATATTATCTTCGATCATTCATCACATTCTTCAACACCATTAATTCCATATACAGTTAGAAGTTCAATAGCTTTGGAGAAGAAAATGAAGAAAATTGAAAGAGAACTTCAGAGTATTATGAACACAATAGGAAATTTTAACTACCTTTTTTATCACTTAGATTGGAGGATGAAGGAGAACTTTGTCCATACTGGAACATTTGAAGCAGGTTTGGTGCAGATGTTCAAGAAAAATGGATGGATCAATTAAAATTTAAATGATCAATTCTAGTACCGACCCTTCTAGAATTTGTACATCCATTACGAGTCTATGGGAGATATTAAATGAGGAGAAAGTATAGAAGATTTAGCATAATAGTTGAAGAATATGGTCTCTCAACTATTTTAAAGTAATTATGTTTTTAATGTGATTGTGTTGGATTTACATTGCTTTAAACCTCTTATAATTTTAATTGTGTGTATAGTTTTGTGTCAGCATTCTACTGTTATGGCTTGATTTATAATTTAGTTTGCTTTATGTATGTGTGAGTTTGGTTAGAAATTTGTGTTTTTAAAAATTTTGATTTTCATATATAAAAGTTAGTTTGGTGATGTTTGTGAAAATGCTTGATTGTGAATTATTTTGGGATAAGTATTAGTATTTAAAAAAACTAATTAGACTTTGGAGTGAATTGAAAAAAAAATGAAATTGCAAAAATTGAAAAATATGAAATTTTTTGCACTGGCGCCGACGACGCTAGCATGGGCGCCAACAACGCCCTCAACTAGAATTTGACCAGACCACTTACAGTTTCATGATTTACACAGTATAAACACCATTTTTACCTCTTTTGTTACCTTCATTTTGTGCACCTAAGGCTTTCTAATACTTGGATTTGACATGATTTGAAGGCAAAAGAATTTTGGATTTCATCTTCTCTCTGTAAGAGCTACACTTTGAACTCAAAATTTTTTATTTTCACCAAGGATTTATCTTACATTACTAAGATAAAAAATTTTGAAATTTTTGTGAATGTTTTGAGAAAATCCTTTTGTGAAGAACTCTTACTTAATATTTAAGTTTAGAACGTTCCACGTTGCGATTTTAAAAATTTTAGGAATTTATTTGGATTTTAATTTTTTTCTTAGATTACCATGACACCAATAATGAGCAAGAGAAAGAGAAAAGTGGATTTTGTTGATCAAAAGTTTGTTAACTATAAGGCTAACATTTGTTTCAATAGTCTCCTTGCAACTAAGAAAGTAATTCTGGATCGAGCATTTAAAAATCCAGGTGGAGAAGTTGAAAGATTAATGGTTGCTCTGTAGTGGAAGAATTTTTGTTACTTTATTGCGGAGGTTTTTATTGGTATATTGATGGAGTTTTTTGCCAACTTTAAGGAAACTTCTATGAACTATGTTTTTGTTTGTGGAAAAATGGTGGAATTTACTTCAAGAAGAATTAATGAATTTTATCAATTAGAGGACGTATATAGTTATCAGTACAAATCATTTTCTGCTACAAATGAGGCCTTAGATGAAGTTATTTCTTTTCTTACTAATGGAAGAGGAGCTTGGAAGGTGAAGAATAATGTTAAGGTAAACTTCCCTCTTTCTATGTCAAATGTAGTATCTAAGGTCTAACACTACTTTATATTTACTAGAATGATACCAACAAATCATCATAACGAGGTTACAAAGGCTAGAACCATCCTGAACTTTTGTATCTAGCATAAGAGAAGGATAGATGTAGGATCCATTGTTTATAGAAATACTCATTCAATTGCTTTGGGTGAGACTACTGGTGGATTAGCCAACCCTGCCCTGTTCTTCACACAATGTGAACATGCAGGAGTTGATTTTGTACTTAATAAGGAGAGGAGTGAACCTTAAAAACCTATTGGGCCAGCAATTATTAAAACTTATGAATCTCATGTTGGATGGAGATCTGGAAGTAGGAGTAGGGATATTCCTTCTACTTCTAGTACTCCTACCTCCATGGACTTATGGAGCAACTGATGATCCAACAAGGAGATATCTTGAGGATGACAAATAGAATGGAAAGTATGGAGGCCAGAAATGCATATAATGATGATTAAACAAGGAAGAAGTTTAAATATGATGCTGTTTCTGATGATGCAATGCTTAGATACATGAGGGGTAACCACTTAGTTCAGTTTCCTAGTCACCCTATATTTACCCTGTATCAGCAGCAAAACTTTGATGTTGAAGAAGATGATGATGACGATGACTGCTGATGTTTTAGTTTGATCCATTATTTAGTTTATAGTTGGTTGTACTTTATTTTTGTTATTGTTTGTTTTTAAAGTGTGATACTTTGCTTTATTTTAGATTTCATGTTGTATTGTGAAAAGTAGGATTGTAAAACTATTTTTAAATTGAAAATTATTTTATTACTCTTGTTAGTTTTTAGTACTTTGTTGAATGTATTTGTAGTTAATTCTTTCTCAGCAAATTTTTTTATATGTATTATGTTTTATTTAATGTTTAAAGTCTTGTAGCTCTTCATATTAGCACCTGTAATATTTCAAAGTTAAGTTTCAATATCAGAACCTGAAACAGGTTAGTCTTTTCTTTACATATTAAATGTTTTCTTTCCCCCTACATGTTTTAAGTTTTTCATGCAAAATCTTTTAAAACTTTAAGTTAGGGGGAAGAAAATTTCATTTTAAGGAAAAAAACTTAATTTTATTTGTCCTCAATTCGCTATATTTTCAAAATTTTTAAATTTAACATGACCTTCAGTATTAGAGGGTTACTTTAGATAGTTATATCTGTGTTTCTAAATATATAGTAAACTTAATTAAAAATTTTCAATAATAAAGGTTAATTTTAGAGATTAAGATAATTGGCATGAGTGAATAAGACTATATTTTTTCTTTTGTAAGTATAGAAATTTTTATTTTTGAAGTATTAAAATTCTTAGAGATTCATGTAGGATGAAAAGAAAAAAAAACATTTTGAAAGGTCATTAAAGCAAATATAAATTTATAAAGAGAAGGAAAGTGAAAAGTTTTTAACTTTAAGGAAAGGATAGTAAAGTTCAAAATCATTAAAGGTTGTCCAGATATGGTAACCCACACATAATAAAAAGAAAACATAAAAGAAAAAGGATTGAAAATGATCTTGAATGAGAAGAAAAAAAACAGAAAAGAGAATAAAAAGATTTCAGGAGAAGATTGAGGAGGGCCCTAATAAAAAATTGGCTTCACTTGAATCAATTTAAGGAATAAGGCTTGGCTACATTCTCTAAACTTTTATTTAAGAATTATTATAGTTACTAATAAAGTTTTATGAAGTTCTTTTTATGTGGATATTCTAAGTGGCTTTAATATGACAATTTGCAATTTTCTTTGAGAAGAATAGAGAATAAAAAATCTTAGACTTGACTGCTAGATATTCTTATACCTTTAGTATTAAATGGAGTTATTTTAAATTTTCCTTAAGTTATGATATTGTATTTAGTGGACTAAAATATGGAAGTTAAATTCTTTGTCATGAGTCATATTTTTATGAAGTAAAGAAGTTACTTGAGGACAAGTAACATTTAAGTTTGGGGATTTTGATGCACCAAAAATATATGAATATTTAGACATTTATTTTATAGTCATTTTTAATGATATTACGCTTTAAAGGGAGGTAATTTTCATATTTTATTGCAGGATGTTGATTTTTAGAACTTGAAGCAAAAAGGATGGAATTTGGAGTCAAAATGGCGTTTTTAAGAAAGACTCAGCGCCGACGACATCAGGATGGATGTTGATGGCGCAGACCTGTAGAACGGAGGTTAGAATTTCCTCAGCACTGATGGTGCCAGAAGAGGCACTGATGACACCATTTGATAGAGAGCACAAAATTAATTTATGGGCCACTGGTGCTAGAATGGACGTCGACGACGCCAATGTCGATGCAAGATAGATGTCTAGAAAATTCAACGAATTTCTATACTTTTTGAAGAGTTTTTCAATGCACATATAGGAAAACCGACATTATGCTTTATTTAGGGCAAAAATTGATCAGAAAATCTCTCTTCCACTCCCCCCAACCACTTAATGTCCATTAGCAATTATCTCCTTAGTGTTTTGAGTTTTTGTGGTGAGTTTAAGTGTGAATTCTTTTCTAAGAGTTGTTAGAGAGGGGGAGAAGTGAGAGAATTTTTCTTCCTTAGATCTTTTAAGAGAGAATCAAGAGTATTTTAAAGAGAGAAAGAGTCCAAGAGAGGCTACAAGGGATTTGCTTTGAGAAAGAGTTTTAGATAAGTGTTGTTTGTTTCTTATCGTTGGATGAACTTTATTTTATATATGAAACTTTTGTTTTGTTGTATCTTTCTCGTGAAGTCTAAGTAGTTTACTCTATAATTCTCCCTATTCTAAGTTACGGTGAAATGAAAAGATAATTTGGATGTGCCAATTTTAAAATATAAAATAAATCGTGATAGTTTTTCAACTCTGTTCTTAATTTACTTTTTGATCAGGCCAATTGAAATGTTAAAATATGTTGTGAAACATATGATCCAAGAAATGGTGCATGGGTTCTACAATAGAGTGAGAATCACATTTACTTACATGGATGACTATTTCATTCATGGAAATAAGTGTAAATAAATAAGGAAACATACATTGTTAGGCGTAGATTTGGAGATTTTAGGGTGACAGAATAAAATCTCTTATTTAGCCTTATTGTTTAAGAACTAAAGTGAGCATTAGCCTTCATGGAAAGGGAAGTGGGAGCTCTGGAGTGAGAGCCAGTATCCTCCCAGCCTAACCACAGACTTAGGGACTAAACTTGAGATTAACCAATGATTCTCTATAACACTTAAACGGGGTAGAGTATTAAAATTACTCCCATTTGACAAAATTCATATTTAAACCAGTTATCTCATCTCATTTTACCAAAAACTCGTTGTAGTGGGAAAGATGCTTTTTCATATTAGATAAGTTCATCACATAAACATAATTTGGTAGTTACTGTTTAAACTTTGCATTTTAGTTTTGCTAGCTGTTAATTATTTAGTTCTGATAATACATTAAATATTCAAAATTAGTGACAGTAATGTTATTTTTATTGTTGTGAATTTCCTAGTTAATTTGTCATTTTAAATTTAAACCTTCTTCGTGGGATCAATATTTTGGGCTTAAACAGAAAGTCATGTATTACTTGATAACGCTATGTATACTTGCATAGAATTCCTACAAAATTTGCTTAAATTTCATATTCATAAAATAAAGCATCATGTTTTTGGCATTTTTGTAAAGCGGGGTCAACCTTTTATATTTTGCACAACAATATCATCGGGACAAGCTAGCCTCTTCTCCTATATAATCTAATAATTTTTTTTATAAAAACCTAAGGGGTGCCTTGGTGTCTCTTCATAAAGGTGTCTCCATTCAACAATTATTAAGGGTTGCTTCAAACAACTCTTCGAAATTCTACTCCAATTAATATTTCATCAAATAACTAACTTTGGCACTTAAGCATTGTGTACCTGGCGCTTAGGCGCGGATCTGGGTGCTAATGTGTCATAGTTCATTTTGCACATTTCTTTATTTTTGCTCCAAATTTTACCTTATTTCACTCCTTTTAGCATTTTCCATCCATTTGATTGTACCTAAAAGTAAACATAAAAGTATCATTCATTAAAGCATAATATCTCAAAAATAGGTATAAAAATGTTTATAAAAATATTATATATTTTAGGTGTATCATACTACATATTTGAAGTAAATTTAACAAAGTTTATTCTAGATTACAGCATTCATCGTTAAGTTGCCTATTTTGTGCATTAGATGAAAAGCTGCAAGACCATACATTTGTCCCAAACTCTAACGAGCAAAGAATTGCAGAAAAAATCTATATAATAAATAAAAATTAGTATTTTAAAATTAAGGAGAATTAAAAGAAAATCAAATTTGAAAGCATCCTAATAATACCAGAAAAATATTGATAAAAATGGTAATTGATTTCTCTTAAGGTTCCACACTCAATGTTTTTTTTTTAAATTCTATGTTTTTCACACTCCACTTTCTCTCATACCCCATGTTCTTCACACAAACTACGTACTCCTCATAGAATGAATTCTACCATCTGCACAAATTCCCACAACTCAACCTTTGCAAAAATTTCACAAGTCTTCATTTCCTTTTCATAAACTTTCACACACCACGCAAGATTCTATAATTTTTTTATATTCTCCACACTTCACAAAATCCTCTACAATCTCCGCAATTACCACAACCTCATCTGAACTCAGGATCATAAACCTCCATTCTACTCCCTCAAGATAGGCCTCCTTCCTACTCCCATCATAACATTAAAGATCAAAGACCTCTGTTTTACTCCCTCCTTACAGGCCTACATCCTACTCCCATCTCAGCACTCAAGATTGTACACCTCTGCTCTACTCCCTAAGGATCTTAGACCACTATTCTACTCCCTCAAGATCGTAGACCTCCGTTCTACTCCCTCGGGATAGGTCTCCATCCTACTCCCATCTTAGCACTTGGGATCATAGTCCTCCATTCTACTCCCTCGGGATATGCCTCCATCTTACTCCCATCCTATCATGTGGGATAAACCTCTATTCTACTTTCTTGAGATAGGGCTCCATTATACTCTCATCTTAGCACTCGAGATAGACCTCCATTATACTACTTTTAGATAGGCCTCTGTCCTACTCTCATCTCAGCACTTGCAATTGTAGACCTCCGTTCTACTCTCTTGGGATAGACTCCTATCTTACTCCCATCTCAGCACTTAAGATTGTAGACCTCTATTCTATTAAAATAGAATAGGCCTCCATCCTACTACCATCTCAGCACTTGGTGTTGTAGGCTATCAGAACTATTTTTTTTTTTTTTTGCGGAGTTCCCCGTTGGAAGCTGGTCTACTGCAGGAATCAAAATCCCATCAACCGCTTCGAAAAAATATTTAATTTACACACACACAGACACACACACACACACACAAATATATATATATATATATATATTAAAAAGAAAAGAGCTAAGTTATAGCTCCTTACATGTTAATGGGGAAGTTGGATTACAAAATGAGTGAGAAGATCACTCAAAACACACCCTTCCCATCTGTCTAACTAGATCATACAATGAAGTAAACAAAAAATGTGGGAAATATTTATGATAGACACAAAAGCTGACCTAGTGTGAAAATAAAAAATCACCCCGTACAATTAATATAAGGAATGGATAAACTATCCCCATGAAGAAGAGTTTCGAGCTGAGTGGAAGGTATACTTCCTACAACAATCTCTTCATTATCCTTCCCCCTAGCTGCCAAACTATGTGCAAGAGTATTACCTTCCCTTAAGATATGCTAGAAAATCACTTCAACATTGATCAGCATGCTCTCGATCTTAGTAGTTCACCTAGCAACATTCCATAGAGCAGCCTCTTCCTGATTCAGAAATCTAATACAGCTGAAGGAAACTAACTCAACTATCAAGTTTATGATGTTGCAATGCTTGGAAAGGTAGATAGCCCAATAAATAGCAATCATTTCAGTTTCTAGTGCATCAATTGCCCAAGTTGGAGAGAAAAAGCATAACATGCACTTCCCCAGAGAGTTCTTAAAGATTCCTCCCACACCAGCAGCCTCCTTACAAAAGCTTCCAAATGTATTGGCTTTCAACCACCCTTTAGGAGGTGGGTTCCAGAGAACTAAAGTAGGCACTTTTAGTTTCTACACACTGGGCACCCAATTCAGAAAAATATTGGGAAAATTCTGAAATTTTATTATCTTTTGCAAATGAGAAGAATTCAGAACCACATCCATCTCCTTTGGTTTGTTGTTTTCATATTTAAACCGTTTTCTGCACATCCAAAGGAACCAGGCAACAATACAAGGAATGATTATTAATTTGGCATCTAACTGTTCCATCCAACACCCCAAAAAGTAATGCCAGCTGACTTTCAAAGTGTCAATATTGAGCTGTTTTAGTATATCAGACCAAACCCTTTGGGAGAAACTATATGAGAAGAACAAATGATCCAGACCTTCTTCAGCTTTATTGCACAGATGACAGCAATAGGGTCCCTTACGCCCTTTCATCTTCAAAATTTCATCAATTGGAAGTAAGGATTTCCATAGCCTCCAGCAGAAAAAGGACATGGAAGGTATTAACCACCTCCCCTAAATCAATTTACCCCACTTAACATGTTACCATTCAAATAGCTGTTGGTAGATGAAGGCAGACAATTTTTGTGAGGAAGCTTGTCTAGTAATGAGTCTATCTATCTGCACAAGATTGATTTTTGTTTTCTTAACCCAATGTATTTGCTCTTAAGTTAGGATGGCATCCAACAAAATGCAGTTCCACTGATTATCAATCCAGAATTCCTTCACTTTTTTCATTGAGTTAGGATTAGAGGATTGTAGTCTCTCCCCATTCCACACCCAGTTATCAAGCCAGAAATTAACTTGGCCTTCTCCAAGCTCTAAGATAAATAGATCCTCAATTTTATTTCTAATCTCCAGAAGCTTAGTCCAAAGTCTGGAATCACCCATCTTTTTTTGAGCCATAATAGAATGAACTGTCCTACAATACTTCCCCTTCATAAACATAGCCCAAAGACTGTCTTGTGCTCTTAACTTTATCCATACTTTGCATAGGTTGATGGTACCGAGTTGCTAAAAATTTTTAAAGCCTAAACCTCCAACACTTAGGGGTTTACATAGTTTGTTCCAAGCTAACCAATGGAATTGTTTTTTTTTGTCCAGCCCATAGAAATTTGTTGAAAATTTTGCCTAGCCTTATCTGAGTTCCTTTCTTCATGGTAAACATTTAAAGATCATAAGATGGAATGGATGTTAGGATGCTTTTATAGAGGTTGACTCTACCTCCATTTGAGAGAAAGTAATTAGTCCAACACTGCTACTTTTTTTGAATTTGGTCAATAACCTCATTAAATTGTGTTTGCTTGGTTGTCCATTTGATTAATTGGACACTGAGATAGTTGATTGGTAGAGAAGCTTTGATGAAGGCAGTGTACTGAGCAATCCATTGCTTAATCTTTGGAAGAGTGTTTGATCTAGTAAAGAAATGACATTTTTATTTATTAAGATGCATACCAGAGTTGACTTGGAAGTGTGTGAGTCCTTGGTAAAGAGCCTTCACAGCAGCCTTGGTAGCCTTGGAGAAAATGATAATATCATCAGCAAAAGACAGATGACTCGCCCCAATGTTAGATCTATGCTGATATGTCAAGTGAGGAGAAGAGGCAAACATTTGATTTAAAAGTCTAGAAAGATAATCCATAGCAAGAATGAAGATAGTAGGAGAGAGTGGATCTTCTTGTTTAATTCCACTTGAGGCAGTGCAGAACCCATGACTTTTACCATTAATTAAGATAGAGTGATTGTTAATACAAAGCCACCTTCTTACCAAAATTATAAAGGCCCCAGAGAAACCCTTAGCTTTTAAAGTGTCCAAGATAAAATTCCAATTGACAGTATCATAAGCTTTCTGGATATCTAATTTCAGAATGAGATTGCTGCCTCTACATTTTTTGTCAAGGTCCAACAACAACTCCTGTGCCAAGAGAATATTATTAGAGATTTGTCTCCCTTTCACAAATGCTACCTGGTTATTTCAGATAAGTTGTTGGAGGTGAGGTTGGAGCCTGTTCTTAATAACCTTGCTGAAAACTTTAGACAGGACATTTGTTAGACCGATAGGTCTAAAATCTCCCCACACATTCCTGCTAGAATTTTTGGGAATCAAAGTTATAGTGTAAGCAGTGAAGTACTTAGGGGGGTCCATACCTTTAAATAAGCTTTACAGAGCATCAACAACCTTATGGTCATCAACAGAGTCCAATACAGCTTTAATTTCCTCTTCCATAGGAATTTGAATAAGGTCCAAGCTTTGAAAATAATCAATGAACTCAGAGAAAAGTTCCACCTTGATAGGAGCTCTCTCAGTAGACTGCTCCATAAAGATATTCTGAAAATAATTAACAGCATCAATGGCAATGTCCTCAGCATCAGTTACTACCTTACCATTAGAATCATGTATGGAAAGGATCATGTTATTCTTCCTTCTGAAATTAATTCAAGCATGATAATAGCTTGTGTTTCTGTCTCCATCAATAAATCTGGTGACTGTAGCTTTTTGTTTCAGAAAACATTCAGTATAATTGGTTTGCATTAATAGTTCTTCACTGGCTTTGTGCAGGTCAGCTTCAGAATTCAAGCCCATTTAAAAATTCTTTTCCATTCTGATAACATTACTTTGGGCAATGGTCAAGTTGTCATTAAAATTGCCAAATGTTTCCCAATTCCACTTCTTTAGATGAGCAACCACTTTTTTCTGAAGAATCCACAGTCTTAACTAGGGATTAGAGTTCCCTTTAGCCCTCCAAACCTTATAAACTTCTTTAACAAAATGAGGGTGAAGAGTCCACATGTTTTGGAATATGAAAGGAGCATTTTTTGGCTTTTCAGCATTTTGGATAGTACATAACAGCAGTCTATGGTCAGAACCTGCCATAGCCAAATGAGTAATGATAGTGCAAGGGAAGGTCTCAACCCATTTTTAGTTACCCATCATTCTATCCAGCCTCTCCCACATGACTCGTCTTCTCCATGTGAAGTCTTGCCCTTGGTACCCCAAATCAAACAACTAAACCTCAGAAAGAAAATCATTGAATCTGTTTATTGTAGAGACAGTAGGTGGTCTACAACTTTTTCTTTCACCAAGAGAGGTAAGACACTTTAAGTCACCCCCGAAAATCCAAAAAGAGTTTACAGCTTGTCCAATCTGAGTCAAGTCATTCCATGAGGTGGCTTGGTTGTTGGCAAGGCTACTAGCTTAAATGAGGTGGCATAGCCAACTTGAGCTCCAATATAGAATTGAATGTGAATAAACTGAGAATGATTTATCAAAATAGACCGTTGTAATTCAACTCTAGCAAAAAGCCAAATTTTATTATTGGAGTTGGAAAAATGATCAAATTGAGGGAACTTCTTTTGAATTTTTTGGGAATTTTTAGTAACTAAAGGTTCAAGAATGGCAAAACACCAAACTTTATGAACTCTCACTAGATTTTTTAATCACTTGAGAGAAGAGGGGTGAGCAATACCCCTAATGTTCCAAACAAGAACCTTAATCATTAAGCGAAGGTCCTCCCTTTCCCCCTAGACCTTAGTTGGTGATCCAAAGTAGTTGGGCCCTCTAAAGGCTATTTAAATTCTAACTTGCCTTTTTTCTTTTTATTGCTTTTTTGAACTTGCCAATCTTCAGTTAAGACATCAGTCAAACTGTCAATTCTCTGGTCTTCAACTCTAATTGGATTAACACTGATTAAGCTGTCATCATGCGTAATATTTCCCTTCAAATTTTTGTTAATACCAATGGGTTCCTCCTGCTCCACAGCACTATTATTGGGTTTAACCCCAATAGTATTTTCAACAACAACATCAGTTTTAACAGCTGCCACTACCATTCCATCTGTTTCAACTGCCCTAAAAGTATTTTTGACCCCAACATTTTTTTTTTAGATGGAAGGTATAGTTTATAACACCTTTCCACATTATGTCTAAACATTTTACAATGTTGACAATATACTGGCTTTTGTTCCATTACTATTTGTTGCCACAATCCTTCTTTAGAAGTACCAATCCACACCCTAGTACCAATCCACACCCTATCTATATCAACCAGGGAGATGTCCCTTTCTACCAAAACTCTAGCACCAACAGGTCTAGCCATATTAAAGGTAGGGGCATCAATTTTCAATGGACAGCCAAGCGAGTAATAATATCTTTGATTTCTTTAATTATCTTGACTGGAGGATGAAAAAAAATTTTGAGCACTCTGAATATTTAGAAGATAGTTTGATACGGCTGATGAGGAGGATGAAATTGATAGAAGAGGATTCTACTGTTTTGAAGATAGTTTGATATGGCTGATGAGGAGGATGAAATTGATAGAAGAGGATTCTACTGAAGATTTCCAACCCTTCTACAACCTCTTTGTTCATGTGTAATCAATGGGTGATCTCGGAAGAGACTCTAGTACTGAATGTGATGAATAGTAGATTTATATTGCTACCTGTCTGTCTATGTGTGTAATTTGGTTTGAACTTTGCATTTGCTTTGCCTTAGAATTATGTTTTTAGATCTCTATATAGTTGAGACTAAGCATATGATGTTTTGTTTTTAGCGTTTTGAGTGTTGTTGTTTGGATTGCAACGCTGAATTAATGTATTGAGGTTGAGAAAATACATAACTTAGGTTTGCTATGTAACGTGTATTGTACCCCTTGGACTTTATATATAAATGTGATGTTTTGTGTTGTGAAAGTTTAATTGTGATAAGTACATCATTTAAATTATGTCTATAATGATTGAACGGATGTCGTTGAGGCTTGAAATTGATCGAAATTGCAAAAATCCATGTCTATAATGACTAAACGGATGTCATTAAGGCTTGAAATTGATCAAAATCGCAACAATCTGGAAATTGAACCAATTCAATGGACAAAATGATTGAACAGGCGTTTTGGCTTGAAATTGATTGAAATCGCAAAAATCTGGAAATTGGACAAAATTAATAGAGCCCGCCGACGGCGCACTTGATGCCACCGACGACGGATTTTTCCTAAGACTTGGGTTATAATTTCAATAGAGAGCGCCGACGGCACCGAAGACCCTGCTGATGGCGATCTTATGAAAAAAAACCTTTAACCATAATTTTGACCAGTCAACCGCTACTATTCATCATCCCCTTCCTCCTAAAAATTTAATTTTTGACCTAGGGCTTGAGAGACCTTGGATTTGGGGCGATTTTAAGGCTTTTTGACATAGGATTGGATCATCTCTGGGTAAGAGCTTCACTCCAAACTAAAAATATTTAATTTTCACCATGAATTTCTTTCACGTTGAGGAGATCCAAAAAATTTGAGAATATGAAGAACATATTGGGAAAAAATTCATGGAACTTAGTATTGAACTCTTAGAATTACTTTTGGAAGCCATTATTTGAATATTTGAAGTATATTTTTGAATTTTTCTTGATTGTGATTAGATTGAAATGGCTCCACGTCAAAAGAGACGATTTGAGTTTGACGAGTCTCGCTTCGTCAATGCGAAGGGTCAATCAAGATTTACTTTAGTATTTGAAGGAAAGAAATGTATACAAGATCGAGTTTTTTAAAGTCTGAGAGGAGAAATTGAACGAGTTATTACTGAGCGGAGGTGGGAAAAATTTTGTTACACCCCCAATAAAGCTGCTGCAAATGCTGTGAAGGAATTCTATGCCAACGTATTCTATTCTGAAGATGGAATCATTCAAGTGCGGTGATTTCCTGTGGAATTTAATGCCGTCCGCGTCAACACCTTTTACAAAGTCCCAAACTCTTATAGCTGCCGTTATGAATCCTATAGTACTATGGAAGGTCTCCTAAATTATGTGATCAACTTTCTCACTGATGGGAAAGGAACGTGGAAGATTAAGCAACGAGAACGGGTAAATTTTTCTGCTTCCTCTGAATGCCACCTCTATGGTGTGACACTATTTTATTTCTTCTACTCTATTACCGACTTATCACCATAGTGAGGTAACTAAAGATAGAGCTATTTTGAATTTTTGTATTCAAAATAACAAAAATATAAATGTGGGGAGAATTATTTTTAAGAATATATTGACTACGGAAAGGAGTGAAACAAGTGGAGGTCTAGGACATCCTGGCCTTATTTATGCACTTTGCCAACTTTCTGTAGTGGAAGCTGGAGGAGATGAGGAATGGGTTCACCCTTTGAAACCCATTAGTAAAGCCAATTTAAAAACTTATGAATCCAATGAGAAATGGAGAACTGGAAGTAGGAGTCAAGAACCTTCTATTAGTAAAGATGTCCTCTCTAAAAGTTATAACCTTTCACTATCTAGTTCCCCTACTATGACTGATTTGATGAATGAGTTGACCTTACAGCGAAAGAGCATAGAGTTAATAAATGAAAGGAATGGAGGTTTAGAATGTTGATATGATTATGACAATGAGTACCTTCAGAGGCATTCGGACTTTGAAATAGCTTACTGCGAAGTACAGGCCCGACACCACAAGGGTGAGCCTGATGTTACTTTTCCTGAATGCCCCCAATATACTCAGTATCAGCCCAATCCACCTGCTGATTAAGGAGACGAAGACATAGTTTTGGATTTTGATATCTGAATGTAGTTGATGTCTTTGTACTTGTACCTTTATTTTTGTTGTCTTTTGTAATAGAAATAGATGTTTGTGTGTATTTGGACTTTCATTTTCATTTTTTATATTATGTTGTACTGGGATGATTTTTAATTTTTTTTATAAAGTTAGTGTGGTAGTTAAATTTGCATGTGTAGTATTACATACATTGAGTAGTATTTTGTAATGTATTGTGATTTTTATTTCACATTTTAATTCTTTTCTTTAGTATTGTGGTTGTGTTAGGAAATATTGTGTTGTTTAATGTTTTAATTTTATACTTATTTCAATATTTCATCACCAAGAAATTTCTCTAATGATTTATATGTGCAGAAAGATCCTAATATTACAGACCCAGTGAAATAGAAATTTTGAGAAGGAATTTTGGAATGATGAAAATGCCTAAAAAACTGTGGTATGATTTATAATTAGAGTTTCTCTTTCCACATGTATCATTTTATATTGAAAAATCTAAGTTTTGGGGAGGAAAGAAAAAGATTAACTTTAGATGTCCTCTATTTAATTATTTTTAAAAATTAATTATATGATTTTATGTAGTGAATTTAATTGAGGTAACTATAACTTATAACTATTTAAATGTTATTGTGGATTTAAAGAAATATTTTTGTAATGAAAATTTATTTTGTAACCTAAGATATTTTGTATAAGAGAGTAAGATTATAGCTATCTATTTAAAGTAAAGGAAACTATATTTTGAGTATTAAGAATCTGGAAATTCATTTGAGAACAAAAGATTAGAGCTCAATGATGTAAAAACTATGAAATATTTATAAGGTAAAGGAATGCTTTGAGTTTCAAATTTAGGTAAATAAAGGTGATGTTCAAAATCATTAAAGGCTATCCAAATATAGTAATTCTCACTAGAAAAAAGAAAAAGGAAGGATTTAAAACAATCCCTGAAAAGAAAAAAAAATATATAGGATTGAAAGAAATCTAAAAGAAAAAGAGAAAAGAAAGAAAAAAATATTATGGAAGTGAGGAGAAGCTTGAGAATATGCCTAATTATAATTGGCTTCACTGGACCTACCTAAAGGCAAAACCTAAATACATTCCTGAACTTATATTTATGGAATAGATCTCTTACTAGTAGTGTTTCCATGAAATTCTTATCCTTTGGATATTCTAAATGACTTAATATTACAACATATAGTCATTCTTGAAATAAATAGAATACTACAACTCTTAAACTTGATGACTAGATAATCTTATTACTACAGAGTTAATTTAATTACTTGAATTTTGTCTGAGAATCTCACTATAATATTTATCTAAATCAAACTTATAGTATTTATGAATTAAAACTTTATTACAAAAGATCATAACTTTTATGTAGTACAAAAATTACTTGAGTACAAGTAATAGTTAAGTTTTGGGGATTTTGTCCAAAGGACAATATGTTGAGATTTTCATACCTATTTTATAATATTTTTTATGATATTTCACTTTAAAGAAAGGTATTTTTTACGTTTTATTGCAGGAATGATGAATTAGGGTCATTGGAGCAAAAATATGAAAAAAGGAGAGAATTTGGAGTGACAAGGACCAAAATGTGAAGAATTGAACTAGGACGCTGATTGTGAGCCCAATGACACTGACGACGAGATTTTCATGAGACTCCAGAATTAATTCACTTAGAAGGCCAACCAACGGTGTCCTCGAGGTCACTGATGGTAAGATAGGAGATTATGTCCAACCAGGCATTGGATGAGGACAAATTGTGGAGGGGTGCTTAGGGAACTCATGGGAAAGGTCATCCACATCTTTAAAGAGAAGATTTTTGCCAAAAATTAGAGAGGTCCTGGATGTTGGAAAGGTCCTGGAGAGGGGGGAGACTCAAAATTGAACTGTAAAACAAGTGTAGAGAGTGTAAATTGTGAGGAATTCTTTGAGAGATTGTAAGAGTAGAGCGAAAGTGAGAGATTTCTTCCTCCTTGCCGCTTTGAAGAGGAATTCTATGTGTTGTAAAGAAAGGAAGAGATTCAGAGGTACTTCGAGGAGTTTTCTTGCGGAGAAATTAGACATAAGTTTATTTACTTGTTGTAGTTTGTATGACTTTGCTTTTATATATGAATTCTGAGTTTTGAAAAGTTATTTACTTGTTATAGTTTGTATGGCTTTGATTTTATATATGAATTTCAAGTTGTGTTATGTTTTCCCCATGAGATCTGAGTTGTTTTCTCTGTCTTTCTCCTTGCCTTGAGATTTGTGACATGGTGATTTGAATCGGTGAAGCCATGAAAATGTTTAAGAATTTGTGATGATCTTTTCACTGCGAACTTAATTTACTTTCAATTTGGCCAATACATTTATTAAAATATGTTGAGTTTCATAATGAAAGTGAAGATTACATCAAAGATTCAGGTAGGTCAAAGCCCTTGGAAGTTAGATGCAAATAAAAAGGAAAATAATATTATCGGGCGTATAATTAAATATTTTAGAGTGACAAACTAAAATCCCCAATTCAATCATATCGTTTGGGCACTGAAGTGTAGATTTTAGCCCTCAGGGAAGGGGAACGTGAGAGCTCCAAAGTCAGAGCCGACATCCTCCCAGCCTAGCTGCAGATTTAGTAAACAAGCATAGGATTAGTCAACATTTTTTATGCCTGAACCAAAGGGTAAAGAATATGTATGCTCCTGTTTGGCACAATACAAATTGAATTGATTCACTTTATCCATTCACCATACTTTATTGACAAGGAGAAGGATGCTTTCTTATATATTCAATATCACATTAAAAATCTCATTAGTATAAATAGTTATTTAAGAGTTATTAAAATTACATATTTATTTCAATTGCCTATTAGTGATAGATAAACAAATTTAATTTCGAGTTATTAAAGTATTGCTTTTCTAAAATCTTCGTTGTAGTTCTAATATTACTCCCTGTGGGATCGATACCTAGGATTCCATTAGAGCCCTATATTACTGGAGTGATACGTATACTTGAGTTGATAAGTGTGACTTTACAATTATTGAATATTTTATACATTCATATTTATCAAATCTATAACTATTATTAATTTTATGTACAACTACTGAGGAATTAAATCATTTAGTAACAGTATTAAATACTTATATTTTTTAAGCATATATAATGTTGCAGTTAGTGTGTAAGGCTACAAATGCTGGGGCCCTGGGCTTTAAAAGCTTCTCTCACCTTATACATGCTAATCTTTGCAAACTTTGGACAAAGTTTAGGTAACAATACTCTCTCTGGTCTAAATTTATGATGGGCAAATATTACAGAAACATCCACCCTAGAGAAGCTGAAAGGAAATTGGGTGACTCTATTATTTTGGCGAAGATGCTAAACATTAGGGATGACACTGAAATGCTTTTCTTTTGGGAAGTGGGGAAGGGTAAAGTTAATTTCTGGCTAGACAATTAGATATTGGATGAGAAAATGGGCTTTGACACCTCACAACTGTCTGATGTTTCTACTCAGGGGGCTCACTTTTGGGTGAATGGAGGGTAGAATCTTGAGGCACTCCATACTATTTGTGAACCATCTCAAATCTCTAAAATTCAGCAAATCTCCATTGACCCCTCAAAAAAGTATAGAGTGGTGGTTAAAAAGGTTCATTCACTGTCTATATCAGCCTTCATTGGTGAGTTTTGTTTCCCTCAACAGGAAGTGGAGTGGAGTACAAGAATATTGAATAAATTTCTATCTCTATATATGTTTTTTTTTTTGCTGGAGACTCTTCCATAAACTTCTCCCTACTGATGAGATTCTAAAATCAAAGGGCCTTTGGGATCCATCTTGGTGTGTTTTATGTAAATAGGAAGAGGAATTTACAACACACATTTTTTTTTCAAATGCTCCACTGTGCAACTAATCTAGGAAAGTTTCTTAAGTAAAGGTTTGTTTTCAGCCCTGAACCTATCTTGGGGGAATTTTTATCAGTGCTGGCAAAACTGGCTGGATAGAAAACTTTTTGTGGTACCTTGCATTGTGACTTTGTTTGTTTGGATGGCTAGGAACAAAATAAATTTTAAGGAGGCTGAAGTTTAGGTAAAGAATTTGGCTAATCAGTGTATTGATTATGTACAAAAACTTAATAAGTTTAAAAGTTTCCCTCAGATCTTCTCTTAGGATATTCTAAATAACCCCAATCCTATTAAGCCTATACTGGTGAAGTGGTTACCTCCTTAGAAAGGATGGGTCAAAGTTAATATTGATGGTAGTTTTCTTCATCCCTATGCTAGTATGGGTGGTATCCTTAGGGATTACAGAGGGGTTTGCCTGCTCTATTTCCAGTCTCCCGCTTTTGGCAATGACCCCTTGGAAGCTGAAACTTTGGCTTTATATTGGGCCCTCATCCTTCCCAATAGAATTGGTAATCATCAACTTTGGGTGGAATCAGATTCTAGTACATTAGTGAATATTATGAATGGAACGACTGAAAGGCCATTACACCTGATACATTTTGTCAAGGACATTCTGCACATGAGGAATGAATTTCAATCTTTTATCTCCCATATCCACAAAGAAGGTATAAACTTGCTAATTGGCTCTCTTGAATGGGGATCCATAGTGACCAACCTCTTATCAGCAAAGCCTTTAATCCTTCTTTGCATTTACTTTTGGAAGGGGATATAATTACCTTACCTTACATTAGAACAAAGTTTTCATTGGTTTTTTTTAAGTGTTCACCCTGCTTCTTATAAAGGGTTCCTTGTTCTCTTTGTACTCTTTTTGTTTTCTTTCCTTTAATATAGTTGGAGCTCTGCTCCTGTCATTAATATATATCTATATATATATAT
Source organism: Phalaenopsis hybrid cultivar (assembly GCA_002079205.1). NCBI lineage: Eukaryota > Viridiplantae > Streptophyta > Magnoliopsida > Asparagales > Orchidaceae > Phalaenopsis > Phalaenopsis hybrid cultivar. The sequence continues at coordinate 117,857 of JXCR01144404.1, forward strand.
AGTTTAGAAAAATATGAAATCAAACTGATCCCATATCTTTCATAGTATAAATGAAAGAGCACTATACCTCAAACCCTCTGTCTATCTCAAAGGATAAACACAAGACTTAAGGGTGAAGCTCGATCAAATAAACTAAGAAATATATGACATTCATTTGGTCTGTGAAAACCATTTTATTTATAAGCCGATAAGTTCCACTATTTAATACAAAAAATTAAATAGGATTTATATTAAGCTAGGTTTGGAATTATTGTATTATGCTCAACTCAATCAGTTCTATACTTTCATTTGGACCATGGGAAGTTTCATTAGAAACCATAAGTTACCTCCACCGAAGGATTCCCAATCATCCGACAGAGAAATTTTAATTTAGTTGCAATTGTTGTTTCGTGATGTTTGTGATTAAATTTTGACTATTCTTATAATTTGAATATTGTGGCGGTGAATTTTATCTTGGTTGATTTTAGTTTTAGTTTTGTTTTTGTGGCTATCCTAGCAGTTTTTGTTTTCATGCAGGGTGACTTCATTGTTTAACATGCAAGCTTGAGACCAGAAGTACATAAATGGAAAATGTATTAACTTAAAAATGTACCTGTCGATTCTTCTTGTTCCACCAATTGAAAGGACAGTACTTGCAAGACATGTATATAATTTTGCAAGGAAATTTAAATTGCAGGAGTAAATAAAGGTTTAGCTACCAAACCCCAAGTTATGACTTTATTGAATTTCAGAAGATCCTAATAGATGATTTTAGAACAAAATATGGCCAGTCCAATTTGCACTTCAGAATGTCCAATAGATTTGAAAGTGCTTGAGGCATGACGCTGGACCACTTTGAAGATCTCCTGAAATATCCCAAGTTCATTATGGACTTATCATATTGTTTCATTAAATTTCTGAGGTTGAGGTTGAGATAATTAAACTTGACAGTTTAATTATCCCATGGATAGAATACTCGATTAATCAATTGATAATTAATTTAAGAGTTATGTGAGTAAGTGCCCTTTAGGCAAGTATAGGTTATTTAACATTGTGGTGCCCGCAACTAATGTCAGGCTTGTAGTGTTTAAAGATATTAATCACCAATCATGTTATCTTCTAAATTTTATCAATTGAATTTAGACATTGAGCCTAGGTTACTACTAAGCCTTTAATAATCATGATAGGTAAAATGGTGATCAGCAAAAATTTTGATTTAAGTGATATGAGTTCTTATTCAATGGTCACATCATCCTCAACTTTGGGCTTAAGAAAAGTAAATTATCATTTTTTCTATCTTATGCCCATCACTTAAGAATCATCTGATTCTAGTTGACTTCCAAGTTCAAACTATTAGGAGAATTATGATTTTGTTGATGTTGTGCAATGGTGGTCAGTGAGTTTCTACCTTTTAATCCCATTGTATTTCAATCATCTAAACATGTTTGTTAAGNATAGTATAAATGAAAGAGAACTATACCTCAAACCCTCTATCTATCCCGAAGGATAAACACAAGACTTAAGGGTGACGCTCGATCAAATAAACTAAGAAATATATGACATTTGTTTGGTCTGCAAAAACCATTTTATTTATAAGCCGATAAGTTCCTCTATTTAATACAAAGAATTAAATAGGATTTATATTAAGCTGGGTTTGGAATTGCTTCCTATAAGGGCAAGCCCCTATAGTTAATTATGTCTTAAATGACTGGAGACACCCAAGAAAACTCTCGGTAAAAATCAGGATATATTATCTTCACGAGTACAAAAGGATAAGGCATTTTCAAAGAGATCGAACAAAAAGGTGTCAAAGGGTAATGGCTTAAATTTCAAACATATATTGTGGAATCCAAAGGAGGAAGATATATGGGTTATCACAGATCCTGATGAGAACCTCAGTGACTTCCCAGTCTATCCTATTTTTTAGCTTCAATTTTAGAGGAGAAATATTTAAATGTTACATCCAGTAAATTTTATTAATTATAGCTTACACTCATGTGAAACAATCACACAAATAGCAAGTTGTGAAAGACGACAACCTCTGAATCCTAAGATGAGTTATGGCTTAAATTATACAGCAGAGCTTACAAAAGCCTAAAGAAATGTTGAGGATTTATGTTGCATAAGCAAACAACCTCGAAATCCATGAATTGTTATTTAACTCTAAGGAGTGGTTTAGCTGATGAAGACATGTTTAGCTGTTGAAGATTATTGTGCTGCCCATAATGCAAGCTCCAAGCTCCTTATCGTAAAAAGTTTAAGTTTTCAAATGTGTGAGGTTATGATGTCAAATCAAATATTCCTATGGTTATGGTTCTTTAAATATTATCGAGCATGTTAAAGTTGATTAGAGTGACGCCGGTTAGGATTCCACGGTTCCCTCAATACTGAACATCTATTTTCTATTGGATTCACTTAGTCCAAATGAATTTATTAAGCTCAACTCAATCAGTTCCATACTTTCATTTGGACCGTGGGAAGTTTCATTAGCAACCACAGGTTACCTCCACCGAAGAATTCCCAATCATCCGACAAAGACATTTTAATTTAGTTGCAATTGTTGTTTCGTGATGTTTGTGATTAAATTTTGAGTATTCTTATAATTTGAATACTGTGGCGGTGAATTTTATCTTGGTTGATTTTAGTTTTGGTTTTGTTTTTGTGGCTATCCTAGCAGTTTTTGTTATCATGCAGGGTGACTTCATTGTTTAACATGCAAGCTTGAGACCAAAAGTACATAAATGGTAAATGTATTAACTTAAAAATGTACCCGTCAATTCTTCTCGTTCCACCAATTGAAAGGACAGTACTTGCAGGACATGTATATAATTTTTCAAGGAAATTTAAATTGCAGAAGTAGATGAAGGTTTAGCTACCAAACCCCAAGTTATGAGTTTATTTAATTTCAGAAGATCCTAGTAGATGATTTTAGAACAAAATATGGCCAGTCCAATTTGCACTTCAGAATGTCCAATAGATTTGAAAGTGCTTGAGGAATGACGCTGGACCACTTTGAAGATCTCTTGAAATATTCCAAGTTTGTTCTGGACTTATCATATTGTTCCATTAATTTTTTGAGGTTGAGGTTGAGATAATTAAACTTGACAGTTTAATTATCCAATGGATAGGATACTCAATTAATCAATTGATTATTAATTTAAGAGTTATGTGAGTAAGTGCCCTTCAGGCAAGTATAAGTTATTTAACATTGTGGTGCCCGCAACTAATGTCAGGCTTGTAGTTTTTAAAAATGTTTTTCATCAATCATGTTATCTTCTAAATTTGATCAATTGAATTTTGACATCGAGCCTAGGTTACTACTAAGCCTTTAATAATCATGATAGGTGAAATGGTGATTACCAAAAATTTTGATTTAAGTGATATGAATTCTTATTCAATGGTCACATCATCCTTAACTTTGGGCTTAAGAAAAGTAAATTATCAATTTTTCTATCTTAAGCCCATCACTTAAGAATCATTTGATCTTAGTTGACTTCCAAGTCATAAAGATTAGGAGAATTATGAATTTGTGGATGTGGTGCAATGGTGGTCAGTGAGTTTCTACCTTTTAATCCCATTGTATTTCAATCATCTAAACATGTTTGTTAAGATCAAATATGCCCATTTTCCCTTGGTTAATACTAAATTTTGATTAAGGCACCAATGTCTAAAATTACCACTTTGCCCTTAGAGCACTTCACCTCATAACTCATTAAACGTAACTCAAATGATTTTTAGGGTTTAGAGTGTCATATCCATGAGGTAATTATAATGTTAGAGGATAATATGTGGACTTCTCAAAATTTAATTTAACTTAAATATTTATTTAAACTTAGAAAATATGCTTTGTTTAGAAACTAATTTAATTGACTTTCCAAAATAAAGTTTTTATTTATGAGAAAATTATTAGAGGTTTCCCTAGGTCAGAGAAATACTCAGACAAAATTTCACGATTTTTTGAATAAAATTATTATTATTATTTAATTATTATCAATTTTCAATAATTTAGTTAAATAGAAACTAATTGTTTAATTACAAAAATTATTTTTATACCTTTTTTCAGACTTCACTGAGATAAAAAAAACTCAGAGAAACACATTTTGTATTTTTATGATTTTTAATTTATTCATTATAATTATTTTGATGAGAAAATAAGAGAAATTCATTTTTAAGTTTTTAAAATTTATTTTTAACTTAGAAAAATTAGGAAAAATATTTTAACGAGTCATAAGTGGTCAGAGAGTATACTAGAGCTGTTACTTGTGTTCATATTGAAGGAGGATTGACAAAATAAATTTTTATTTCTGTTGGATTACATCAGAGATCGACTTTAATCCCATATCTTTTTGCTTTAGTTATGGATGGTCTTACTGGACATCTACCGGAGGATGCACCTTGGTGTATGTTTTTTGCTGATGATATTCTTCGCGTGGATAAAACAAGAGAAAAAAGCCTAGAAACAACCTGAATTATGGAGGTCTACATTTGAGTTTAAAGGCCTTCGTTTAAGTAGAACTACAACTGAATACAAGGAATATAATTTTAGTAGTAATAGCTGCAGTGACAGAAGTGTGACTTTGGGTGATCAAATTATTTAAAGGTGTGAACGATTTAAATATCTTGGGTCCGTTGTCCAAAACGATTGTGATATAGATGGGGATGTTAATAGTAGAATTCAAGTTGGTTGGTTTAAGTGGAGAAATGCTTCGGGCCTTTTGTGTGATAGAAAAGTACCACTAAGACTGAAAGGAAAATTTTATAAGATGGTGGTGAGACCTGCAATGCTCTATTACACTGAATGTTGGCCTTTAAAAGAGAAGCATAATAAGTGGTGAATATGACGCTGAATGTTGGCCTTTAAAAGAGAAGCATAATAATCGGTGAGACCTGCAATGCTCTATGGCGTTGAATGTTGGCCTTTAAAAGAGAAGCATAACACTAAATAGAGACCTGCAATGCTCTATGGCGTTGAATGTTGGCCTTTAAAAGAGAAGCATAATAATAAGAGCCTTTTGTGTGATAGAAATGTACCGCTAAGACTGAAAGGAAAATTTTATAAGACGGTGGTGAGAGCTGCAATGCTCTATGGCGCTGAATGTTGGCCTTTAAAAGAGAAGCATAATAATAAGTTAAGTAATGCTCTATGGCGCTGAATGTTGGCCTTTAAAAGAGAAGCATAATAATGTCGGTCTTTTTATGTGATAGAAAAGTACCGCTAAGATTGAAAGGAAAATTTTATAAGACGGTGGTGAGACCTGCATGCTTTATGGCGGTGAATTTTGGCCTTTAAAAGAGAAGCATAATAATAAGTTAAGTGTTGTCGAGATGAGAATGATTAGGTACCTTTAAAAGAGAAGCATAATAATAAGTTAAGTGTTGCCGAGATGAGAATGATTAGGTGGATCAAAAGAGAAGCATAATAATAAGTTAAGTGTTGTCGAGATGAGAATGATTAGGTGGATGAGTGATTTACACGTAGAGACAAAATGCGGAATGAATATATTCGTGATAGGGTTGGTGTAGCTCCTGTAGAGAAGCATAATAATAAGTTAAGTGTTTGCCGAGATGAGAATGATTAGGTGGATGAGTGGCTTTAGAAGCATAATGATAAGTTAAGTGTTGCCGAGATGAGAATGATTAGGTGGATGAGTGGCTTTACACTTAGAGTAATAAGTTAAGTGTTGCCGAGATGAGAATGATTAGGTGGATGAGTGGCTTTACACCTTAGAGATAATAAGTTTAAGTGTTGCCGAGATGAGAATGATTAGGTGGATGAGTGGCTTTACACTTAGAGACAATATTGGAAAATGAATATATCTGTGATAGGGTTGGTGTGGCTTCTGTGACGGACAAAATTAGAGAAAGTCGTCTTAGATGGTTTCGAATGAATATATTCGTGATAGGGTTGGTGTAGGTCCTGTGAGAGACAAAATTAGAGAAAGTCGTCTTAGATGGTTTGGTTATATTAAACATCGACCATTAGATGATCCGATTAGGAGAGTAGATGTTTTAAATTTTACTTGTGTTAAGAAAGTCAGAGGTATACCTAGGAAAACTTGGGCTTATTGTATTAAAAATGATCTTAATTTACTAGAACTAAATGAAAATTATGCACTAAATAAGACACATAGAAAAAAAGGATTCATGTAGCCGACCCCACATAGTGAGATTAAGGCTTTGTTGTTGTTGTTGTTATAAGTGGTCAGAGAACAATTAGGAACATTTTGAAATATTTTGATATTTTGAAAATTCTAATTATTTTTATTTATTTTAAAATTCAAAATAAAGCNTTACTTGTGTTAAGAAAGGCAGAGGTATAACTAGGAAGACTTGGGCTTATTGTATTAAAAATGATCTTAATTTACTAAAACCAAATGAAAATATGCACTAAATAAGACACATAGAGAAAAATGATTCATGTAGCCGACCCCACGTAGTGAGATTAAGGCTTTGTTGTTGTTATAAGTGGTCAGAGAACAATTAAGAACATTTTGAAATATTTTGATATTTTGAAAATTCTAATTATTTTTATTTATTTTAAAATTCAAAATAAAGCTCAAAATTTAAGTATTTTCTAAAAAATAATTTTTATTTTTCCCAAGTGCCTCTAGTGATAAGGAACTTAGAAAACTACTTTTCGTAATTTTCCCATATGTATTTAATTTATTATAATTATTTTTGTACAAAAATAACAGGTTTCTTAGAAAATTAACTTTAATACTTGAACTNATGATAAGGAAATTAGAAAACTACTTTTCGTAATTTTCCCATATGCATTTAATTTATTATAATTATTTTTGTACAAAAATAACAGGTTTCTTAGAAAATTAACTTTAATACTTGAACTTAATCAAATAATTTTAAAATTGTTATAGTGGATAAACATAATTTTAATGAAAAATGTGGTATTGATTTTGTTAATTTTTGATAAGTATATAATTTACAAAAATTAACATGAAAGATTGAAATTTAATTATGTTTAGAAATTTACAAGATAATACAAGAAATCATGATATTTTTCCTAAACTTCTCCGATCACAGAAAACCAGCTAAAATTATTCCCATAATTTCAAAATTATATTTTGATTTATATAATTAAAATATACAAAATAACCACCTTAGCTTGAAAATTAAGTGTAGAAGCATAGGGATGTCCTCTAACCTAAGTAAAATCAAAGGACTTAGTATCTGTCATGAGGAACAAACCCTCAAAATTTCAAGTCATGGTGAGCAATATTTGATCATAATGAATTAAAATACTCCAAAGGGTATTTAATACATTAAAAATCAGGGAATAAGATACTATTTTTTATTTTTACTCCACATTATTTTCCTTTGTTTACTGAGTAAGGGGGTATTTTTTTATTTTTATGATTTTTCTAAAAAAAGATATGGATTATCTGAAGTTTAGACATTTAAAATAATTAAAAAAATCCGTATTTTTCTATTTATCCATACGACACCAAACCAACCTATGGCAGCTCAAAACTCACATGCAGTGCGCTCCCATTCATCGTCGCCATCCACCTCAGCTGCTCGCAGCCTGCGGTTCACGTACCAAGAGTCTGTATAGCTCAATCTCCTCCATTCATTAGGTACACTTGCGATCAAACAGCTCTCCATTATTGTCCTCAAGTGACCTAACCCATAAGCCATTCACTCTAAAATCTTAAGTTCTCTGCCTAGACTCAAATNTTTATAGTAGATAAACATAATTTTAATGAACAATGTGGTATTGATTTTGTCAATATTTGATAAGTATATAATTTACAAAAATTAACACAAAATATTTACATTTAATTATGTTTAGAAATTTACAAGATAATACAAGAAATCATGATATTTTTCCTAGACTTCTCCGATCACAGAAAACCAGCTAAAATTATTCCCATAATTTCCAAATTAAATTTTGATTTATATAATTAAAATATACAAAATAACCACCTTAGCTTAGAAATTAAGTATAAAAGCATAGAGATGTCCTCTAACCTAAGTAAAAGCAAAGGACATAGTATCTGTCATGAGGAACAAACCCTCAAAATTTCAAGTCATGGTGAGCAATATTTGATCATAATGAATTAAAATACTCCAAAGGGTATTTAATATATTAAAAATCAGGGAATAAGATACTATTTTTAATTTTTAGTCCACATTATTTTCCTTTGTTTACTGAGTAAGGGGGTATTTTTTTTATTTTTATAATTTTTCTAAAAAAAAGATATGGATTATTTGAAGTTTAGACATTTAAAATAATTAAAAAAATCTGTATTTTTCTATTTATCCATACGACACCAAGCCAACCTACGGTAGCTCCAAACTCACATGCAGCGCGCTCCCATTCATCGCCGCTGTCCACCTCAGCTGCTTGCAGCCTGCGGTTCACATACCAAGAGTCTGTACAGCTCAATCTCCTCCATCCATTGGGACACTTGCGATCGAACAGCTCTCCGTTATTGTCCTCAAGTGACCTAACCCATAAGCCATTCACTCTAAAATCTTAAGTTCTCTGCCTATACTCAAATAAATCACATGAAATTTATTCCTAAGCCTTCATATACTCAAGACAAACCTATCCATATGGTATATATGGTATAAAATATAGTAAATACATATAATGAATCAAAAATAGCTCGGATTAGGGTTGAGGTTCAATACCTTTTTATGAGAAGGGATGCCTCAGTAAGATGGTTGTGGTAGCTTTGATTGGGTTCAACAAACCTCTAGATGAAGTCTTGTGCCCTAGTGAATCGTTGAGATATGTTTTTTATCAAACTTGATTTCAGGTTTTGGTCTAGAGTTATCCTAGAGGTTGTTTTAGATGAGGCTTTGATGGGGAATCAATATCTTTCACTATGTGGATTGTGTGTGCACAATTAATTGAAGTTTGGTGCACTGTGGTGGAGTGGAGAGATCTGTGATGGTTTTAGGGATAAGTTCAGTGAAGAAATTGAATCTGTGGAGTGGTTTGGAGCAAGGGGATTGCAATTGGGATGTCATGGAGAGGCTCTATTGATATTTTTACAGTGTTTCCCTAAGGTTTCAAGCACTCTCTTCCTTTGTCGTAGAAAGGTCAATTTAGAGCAATGGATACCTGGTGCAGCTCAGAGCTGGGAGTTGGGTGCTAAGGCATGCTGAAGTGGAGGGAAAAAAGGCTCAAGCATCCAATTAGAGTGAACCAAGTTAGGGGGTTTAATTTTATGTTTTGGCTAATGGGGACACCTTTAGGCTCGCTGTTTTTGACGGTTTAGGAGGTGGTTGGCTAGGGTTTAGTCACTTCTTGGCTCAGTGAGGTCAAGGGAGAGTAAATTATGATTTACTCTCAGGGCCTGTTTGGGGCAGCTTAAAACAGCGGTGGGATTTTTGAAAACTCCATCTTACTGTTTGGTTAACACGTTTAAATCACGTGTTTGAAATCACAGTTTTTATTTTGTGAAGAAGGTCGCCCGCGGGATCATCCCTGCGGGTCACGTGCCCTTGTCGCGTCTTCTCTACGAATTACTCTGCTACCATCGTATAGCTATCAAACACTCTACCCTTGCCCCTCTAGGATTTGACATTCCTTCTTCCTTCGTTCGCGATCGAGCACGCAGAGCCGCTTCCTGCTTCTTCGGCACACCTTCTCTTCCAGGTGAGGGCGCATTCCTTCGGTACTGCTTCTTTTGCTCAGACCAATCAAGTTCCTCCATGGCTTGCCCTGAGTAAAAAAGTTGGAGCTTTTTCTTTGTGAGGGAACCAAATCGCCCTTTCTCTCTTCCCTAGCTCTACTTCTGAGAAGCATGACCACCGAAGCTCTACTTTTGAGAAACATGACCGCCACCGCCGCTCATTCTTGCAAGGTCATTTCAACCTCTTCATCTTCTTCTTACTCCTTACTATCCCTCCCTCAATTCTCTGCTCTTTTATATATGGTTTGATATCTCTTTTAAATAATTTAGGTTCAATCACAGCAAACCCTGAGCAAAATCGCCCAGAACCGGCTGCAGAAGGAACTTATGGAATGACAGGTTAATGCCCTGGTCGGCTTCAAACACAAGGTTAATAATTTGATGATATAATTAATTTTAGTTTTAACACTACAAGTTAACAAATGTTAAAGTTTCTTATAAATTTTATACATAAATTACATGTTTCTATTTTCATTTTTATGTTTTCCTTTTGTAATGCTTTCTTTTTTTCTCCATTCATTTCTTTCTAAAGTGGGGTTATCTATCATTCCTTTAAAATTGACGAGGAAATGGATAATCGCTTGAAATTTATTTCTTAAGGCTTTTTTCTCAACAGAAAATACTTGTAGTATGATTTGGAGGTCAAATGTATTTTGAATCATAGAAGCAAAACTATTTTTGATGTAAGGATAAGGCTGCACCCATCAACTTCTCCTTAGATTGGTGGGAAGCCTCATGCATTTGGTGAAGCAGCCCCTATTCTCTCAAAGGGTGTTTAACAAACCCCATTATTCAAGTTTTAAAAGCCATCGAATAGCATTAGAAGCTTCAACCACCGAACAAAAAAGCTCATCAAAACCTTTAGCAGCTCTGAGAGGATTGGTTTGGTATGGCCAGAGTAGCCACTTGACATATTTGCTCAACTTTCCTTAGATACTTCAAATACTTTCAAGTCTTGCAAAAATCCCAATTATCTCAAGTCATCCAACCAGAATTACAAGGATTTTGCTGGATCAGGCTTGGCAGTTGAGTTCAAGAAAGATGATACTGCAAAGAAAAAGAAAAAATCATTTTTTTATGAGAATCATAAGCAAGTAAATGGTTGGGATTTATCTTTCAATTTGGGTTTGTGGAAGCCTCCGAAAACATATTCAAAATTTGAAAGTTTCTAGCGTTGGTGTAGGTTATTCAAATAATGTCATGCTCCTCTGGGTGTTTCATCAGGTAACATGCATAGACTTTCTTAGATTAAGCTATAGAAGGATACAAATGAAAAATTGAAACATGGATGGGGAAAAAAGATAAATGAAATTGCGTGATTTTTTTTTCTTTTCAATCGTTTGTCTGATTGAATAGCATGTCAAGTGTTTTAATCTGATATGAACATTGGATTATTTGTAAAAAATATTGGCCTTGTCGTCTCTGTAAGTTATGAAAAAATCATTGGATTGTGCATATCTTTTTCTACAATAAAGTGTTTCTTGGACTCTATTGGAATGATAAGCTTATATTGTAAACTAAACTCCTTAATATGTTTGAAAATAAGATATCATTTTTTAAAATAAAATTTTATATTGAAAATTAAAATTTTATATTTTAAAAAATTTCTTTTTAAGTTTAGAATAAGATTTTGTATCTTGATTGAATTTTATTAATAAAGGGAGCTGAAATTGTCATTTTCCTACAAATAGTTGCAAATAAGTTGTTTTCAAGCCGAAGAAACCAAACAGCTAAACTATTTATTCATTTCAGAGGTATAATAGTCATTTGTCCACAAACAGCTGCAAATCAGTTGTTTTCCAAACGCACAAACCAAACAGACGGACAATTTATCCAGATCAGCTGCTAATTAGCAGCTTATCAGAATATGCTGCTTATCTGGATAAGCTGGATAAGCTGCAGCTGCCCCAAACAGACCCACAATGGCAAGTGATGATGGTAAAGTATTTTCAAAATAGGCCCATATAAGGTTAAGATCACTTAAATCAGAGGATCGCAGGTCCATAGCTCACTTATGTGGTTTAAGGGGGTTTATGCGGTCATTAGGGTCCAAATTATGATTGTAGTGGCATTATTTGATGACTTTAGCATGACTAAGTCAATTTTGGGGAAGGGGTTCAATTTGGGTCAAAATGGCTAGAAGTTGGATTTGGGTTAGGCTAGCCATGACATTGAGCCCAATTTTTTGGTCAATATTTTGTAGATGACTATCATGAGGAGTTTGGAAAATATTTGGAGTGGTTTTGAATTGATTTGGAGGTTCAACTAGAGGAATTTTGGGCATTTTGTCAATTTGGGGGTGTTTGGTTACACTTAAGTCTAGGCTGGCCTAAGGTTGGAGGAAGCCCAAATTGATGGTTGAAATAGTCTATAAGAATTTCATGAAGAGTTCTCAACATCAATTCGGTGTCAATTTTGAGGTTAGGGCGTTCAATCTAGTGACAATTGGAGACAAAACCAATTTGGGACAAATTTGGGGGTTTTTAATGTGGGTTAAAATTTACTAAAATTGTTGCTTGACCAATGCCAATTAAATGGTCTAATTTGATGTACAGGATTGTTAGGAAGAGTTTTGGATCCAAATTGAGGTAATTGAGTGGGCTATGGGGTTTAGTTAAGTGAGATTGGGTCATATGGTCAAATTAGGGATTGACCTCAAAGCATGGGTCACTCAGGATTGGATTTGGTTTGTATTATGAATATGATAGACGACTTCTTGTTTATAATATAAATTTAGCAGAATTCGGGCCAAATTGATGGACATTTGGGTTGATTTTGGGTAAACTGGTCATTTGAAGGCAATTTGGGGGCTTTCGTCAAAATGGTCAAATTAGCCAAATTGGGTTCAATTGAAGGGTCCAAATTAGTTTTGGAGACATTTGAAGTGATTTTGGATGTTTAGGGGAAGTTTGGGCCACCAAGGTTATTTTTGTAAATTTGGCAAATTTGAGGGTATTTTGGTAAATTTGGCAATTTTGGGAAGTTTTGGGCAACTTGGGTAGTTTTAAATGATTTAAAAAGATTTTTGGACAACATTGGGTAGTCTGGGCAATTTTTGGAATTTTGGTGAAATTTGGGGTTTGGGAGTGTTTTGGTAATTTGGGTGGATTTGGGGGCAAAATNTTTTAGGAATTAATTTATTTGACTTTCCAAAATAAAGTTTTTATTTATGAGAAAGTTATTAGAGGTTTCCCTAGGTCAGAGAAATACTCAGACAAAATTTCACGATTTTTTGAATAAAATTATTATTATTATTTAATTATTATCAAGTTTCAATAATTTAATTAAATAGAAACTAATTGTTTAATTACAAAAATTAATTTTATACTTTTTTTCAGACTTCACTGAGATAAAAAAAACTCAGAGAAACACACTTTGTATTTTTATGATTCTTAATTTATTCATTATAATTATTTTGATTGGAAAATAAAAGAAATTCATTTTTAAGCTTTTAAAATTTATTTTTAACTTAGAAAAATCAGGAAAAATATTTTAATGAGTCATAAGTGGTGAGAGAGTATACTAGAGCTGTTACTTGTGTTAAAATTGAAGGAGGATTGACAAAATAAATTTCTATTTCTGTTGGATTACATCAGGGATCGGCTTTAATCCCATATCTTTTTGCTTTAGTTATGAATGGTCTTACTGGACATCTACCGGAGGATGTACCTTGGTGTATGTTTTTTGCTGATGATATCTTCTCGTGGATAAAACGAGAGAAAAAGCCCAGGAAAAACTTGAATTATGGAAGTCTACATTTGAGTCTAAAGGCCTTCGTTTAAGTAGAACTAAAACTGAATACAAGGAATGTAATTTTAGTAGTAATAGCTCTAGTGACAGAAGTGTGACTTTAGGTGATCAAATTATTATTGAATACATTCAATGTAATTTTAGTAGTAATAGCTCTAGTGACAAAAGTGTGACTTTGGGTGATCAAATTATTTAAAGGTGTGAACGACTTAAATATCTTGGGTCCGTTGTACAAAACGATTGTGATATAGATGGGGATGTTAATAGTAGAATTCAAGTTGGTTGGTTGAAGTGAAGAAATGATTCGGGCCTTTTGTGTGATAGAAAAGTACTGCTAAGATTGAAAGGAAAATTTTATAAGACGGTGGTGAGACCTGCAATGCTCTATGGTGCTGATTTTTGGCTTTTAAAAGAGAAGCATAATAATAAGTTAAGTGTTGCCGAGATGAGAATGATTAGGTTGGATGACAAAAGAGAAGCATAATAATAAGTTAAGTGTTGTCGAGATGAGAATGATTAGGTGGATGAGTGATTTACACGTAGAGACAAAATGCGGAATGAATATATTCGTGATAGGGTTGGTGTAGCTCCTGTCACAATTAGAGACAAAATGCATAATGAATATATTCGTGATAGGGTTGGTGTAGCTCCTGTGACAGAC
>JXCR01144407.1:2201-22314 GCA_002079205.1 Phalaenopsis hybrid cultivar
AAAAAATTATTCTTCCTGATTATTTAATGATTTTTAATAGATATTTACAAAACCTGAGTTTATATCATTGCATGCACAATGATAATTTTTGGACAAATTCTTTGCTTCAACATGTATATAATAAAGTCAGATTCATTAATTTTAATGAGCATTGGGTCAGTGATTTATATGATTTATACTAGCACTTCTAATATTGACATTACAAAAATCACACTTGCAAATGATGGACAATTTACTAATGTATCAGGTGTTAGAAATGATTGCAAAAAAGGATAAATTGCTATCACAATACTCAAGGGAGGTTTGTTTGATGTCTATGTATCCCTTAGCAAAAGTTTGACTTATTTGTGGCATTTAAAAAAGAGTAATCAATCATGCCACGTTCACCAAAACAAACAACTAGCTTTTGTGGCTAATCATTTTTGCGGAAGAATTAAATAACCTATGGACAACTCGTTTGTTCTTCCAAGCATGCAGTAACCTATAAGGTTTTTGAAAAAAAAAAATGATTGATTATTTCATTGCCACCTAGTGATAAATGTTTTATCACTTATTGTGTTAAAAATTCTATAAATTAATACAAATCCTCAATTAATTTAATGCACTAAAAAATCCCTATTTGAGTTATGAGACATAGCAGTACTTTTAATAAACAATATTATTATCTAAGCAATTAGTTAAGCCTTAATTTTTATCTTTTGCAACACTATTTAAACATTAATGTTACTAATATTGTTGGTTGTTTTCCTTATTTAAAAGTGATTAAGAAAAAAAAAAGTTAAATAGCAAGTAAAAGATCTAATTACATGAGAATAATCATGATTTATTTGCAATAATCTTCTTAATGATATTATTTTCTTGTGAAATGTTTTTCTTGATCATGGTATTGCTTCAACTAGTACTTAAGGACACATTTAAATTAATAATGTGTAACATAATGTCAAGTTTTTCATTCTCAGTGAAATCTTCATTTTTGCCAATTGTACTATTTGGATTAAATTATGACTTACCTGCAAAGTTTATATTAGTTAATTTTTTTTCTTATTATCAGTTTTTCAAATGAAAAAATTTCCCAAAATTATTAACTTTAACTTATAATTTGTTATAGGAAGAAGGCTGGGTTGTTTGTCGTGCATTCAAGAAGCGAGCTTTATCAGTAAGCAAAGGAAGCGAGTTTGATCATGATGGGTCTCCATGCTGGAATGGTGACAACCAGTTGCTCTTAATGTCATCAAGAGAGTCTCAATGGAATGTTAATGACCACCATTATCCTTACTACTACAAAGAACAAATGTTAAGTCTTCAACCATATGAACCTTACCTCTAGCTTCCCCAATTGCATAGCCCTAAATTTCATGAAAATGCCCCACTACCAAATGATGGCCAAATGAACCAAACTAACCAAATTGATAGAGTTTCATTTAATTATTCCACAACAATAAATAATCCAACTAACGATGAGCATGTAATTGATTGGAGGATATTAGACAAATTTGTTGCATCACAACTTAGTCAAGATGGCACCTCAAGGAATCCAAGTGATACAAATCCAAAAGTAAATCTTCCAATTCATGAGAAGGAAGAGGACGAACATTCACGTACTAGTGAGGCAACCGGTATATGATGCATGGTGCGGCCACTTGAACTAAACTGGTATTAATTGTGTGCATGAATCATTTTGTTATCTGCATTGATTTTGTATATAATTTATGATGGTGGGCAACCTTAACTCATAATCTAAGAGCAATTATCACCATATATATGACTTGGTGAGAGCTTGAATGTTTTAAATAATACTCATAGTGCAAGGTGTGGTGATGCATGCACGGAATGATGTTTTGTTATCAATATGCTGTATATTTGCAATGGATATGTAACCTACAACAAATGCTCAATGTTGGTGTATACATTTGTTCCGTAGGCAATGCTTCCATAAGTGATGTTGGTAGGAAAATAATACTCATACGACAAGTTTTTTGCCTCGACCATTTCTACGACGATTAATAAGTTTAATCCTAACGGACTTGAAGAGAAGATCCCCAGCACTCATTTTTGATGAATAATAGGAATAATTATCAACAAGAACTTGTTTTCTTACATGTGAACTTGCTTTTAATGTTCAAAATGGCGTTATTAACAAATATTATCATCGGCAGAAAATAATTATAGAAATGCTGATAAAAATCATTCAATTTCCTTCTCGTACCGTTTAAATCCATCTCCTTTGAGAATGTATCTATCAACATCGTGGCTGTAATGAATGATGACTGAAAAAAAGGCAAATAATAGATTTAAAGTCAATAAATAGTACCTTTTTCTACTTATTTGACGCATAAATAGCTACATAATTTTCTTTATAGTAAGTAGTTGTATAACATCCTTTGCAAGTTCAGTTTTATAATATGAGAATTAGCCTTAAAGCTCAACATTGTATACGACAAGAAAAACTTGAAGAAAATATATGTCCATGAGAAAAAATAATTAATGAGCATGATTGCAAATCCTTTTTTTTTATTTCACTTATCCCAAGTGATTTATGAGATGTAGCTCAATATATTTTATTAACTATTGTCTTTTTAATTTATTGCCCTTTCTATTTCCTTGGTTTTTTTTTCAATCATATATTCCGGTTGTGCCTTTCAAATTTTCTTTTCAACCCAAAAGCATGTGCTTTCACCATGTTACCTTTACTGTGTTCTTGCCGCAAACTCTTTTTTAGTAAAATTCTTTTTACTTGTTTCCTTCTTTTTTTTTTTACGCGCACACGACTGGACAACGACTCTGCTAAAACCACTTCAAAAATACTATAGTACATTATTTAGCAAACTGTTTGTGCATGATACTTTAGTCAATTCATCAGTCACATTTCTTCAAAAATATTTGTCCTTAGGTTCTTACATTCTTTCCCGACACATAGTTCATGAGTGCTGTCCGCAGTCTTCACTTCATCGAAAATATAAAACATCCAATAAATCAATTTTTATTTTAATGCTTTGTCACCTTCAAAATCTTTTATTAAAATTTTGTAATTTCCTTCAGGCAAAATCTTTTTAAAAGATATGATTGATTTTGATGAGACGAACTCAGTCATACCAAAATTGATCCACTTTGAGTTGAATCAAGCTCAGATCAGAACATTCAACCACTTTTAAAAGCTTTCTGGACATATTTGAAAGGCCTAAAGAACTTTGAATCGGATATGTTTATAGTCAAATCGAGCATTTCAAATCAAATGAGCCTAAGACCGCTCAATTACGCATCGTCAAGGTACTAATATGCCAATTACCAATTGTGGGAATCTCTACGAGGCGTCTGATGAGAGTGAATCGAATTCCTCAATTAATTGCAGCTGAAACTCTATAAATAGAGTCATACCCCTCTCTTAAAAAGAGAGAAGCATGAAGCATGAATAAGACTAAAGCTTAGATAAGGAGATGAAGTCCAACATCACTTAATTGTTTACCGCCTCAGACCCTCAAACGCAGACCACCCCTCATCGGCTGGCATTGGTCACTATCGGTCGCTTCTCTCTTCATACAATAAGTTCATATACGGAGTGACTTCATAGCTCGGAAGAGTGTGTAACCCTTTTCCGCTCGTGGGACAAGGGACTACACTTGTAATCTCTAGTTTATAATGGAACTCTTCAGCTTGGATAAGCCCCATGGTTTTTTCCCTTTATGGTTTTACACTTGAAAAATCCTGGTGTATCTACTGGATGTTTTCTTTTATTTGAGTTTGCTGCATTCTTGTACAACTCTAAGATGCTAATATATTACTCTAGCGCGTGAATTTTTGAGCACTCAATTGTTTGGCTCTGTTTGTGGGAAGTGAGTCCCATTCGACGCTATCTTCAACTCTTGGACACCGAGCCCTACTTCATTTCTAATGATATACATCATCCAATTTGCTATTGAACCACCATTGCATTTTGAAGATCATCTTTGAAGCATTATTCAATGTGGGGAGCAACCTTCACTACAATCTTAAAAGGTTGTTCACGCCAACAACCCGTGTACGATTGTAGTGGAGTAGTCTTCTCGCATCCTATTCAGACATAAAGTCTTTCGAGACTTCTTCCAACTTGGTGGGCAACAATTGTTGAAGTATCAAAAAGGTCATTTACATTAACATCTCAGGCATGACTGTGGAAGGGTAACCATCCCAAATTTCATTAAAACAACAAGTTTTTAAGAACCACTCCTAAATTGAGGGGGAAATCTTCATCGTAATTAATGCTTCCTCAGTGCCCCTTGAGCATACTAGAGCTCTTCTTCAATCAGAACAGGAAGTTGATCTCTTCAAGGCTCGATACAATGCTTACTTTTACAAAATCATGTGATACAATGCTTGTTTTTTAAAGCTCGTGTGGAAAACACCCCCGCTAGGGTCAAAAGATTCAAAAGTAGTAACTAATAAGTTATCAAATATTATTCTTATATATGTATGCTAACTCCAACAGTCACACCCCCTTTCTTAGGAACGCAGTGAACTGGACTCATCCAAGCACTGTTTGAAATAGAATATATTATTCTCGCATCTAACTTTTTTAAGATCTCTTTCTTCGCAACTTCTTTCATCATAGAGCTTAATCTCCTTTGAGGATCAACTTATGGTTCATGATGTTCTTCCTATAAAATTATGTGCATACAAATCAAAGGATTGATTCTTTTAATATCAGCTAACGTCCGTCTAAAAGCTTTCTTATATCTTCTTAAAGTGTCCAACAACTTTTTTTCATATGATTCAGTTAATTCTGAGGATACAACAACAGGTAATGTAGATAAATCTCCTTAAAAGACATATTTTAAATGTGTAGGAAGTGTTTCATATCTAGTTCAGGAGGTTTTACTATTGAAGTAATCAAATTTTTATTATCATCTGCATGATCTAACAATTCAAATTATTCCTGAAAATAATCAAATTCTTCATTACTCACTTCCATAGATTCATCGTGAACTATATCCTCATTCTCATACTACAAACATTTTTCTTCAATGTTCTTTTCAAATGTATCTGTGAAATATTCATTGCTTAAATAGTCATTAATTTATATTCTGAAGCATTCTTCTTCTCTTCCTTTCGCTAGATATCTCATTAACTTTGTAATATTAAATGTTACTTCTTGATCGCCAACTCTAATCGTCAATTATCCTTTCTACGCATCTATCAAAGCTCTTCCAGCTGCAAGAAATTGTCTTCATAAAATGATAGGAATTTATTTATCTTCCTCCATATCTAACAGATTAAAATCCATAAGAAAGATAAATTTATCAACCTTTACCAAAACATCTTTTATAACTCTTTTAGGATATGTAATCAAACGATCAACTAACTGAAGAGTTACAATAGTAGGTGAAATTTCTCTTAAACCCAACCTTCTGAAAATCGATAGAGGCATCAAATTAATGCTAGCTCCCAAATTACATTAAGTTTTTCTAAAAATTCTGTTGCCAATAACACAATGAATAGTAAAACTACCAAGATCTTTAAGTTTTTCATGAAGCCTTTTCTGAATTAATATGCTACACTCTTTACTAGGTGCAACTGTCTCATTATCTGCAAACTTCCTTTTTTTTATAAGTATATCCTTCATAAACTTCACATAGCATGGCATATGCTCCAAGGCTTCAACAAATGGAATATTTATTTTCAATTTCCTCAATATTTCAAAATATTTTGTAAATTGATTATCTTTGTTTAACTACTTCAATCTTTGAGGAAATTGAGGTGGTGGTCTTTATATAGTAATTTTCATTGATTCAATAGGATATTTTGACTCAAAATAAAAATCTTCACTAGATTTTTCATTTTCCACCCCTTTTCTTTCAACTTCAACTTCAATTTCTTTTTGAACTTTTGTTTCCAATTTTTTTCCACTTCTCAGTTGAATAGCCTTAATTTGCTCTTTATTATGATATTTAGGATTAACTTCAATATTACTAGGTAAAGTTCCTGGAGGTCTATTGCTAAATACAGTAGCAATACATTCTAATTGATTTTCCATGTTTCTAATGGCAGCTCCTTGACTTTGTAATGTTCTCCAATTTGCAATATTAATTCTTCCATTAACAATTTCTTCTCCTTACTACACAAGTTACTATTCAAACCTGAAGGGCAATAAGGTTTAAAGTTAGAATTCTCCTGATTGTTGGAGTTTCCCAATGGGTTCGCAGCCTTGTTACCCCGTTGCAGATTTACAACATTAGAGTTATTGTTAATCCAAATAAAATTTGGGTGATTTTTCCAACCAAGATTGTAATAATTGGAATAAGGATTATTAGATCGATTGTTTATTGCATTTAAAGTCTCTTATAAAGATTGAAAATCTATCATTTGTCCTAATGAATTTTCCTCAAGCACAAGAGATGTCTGAGAATAATTCATTCCATATTGATCTATCTTCTTTGATATTACAACAATTTGAGCAACCAACATAGATATTGCTTCTGAAGCATGAATACTTGCTACTCTTTTTTGAGTTACCCTTTAGAGGGCCATCAAAAATTATTAGTAGACATCACTTCAATTAAAAAATATGCTTCATCAAATGGTTTTCACATTAATGTTCTAGCAATAGCGGCATCAATTATAGATCTAAGAGATCCAACCAATCTATTATAGAAAGTTTGAATTATTAACCAATCTGATAATGCATGAAATTGCTAAGGAGATCTTTAAGTCTTTCTCATAAATTTAGTTTCCTTCAAACTAATAAAAAGATGTAATATCATTTCTAAGCTTAGCAGTTTTCGATGGTGAGAAATATTTAAATAAAAGTTTTTGTGATAAGCCTTCCCAAGTTCTGATAGATTAAGGTGCTAACAAGTTTAACCACATCTTAGCTTTTCCCCTTAATGAAGAAGAAGAAAGTGTAAGTATGCGACATCATTCGACACTCCCATTATATTTAAATGTAGCACACAATTTTAGAAAACTAGCAAGGTATAAGTTAGGATCATCAGTCAGTGTTCCCTCAAACTGATTATTTTGTACATTTGGATAATAACAAGTTTAAGCTCAAATGAATTAGCAGCTACAACAGGGTTATGTATACTTGAATGAATTTCATGTGTTGTAGGATTAACATAATCTTTTAAAGGTTTCTGATTATGTTCACTTTCAATTACAGAATCATTTAAGCTTGTAGTCATTTAGTTCAAAATTTCAAACTCTTTTTGTTATTTTTGAATGTTTTCTAATTATTTTTTCCAACTCTGAATCATAATGTATTAAACCTACCGATCTTAAACTACGCATACAAAAACACAATAGGAAATAAAAATAAGCAAACACATTAAAATATAAAAATGTGTAATTAAACTATAATAATTTTTTAGTTCAAATAAAATGTTCTAAATTATAAAGTAATTTACTGTTACTCAACAGCAATGCTGCTAAAAACTTGATGCGGCGGTTTTGTGGTGCGTTGTAAATATCTTTCAATACTACAATACACACACACCATCACAAGTAACAAATATGTAGTTAAATCCCAATAAGAATAAATTTACTATAAATATTTTTATCTTTTAAAATCTTTAAGCTGTTAAAACATAATAATAACACAAGTATATGCATCACTCAAGTAATAAAGGGCTCTAATGAAGTCCTAAGTATTGATCCCACAGAGAGTTGGAAATTCTTATAGTTATAATGTCAAAAACAATATTCAAGCTATAAAACTTAAGTAAACAAAACAAATCTAAAGTAAATTTAATGTGCGCTGAAAGAAATGCAATTAGAAGAACTAAGTTAAATTAATTAATTGCTAAACTTAAAAAGTAAACTTATAAAGACTAAACAAAGTTTTTTAGCGAAGAGTTCAAATTTTAGAATGGATCCTTCCCCTTTACAATGAGTTTATGAATTTTTAAGTAATTAAAATCCTTTAAAATACATATAAAATTTTGTTGTGCCAAATAGGAGCAATCCTATTCTTTATCTTCTGAGAGTGCATCAAGAGTTTGACTAATTCAGAGTTTGGTCCCAAAATTTGTGGTTAGGTTGAGAGGACACTGGCTGCTACTTCAAAGCTCCCACTTCTCCCTCCCATGAGAGCTAACTATCTCTCTTTAGTTTCCATGCAACTGGACCAAATTGCATATTTTAATATGTCACCTTAAAATATCTAATTATGTGCCCATCAAAGTATATTTCCCTATTTATTTGTTGCAACCCTATGGACTACATTCTCATCCATGAAATTGAACGTGACTCTTGTTTTGCTGCAGAAAGCATAGCCCTTTCAAATCTTATGTTTCTCAACTAATTTTAACATTTTAATTGGCTAAATCAAAAAGTAAATGAAGATCAGAGTGTGAACCATCATAATTTATTGACATTTAAAACCTTATATAACAAAATCAATTCTTCACAAAATCATATCTCATTATAGGGAGAAAGATAAAGAGGAGTACTCATAATTCATGAGAAGGATAGACAAAACATAGATTTCATATATAAAAACAAGTTTACAAAACAAAGAAAGTAAAGAACACAACTTATCTAAAACACCTTCTCAAGCAAATCCCTTGAAGTTCCCTTCAAACATTTTCTCTCTTTATAATCACACTCAATTCTCTTTTAGGAATATAATGAAGAATAAATCTCTCACCTTCCATCTCCTCTTACAACTTTAAAGGAAAATCCTCTCTTCTCCCAATACTTCTCTCTCTCTCACACCAACTCTGTCTTCAAACTTTTCACCCCCTACTTTTTCTTCTCTAGACTATTCTCTTTTTAATTGGGGTCAACCTTCCTTTCAAAGAGAATTCAAATTTTCTCCATTTTCCCAAAAGGCACACCTCTTCAAACCCAGAGACAAGCCCCTTCATTCAATAGCCTTTTCAAAGTGTCCAGATGTATTGAATCACTCCATGGGGTGTTTAAATAGATTGGAGCTTTCAAAAATTGCCTAAAAATAGTCACTAACCACCTTAATCCATCTTATTTTGTCTCTAGTACCAGCTTACTGAAGTCCACGTTGTTATGGATTCAGGCTCCTCTTGCGCCAATTCTGACACTTATGGTGCCAATTCTAGCACTTCTAGTGCTGATTATGGCACTTCTGGCACCAATTCTTTATAAAATGACACCTTTAGCACCATTTTTTGGAACCTATGGTGCTAGCTGTCTGGAAAATAGTGCCTCTGGCACCAGTTCTGGCGCCTTTGATGTCAGGATGCTGAAATGCTCCGTTTTAACTCTAAATTTCTTTCTTTTGCTACTTTTTTCTCCAATTGCCTAAAATTGATATACATGTAATAAGACATGAAAATACCCTTCTTTTGAGTGCAATATCACCAAATTTAAGCATAAAATTAATACATAAAATAACACATTATTTTTGTGTATCAAGAACCAACTGGGATAAATTGCTAACTCACTTAGCAATTGACCTCAAAGAACTCTTCCTAGCAACACTGAATAAACCTTAAGGAAAGGAATAGTGAACACATTAAATATATTCAACTTATAAGTTGAAGAGTTTTGGAGAAGGTAGTTCAAAAAGGGACTGGGGTTGAAAACGATACCATGGAAACTGAAAAATCTAAAGAACATGTTTCTAAGGATTTAGAAAAGTCATTTTCTCCCACTAAAATTAACTTAGAAAAACCACAACCTCCATTTCCTCAAAGACTTCAACAGTAGAAATTGGATCAACCATTTTCAAAATATTTTGAGCTATTCAAATAGTTAACCATTTCTATTCCTTTCACTGAAGCTCTGAAGAAAATGTCCACTGATGTGAAGTTCATGAAGGATATTCTCTTTAAGAAAAGGATGTTCAAAGATCATGAGACTATTGCACTTAGTGAGGAGGGCAATGCTATAATTCAGAAAAAAGCTTCCTTAAAACTTTAAGGATCCTGGGAGCTTCGCTATTTCTTTTGCAATTAGATAAAGATTTTTAGGAAAGTCTTATGCAATCTTGGAGTGAGTATAAAACTTATGTCATTACCTATTTTTAGATGTTTGGTATTAGGGGAAGTTTCCCAAACTATTGTAACCTATCATTTAGCTATTAAATGTATTTATAAAAATATATATTAGAATCTGACAGTTAAATGAAAAGAGATTCAGTTAGGATGAGGAAGTGGAGAAGAGAGATGTGATGAGAAGGAGGATGAGTGATCCTCATTTATATTTAGTGTTTTTGTATTAATTAGTGTGATGATGGACTTGGGTAGGATCAAAAATTGAATTTAAATGACTGGAACCAAATATGGGTTGTGTACGTAGGCCCTAGTGCCCATGACACCAAAGTTCCAGGACCTGAATTGGTACCTAGGCGCCAATATAAACTGGTGCCAAAGTGCCGCACCAAAAGCAAGGGTTGTGCCTTGACAACACTATCACGGTGTCTAGAAGTCGCTTCTTCCCTCTCATCAAAATGCCTAAACTGACTAAATTTTGTGACACCTCCTCCCCAACCCTTCTTCTATGATTGAAAGGCGATACTTAGGGTACCTCCTTTCCTTACTTTTTTGATAGATTCCTGAAGCTTTGTAGAGTCAAAACCATATCAATAAGGAAAATTTCTACTCCTTGAGCTTGCATTTCTTCTCTTCATCTAGAAACTTTTTAAATTTTTTGAATATTGTGAAGAAGAGAGGACTTTCATGGGGTGGGTTTGATTAAGCCCATAACTAGCATCAAGTATGCATCTAGATTATTCCTTTGTCTCACTTCCTTGCATTATTATTATTGTACCTTTCTTATGGCCCCTAAAACTAAATGTGGAAAATTAAAATTTTTTTATGCAATGACTTCTTAGTGTCTAAGAAGTTGATTGTGGAAAAGGGTTTCATTAGCCATGGGGGTTCTATAGAAGATATAATTTTTAGGAAAAACTTCGAAGCTTTTTGCTACACCACTTGTGTCGCACTGATTTATTTGGTGAGACAGTTCTATTTAAACCTTCATGATGCCTCTTCTCATTCGATATATGCGAGGGAGAAGTGAGTGGCTATCTCCCTCATGGTGTATTAATGCATTGTTTTTATTGGGGGAATTCCAAGAAAGTTTATTCTCTAGCATTGTCCTTGCTGATTACGAACTTGATGAAATCATTTATTTCTTGACCAGTTGGAGAGGAGGTAGAAAGTGTGGAATGACCATAAAGTAAATTTTTCTTCATCCAAATTAAATGCACCTTCTAAGGCTTGACATTACTTTATTTCTGCCAAGGTCCTAGCCTCTACCAAGTTGAGTGAGGTGATGAGGGAAAGAGCTACAATTAATTATTGTATTTAAACAATGAAATCTCTAGACATAATAACTTTGATTTATCACTCCATAATCAATGCTACAAAAGGAGGATCCACTTTATGGTTTGGTCACCATTCTACTATTTTTGCACTTAGTGAGCATTTTACTGTCACGTTTGAGGAATGGGAGGAGTAACTTCATCTTTTGAAGCCCATTTCTAAAGAAAATGTGAATTTATATGATAAACATGTTATATTTGGGCATGGAGCTAGCTCTTCTCACACTCCTTCTTATTCTCAACCTTTTATTTCCTATTCTCAGCCTAGACCCTCTGATAACATGGCCTTGATGTCATAGTGATTAAATATTGGGGAGGATGACATATTTATTATTTGAATGGAAATATATGATATTGCTAATCATTTAAAATATTTATAATGGAAAAATAATTTCCAATCTAATAATGATGCTTGTTTTCATGTTGCTCAAGTGGAGATTTATAAAAGGAATCACTGGATTGGTGGGGACAACTCAGTGGAGTTCACGATTTGTCCTCCTTACCAGATATATGAGCATAGCAGGAGGATGGAGGTAGATTCAAAGAAAGAGGGCTCTAACAATGAGGATAAAGAGGATTAGGGTTACTTTATCTTTATTTTAATGTGGATGTGTTAGATGTTATTTCTCCATAGCTGCTGCTGCTGATGTATTTTCATGTATATGTTTTTAAACTACTAAACACTATTTTTTATTTCCTTTTTTTTGTTATTGTACTCTTTGTATTAGTTTTTATTATTGAACTGGACTAGTCTTTGTACTTATCTGTTGGAATATTTTGAAATTTTTCTTATATACTTTCATTTTTTTTCTTCTTCTTACCCTATTTAGTGGTAACTCACCTATTATTGCATACTTACTCATTCCTGCTTTTATTTGTTAATTTTTTTGATAAAGAAATTTGATTGAAGGTATTTATGCTCAAATTTCTCCCTACTTATAATCACATTTTACACAGCTTGATATGTTAAAAATTAAGTTTGGGGGGGGGGGAGAGAAAATTCTTTAGAGCTTAACTTTATTTGTCGTCAATAACATACACTTAAGTTGTTATATTATAAATAGAATTGAGGAATGTGGTGTCAATTTGAAATTATTGCAGTTTTAAGGGAAAAAAAAACATCTTTAATTTAAATTCTATGTAAATGAGGCTAGGCTAGTGTAAGGTTAACTTGTAGTTTAACATGTAGAAAAATGGTTTCACTATTTATTTTTGCAAAGAGTTATATAATTGTTTAACAAAGTATCCTTATATATATATATATTTCATAAAAATTAAGTCTCTATTCAAGTCATAGTTTCAACTATTATATATTAAAGTGAAGGAGTGTGGTAGGCATCACTTTAGGGAGTTGATAGTGGATAACACAACCATTAAAGGTCTATCCAGATATAGAGATCCCCATAAAAAAATGCTAAGGATTAAAATATACATCCTAAAGCAAGGAAAAAAAGGTGATTAAGAGGAAAATATTGAGTGGGGAGAAGCTTAAAGAAAAGCCTAATCAAAGATTGGTTTCACTAAATTCTTTTTAAAGTTAAAGCATAATTACATTCCTAAGCTTATGTGTAATAAAAGTGTACTTGTATTTCCTTTTAAAATGGAGTGCTTAAATTCTATTTTTTCCATTTATGTTACTTTAGTTAACATTATTAACTTCTTTATGAATTTAATATAAAATCATTTTTCCCTAGTTAGATGAAAGATTTACTTTTATCCTAGGGCTAGTTATTTGCTAGAGTTAATTTAAATTTATACCATGAATTTTTAATATAAAGTTGTTGGTAGTATTAATCAAACACACTTCCTTAAATTAATTGATTTGGTTTTAAATTCTAGTGTTACTTGAGAACAAGTAACATTTAAGTTTGACAAAATTTGATGTGTAGAAAAGTATGTTTAATTTCATTTATATTTTACACATTTTTATGAATGACATTTCACTTTAAAAAGGCTATTTTTATTTTTTTTCTTGCAAATACAATAGGTAGTAGAAGTGGAACAATGTGGAGAAGAACTGAGTGAAGCGAAGCTGATATGGATCAACTAGAGATCTAAGAGGCTGGTGCATAGGTGTCAGCCATTGGGCACCAAGGCACTCCTACCAATTGCCTTGGCACCAGTTACTTGGGTGCCTATGCGTCAATATAAAATCGAGTAACTAAGAGCCATTCCAGTGACACATAAGCACCAATAACTGCTGGGCAGTTTTTTAGTAGTTTCTCCCAATGATTTGGTGATTATTTTGTAGATTAAAAAGCAATTATTTGGGGAGAAAAAGAGGATAATTTTTTTATGGAAAAGAAGGGGAGAAAAGTATGTTTTTTTTTTGTTTGGGAGAATTAAAGATTTGACTTAGAGGGTTTGGTGAGATTAGAGAGGTGTCTTGTGAGGTGAATATTCAACACTATAGCAAGGGTCTAGGAGATCCTAGGATAGCATTCTCAGAGTATTATAAAGAGGAAGAAGCTAAGTAATGTGCAATTCCTTTATTGCACTACTGTTAACATAATTTCCTAATGGATTTGCTTTGTGTTAAAGATGATTTATTTTTTTTCTTCATGCTTTGTGGGTAGTATTTTCACCTTTCTCTTATAATTATTATAATAATTGTGTAGGAATAAAAGAATGCTTTTAAAATTAGTTTTAAATTTTTAATGTGATGAGTATTCTTCAAAGCTTCATTTGATTTTCATTCTGGACAAGTGATTACTTAAAATATGTTGTGATCCATGATGACCTAGAGAGCTATGAAAGAATGATAAGATTATTCACGTTGAACTATAGGGTATGAAGCAAAAGTAAACCAAGGAGATGCAAAAAGATAGGTAAATAACCTTTGATGGGTTCAAATTAGGGTTTATGGAACTAAATCTAGTGTAATCTAACTTTATTATGCACTCGAGAGAGGGTAAATAACAGAGTTGCTCCTATTTGTCACTAGTCACAGTTATAATTTAAAATATTTATTTTCCTACACACAACTTTTATCATTACAAGGGAGGGTAGCTATATATCTTGATTTTCACCAATTCAAATACATTTAGTACGATTTCTATAGGAGTGAACCTTAAATATTAGTTTTTAATTCCTTAGAACTAGTTGTGACAACTTAAAACCAACTTTAATTCCAGGTTAAGACTAATTTTAGTGGGTTATAACTTCTCTTAAGTCTAAATGACTCACTCCTTATGGGGTCAATATTTTAGACTTAAAATCAGATATTACTAATATGGCATGTACACTTGCATGAGACCCAAGCACTTAGAGTTAAGGTGAGTCAATATTTTAGTACTGTTGTAGGCTGTGTCAACATGTCTGCAGTCAGAACATTCCTACATGGACAACATGTCCCAAAAGAACCATGTAATTCATAAGATTAATTTGAATATAGTTTAAATAATTATCAGAGTTTATTTAGTATCTAAATTTAATTAATCTTATTTTTATAGAAAACCTTCCAAGAGCTGAAGAAGAGTTGCTCACCCTAATACAGTTCATGATTCTTCTGATTATGACTTATGAAGGGAGGTTGTCGACATCAAGAAATAGGGTAGAGTTTTCAAGTTTGTGTGTTAGGAAGCGGCCTATGCTAATCATCTAAACTCTAACACATTAGGTGCATCAACATATACTACACAAGAGGTAGAGGTTTGTTGGCAGGTTGTTGTAGAGGTTGATGCCTAAGACTCAACCCAATTAGGCCAAATAAGATCGGAGATAGAGCTGAAGATGAAGTAAAGGCTTGAAGCAATACTACCTTTTGCATGGAAGAGATAAGAGCATCTAGTTCAAGATGATGATGATGATGAGATGGTTGAGGAAGATGAATAGGAGGTTTATATTTTCTTGTTTGTCTATCTAAAATATTTTTTTGGTTTTGAGAAATACTTTTTTATGGACAACTTTTCATTTCAATTATTTTAATACAATTGCTTGTCTTTTATTTTTATCTATGATTTTGCAATTTATTACTAAAGTAATATTAGCTTGATAACAAATTTGATTAGTACAATGTGATGTATAATGTAAAAATTATAGTCTTACGATTGTAGACGTGCAAATTTTAGTGTTAGAGAAGGAGATTCATTTTATTTTCAAATGCTACATAGTTTTGATGGCTTAATAAGAGTATTGCTACAATTTGGACAAATTTTGATGATTGTTTAACAAACTATCGAATAAGCAATGTCATTCTAAGGTGTTGCACTTTTCTGACAGCTGATCTCATCATTAATAATCCACGAGTAATCGATGAATGTGTGAAAATTTTCTACTCGAAGCAGAAAACTTTTCCAGCTAAAGTGTTAAACTTTTTTATGGCAAGAGGTGCTAGTGATTTTTTAAAAAAAAATGACAAAAAAACAATGCTACTGACTTGAACCAAAAACAACGGATGATGTTCATGAGCTAATCATCAGTGCTATAAACACATGGGTTACACCTTAAATAATTATATTTCCAGCAAAGATTTTTTTAATATATGAAATAAACCATAGTTTAACTATCGGTAAATAAATTATCATAATTTTTAAATAATTAATAGTGGTATTAGGCCTTTGGTAATAAGCAAAATTCTTGCAATGTAACATTTTATCTTCCATACAACAAAAAATCAAAATACACTACCTCATAACACCTAGTCACTTATGTGACCCATGGTTGGTAGGTCTCTACCAAGGATAAAAAATTCAACCCACTCTCATTATTGACATGACAAAGCTTACTAGAATGTAAGTTGATTGTACAAAGCAAGCACACATGTCAAATAGTAATGCAGTTAAAGAGTACCATGTATCGATCCAACAGGAAAAGTATAATTGCTATTTCAACAGAAAATCTTTAGTCTATTTATTCAATGAGCCTAGATTGGTAGATTAACAAAAAAAGCTTTAAATCCTAGTTCTAATGAAAAAAAAAATAAATCGTAGATAGATGAAATAAAAATAGCAGAAAAAACACAAGAGTTACTTCAAGATTGATGAGGCTTGCGCCTTTTTGATTTGGGAATCATGGTGATCCTGGATTCCCTAAATATTATTTGATGTGATTTTTATCAATCAAAGATATGTTACTTTTTATTCTTGTATCTAGGTCAAAAGAAGCCTAAAACCTATGATGTTGAGGCTTTCTAAATTCCCATGACATTCTGCAGGGTTATTCTGATCATAGAAACATTGCAGAATTCTTATAGAATATGTCAACATAATTGTTTTGCTCCAAATTCATTGTTCACTCTATCTTATGCACAATTAACATAAAAATTGTTTTCTGAAGTATAATGTTAGTCATATAGATGTAAAAACATAGGGAAATGTGCCCCCTAAATATTATTTTCTTTACTCTTTATCAATTTTCTTGTGCATTCTTGGCTACACCCCTAAAAAAATTATTATATATGCTAGTTAATTTATTATTATTGTATGAACCTCCTTTTATATATAAAATTTGTGTTTTATTGTATCTTTCTCATGAAGTCTGAGTAGTTCACTTTATATTTCTCCTTACTCTGAGATATGGTGAAATGAAGAAATAATTTGTATTTGTCAATGTTTAAATATAAAATAAATTGTTATGGTTTTTCAACTCCACTCTTAATTTACTTTTCGATCTGGCCAATTGAGTTTTTAAAATATGTTGTGAAACATATGATCCAGTAAATGGAGTATGAGCTCTACAACAGAGTGAGAATCACATTTAAGTCAATGAAGGAGTGTTTCATTAATGGAATTAAGTGCAAATAAATAGGGAAATATACATTATTGGGTGTAGAATTGGAGATTTCTAGGGTGACAGAATAGAAATCCACAATTCTATCTTAGTATTTAAAAAATAAAGCAAGAGTTAGCCTTCAAGGGAAGAGCAGTGGGATCTCTAGAGTGGGAGCCAGTATCCTCCTAGCCTAGCCACGGATTTAGGGACTAAACCTATGATTAACCAATGATTTTATGTAACACTTAATGAGGGTAGAGAATTAAAATTGTTCCTATTTGGTACAATAAAAATTTAAACCATTTATCTCATTTCATTTCACTAAAAACTCATTGCAGTGGGAAAGATGCTTTTTCATATAAGAAAACTTCATCACATAAACATAGTTTAGTAGTTATCATTTTAAACTCCGCATTTAAATTTTGCTAGTTGTTATTAATTTAGTTTTGATAGAATTTAAAACATTCAAAATAAGTGACAGTAATTTCATTTTATTTATGTGAATTTCCTAGTTAAGTTATCATCTCAAAATTGAAACCTTCCTCGTGGGATCGATATTTGGGACTTAAATAGAAAGTATTATATTACTTGATAATGATATGTATACTTGCATAGAATCCCAACATTAGGTGCTTAACGTTATCATTTATAAAATACAAAATTAAATTTTTGGCACCGTTGAAAAGCGGAGTCAACTTTATAAATTTTACACAACTATATTTTTCGGGATCAAGTTTTTGGCGCGATTTCTGGGAAAGGTAATGGTAAATTAAATAGATTTGGTAAATATATAATTAAGAGTATTTATAAGAAATTTTTCTTTGCTTATTATATTTATTTATGTGAAATAATGGATCTGAAGGTTTAGTACCTTACGATTCAGAATTAGAACGTACTATTAAAAAAATTTGAAAACAACAAAAAGAAATTAAAAATATGAATGAAATGACAAATAACTTAGATAATCAAATAAATGAAAATCAACAAATAATTTTAAAAGATTATGCTAATCCCACAGCAGATGAACTTCACTTAACTATTCAAAATTCTGAAGTTGTTGCTAATTCATTTGAACTTAAACCTGCTATTATCTAAATAGTACAAAATAATCAATTTGGAAGAATATCTACTGAAGATCCTAACATACATGTTGGTTTCTACAGGCGTTATATAAATTTTTTTTTCAAAAATAAATAAGTCATTATGCCAACTTTTAGAAAAAGATATAAAATTTGATTTTAATGAGGAATGCATAAGAACATTTGAATTATTAAGAGAAAAATTAATCACTACACCTATAATAGTCTCATATAATTGGGAGAAACCATTTGAAATAATGTGCGATGCTACTGATTATGCTATAGAAGTTGTTTTAGGACAAAGGCACAACAAAATTTTTAAAGTAATATATTATGCTAGTAAACTCTAAATGATGCTCAAATTAATTAAATTACTATTGAAAGAGATTTATTCACTATTGTTTATGCCTTTGATAAATTTAGACATTACTTGATTGGAACCAAATGTATAGTGCATACAGATCCTTCTACTATCAAATACTTAATGCAAAAGAAGGATGCTAAACCAAGATTGACTGGATGGATACTTCTATTACAAGAGTTTGATTTTATGGTAGTTCATAGAAATGATAATCAAATATCTGATCATTTGACTAGACTAGAAAAAAAATAATAAATAATTTTGCAAATAAAATTTTAGAAAATTTCCCTAATGAACAATTATATAATATTGATGAAATAAATACACCATGGTATGTCGATATAATAAATTATATTGTAAGTGATATTTTACCACAAGATATTAAGAATCAACAATTAAAGAAATTTATATATGATTCAAAATTCTGTTTTTTAAATGACCCATATTTATATAAATAATGTAAAAATCTAATTATTAGAAGATGTGTGCCTTGTGAAGAAACATAACAAATAATTGAAAGATGTTATGATTCTAAATTTGGAGGATATTTTGGAACAAATAGAAATGCATATAAAACTTTGTAAGCTAGATTTTATTGGCCAACTCTTTTTAGAGATGTTAATGAATATATTAAAACATGCGATCAATGTCAGCGAGTAGGAAATATTTCTAGAAGAAATTAAATGCCTCTAAATTACACATTGGAAGTTAAATTTTTTTATGTGTGGGGATTAGATTTTATGGGACCATTTATGCCTTCATCTGAAAATTTATATATATTACTTGTTGATTATATGTCCAAATAGACTAAAGCTGTTGCTGTCCTAAAATGTGATGCTCAGAGTATTTCTATGTTTTTAAATAAAAATATTTTTACAAGATATGGAATGCAGAGAATAATTATTACTGATGGAGGATCCCATTTTAGGAATAAGAGAATCGAGAAGTTGATTATAAATTATGATATTATCCATAAATTTTCTACTACTTATCATCCTCAGACCAGCAGTCTATTAGAAATATCAGATCGTGAAATAAAATGAATTTGAGAAAAAGTTGTAAATCTCTATAAATTGGATTAGTCTACTAGATTAGATACTGCATTATGGGCATACAAAACTACTTATAAGACTCCTATAGGAATGTCCCCAGATAGACTTATCTTTGGAAAAACATGCCACTTACCATTATAATTGGAGCATAAAGCATTTTGAGCAATTAAGGAATTTAATTTTAATCTAAACGATGCTGGTGAGAAAATATTATTGCAACTCAATGTACTTGAGGAAATCAGAAATAAAGCATATGATAATGCAAAAATTTATATAGAAAATGAAATATGACATGATCGGAAGATTATTAAGAAGTTTGAACTTGGACAAGAAGTTTTATTATATAACACAAGATTGAGATTATTTCCAGGAAAAATAAAATCTAGATGGTTAAGACCATTTAAAGTGCTTAAAGTCTCATTATGGAACTGTTGTTATTAAAGATCCTAAAACTAGAAAGATATTTAAAGTTAATGGGCATCGATTGAAACATTATTATGTATGATACATACCACAATTTAAGGAAATTTTAATTTTAAGTCAACCCGATTAAACAAATGATATGTCGGGCTAACGACGTTAAACCAAACGCTTTGTGGGAGGCAACCCATATATATATATATATATATATATATAT
>JXCR01144408.1:0-89245 GCA_002079205.1 Phalaenopsis hybrid cultivar
GTTTTTCTTAAGCAAAAAGCTAACAAAACCAAATTTAAAGAAGGTGATAGAAATATAAAATTCTACCATGCTTGCATCAAACATTAAAGGAGATGTAACAATATCTGTACTACTAAAGATAATCAAGGCAATTGGTTGAAGGAGAATGGAGACATTGCTCAGAGTGTTGTTGGATATTGTCAGCATTTGATGTAGTGTACAAGCCTTGCCAGGGATTTTATTGATCACATCCTGTTTGATTCTAACCATGAACATACTATTGCTGTCAATTTAGCTGTAGTACCTGATGAAGGAGGAATCAAACAAGCACTTCTCTCAATAGATAGCTCCAAGTCTGTCAGGCCTGATGGGTTCACAACTGACTTCTATAAAAAGGTCTGGGACATCATTAAGGGGGATGTAATCACTGATATACAATATTTCTTCCAGGGGGGTGATTTACCAATGTACTTCACAACTCCTAATATTGTCTTCATCCCTAAATCAAACCTAAGCGAGAGTTGGAAAAACTTTAGAACCATAAGTCTTACTAATGTGATTAGCAAAATCATAAGTAAAATTATTGTGAGGAGGCTCCAGCCAATTTTGCAGCATATCATAAGTCCTTAGCAGACAGCTTTTGTCAATGGTAGAAGCATTGGGTACAATGTACTGCTGGCACATGAACTGTTATTGGACATAGCTAAACTATGTTGGGGTGGCAATCTTATTTACAAACTTGATCTTGAGAAGTCCTATGACACCATACATTGGGACTTTATAATTGAGATTCTAACAGCTAGGGGTTTCTCCAATGTCTCTTGTATGATCATAAGAAAATGTATGGAAGGGAATGAGAATATTGTACTGATAAGTGGAAGGGCACATGGGTTATTTACTATTTCCAGGGGCCTAAAATAAGGAGACCCCATTTCTCCAACTATCTTCATTCTTGCATTGGATTACCTATCAAAATTAATTGATAATCCAAACCAAAGGAAGAGCTACAACAAGTATCATTATAAATTAACCTTGGATATAAGCCATTTGATGTATGCTCATGACATTTTAGTTTTTTTCAGAGCCAACCAAGCTGTAGTCAAAAGGCTACATGTTTGTCTACAGGAATTCCAGAACTCCTCAGGTTTGAAAATTAACCTTACAAAAAGGATGTTTTATTCAGTAGAAAATTCCCCCCTCAAAGTAAGCAGTGGATCTTAAAGCTTACGAGACATCATTGTCATCCCCCTTTAAATATCTGGGAGTCCAACTAATCAAGGGAAGGACTAAATTAACACACTTTGATGAGGTGGTAGACAAAACCAACTTCCAACTACATAGTTGGGCTAGTTTTTTCCTCTCTAATGGTGGCAGGATAACTCTACTTAAGAGCATTCTTACTACTTTCTCAATGAATATCCTACAGATGGCTGCAATGAAGAAGAGCACCCAGCTCTTGCTTGAAATAACTTTCAATAGATTCCTTTGGGCTGGGCAAAGAAAATAGATGATCTGGGTAAGCTGGTAGAAAGTGGAAAAACCCTACTTAGCTAGTGGCCTAAGGTTTAAGGGTATTGAGTAACTTTAGAAGATAAGTTTGTGCAGGCTTTGGTTAAAGTTCATACAGCAGGACACTCTTTGGGCTCAGTTTATGCATACCAAATATTGCAGATTTGCTCACCCTAATTCCATTACTAGGAGATTGAGGGACTCTAGAACTTGGAAGAATATATTAAAAGTGAGAGAAGGTGCTGAAAAACTTTTCTTATGGGAACTGGGCCAAGGGAATTTAAAGTTCCAGCTTGATAGGTGGTGTCCAGAGGACTATTTGGAACCTTTGTCAGAGATCAATAGCAACAACTTTATGGTGAAAGAGGGAAGACAACACTTGGTCAGAAAAAAAATATTGAAAACACTCCTAACTAAAATTTCAGTTCAACAGGTTACCAAGATTCAATTTGACATAACCAGAAGGGATCACCTGGCTGTAAATTCTTGCTCCAATCATTGTCTGACCAAAACCAATTATGAAAAGAAATATCTCTGGGCCAAGGCAGCTTAGGCGGAGTGCTTGTAAAATCAGTTCCTAACACCCTCTATGTCATTCTTCTCATGGAGAGTCTTCAATAACTTACTTCCAACTGATGATATACTCAAATTAAAGGGGCTTAGAGGCTGCTCCATGTGCCACCTATGTAGGAAAGAAATGGAATCTGCCTCCCACCTGTTTTTCAACTGCAGTTTCTCCCAACTCATTTGGAGGGACTTGCAAATACACCAATATATCAACACTATGCATCTTGAATGGAATTGGCTCACTGATTGTTGGAAGGGCTTGAGTGACCAGAACCTGAGGTGTATCCCATTTATTATTGCTTGATTCATATGGACTGCTAGAAACCAAGCTAAGCATGAAGACCATCTAGTGGGTTCTGACAAGGTGGCCTCCAACTGTTTGGCTTTCATGAGAAAGCTGATTCAATGGAAAAACTTTCCAAATATTATGAATATTTATTGAATTGTTGAACAAAAAAGCTTCAAGTTGTTGAAGGTGGTCTGGAACAAACCTTTGTTCCCCTTCATAAAACTTAACATTGATGGAAGTTTCACTCCCAAGAGAGCTGGAATTGGAAGGGTTTTCAGGGATTCTCAAGAAAGATGTCTGCTCTGTTTTAAATCTCCTGATATGGTTGAGGATCCAGTGGAAGCAGAAATAAGTTCATTGTTCTGGGCTTTAAGGATGGCAAACTAAAACAATTGGAAACTACTTCAGGCTGAGGTTGACTCTTCTCAGCTGGTGGGATGAACTCATTTAAACCACAACTCTCTCTTTGACACATCTTCCTAATCGCCATGAAGTCTGGCAGGCTTTACAGTGAATTGATAGTGCTAAGATAGCGATCCTGATGGGTTTACTGCTGATTTTTACAAGAAAGCATGGAATATCATCAAAATTGACATGATAAAGGGATACAGAGCTTCTTCCAAGGAGACAACCTACCACAATACTTTTATTCCTCGTGTATGGTGCTAATACCAAAAGAAACTGATAAAATCAATTGGAATCACTATATAACTATCAGTTTAATCCTTTTGCTGCACAAGATTATCAGCAAAATAATAGTTGTCAGACTACAACCACATCTTTAGAAACTCATCAACCCAAAAAAGACTAACTTTTTCAAGGGCAGATTCATTATAGATAATGTTCTACTGGTCCAAGAACTTCTATTAGACTTGGACAAGACTAATAGAATAGGAAACCTGATATATAACTTGGAAATTAGGAAAGCATATGACATTATAGGCCGGGATTTCTTACAAGACATTCTGACTGTCAGGGATTCAAAAGGGAGTTCTGTGATCTTATTTCCATATGGCTTAAACACAATGTCCATTTAGTTCTTATTAATGTCCAATCCTGGGGCCAATTCACTGCCACTAGAGGACTACAGCAAGGGGATCCTCTTTCCCCCACCATTTTCATACTGTCTTTGGACTACCTATCTAGAATGCTAGATAACTGCCTGTTCTCCACTTCCTATTCTAGGTATCACCATAGATCCAATCTGGCTTTATCTTATTTGGTTTATGCTGATGACATAATGGTTTTCTCTATAGCTAATAAAAATG
Organism: Phalaenopsis hybrid cultivar; assembly: GCA_002079205.1. Lineage (NCBI taxonomy): Eukaryota > Viridiplantae > Streptophyta > Magnoliopsida > Asparagales > Orchidaceae > Phalaenopsis > Phalaenopsis hybrid cultivar. Next base: position 3,613 of record JXCR01144408.1, read on the forward strand.
TAGTGAAGAAAGTCTTAAAGTGCCTCAATTTATTCCAACAACATTCTGGAATGCAGTTAAATACTAACAAATGTAATTTGATTTTTAGCAAAAAACCTCCTCCAACATTAAAAATTGGATCTTGGACTATACCAAATTTTTTTAAGCACTAATCCTATTTAAATACTTGGGTGTTCTACTCATCAAAGGAAGAACCAAACATATTCAATTTGAAGAGCCTCTGGGGAAGCTAGCTGAGCAACTTTCAAGCTGGAAACACTCATTCCTTTCAAGTGGAGGCAGAATTATTTTACTAAAGTGCATCCTCACCAAGTTACCCTCTTACAAACTACAAATGACCGCCATGAAGAAGAGTACTCAACTGCAGATGGTAAGGGTGTTCAATAGATTTTTATGTTCAAGGTAAAGATAATAGTTTCATTGGGCTAGCTGGCAAATGATTGTTAAACCTACTCTTTATGGGGGACTTGGCTTTAAAGGATTGAAACAATTGCACCGAGTTAATCTTTGTAAGATCTTGATCAAATTTAGGCAACAAGATTCACTGTGGGCCAAGTTCATGCTGGGGAAATATTGCAGAGAGAACCACCCAAATCTGGTCAACAGGAAGATTGGTGACTCCAGGATCTGGATTCACATGCTAAAAGTTAGAAGCATGGCTGAAGAACTATTCTTATGGGACTTTGGGCAAGGAAAGGTACATTTTTTTCTTGACCACTGGTTTTCAAATAAGATGTTGCAACCTATTACTACTGATCTTGACCCCAATCTAAATGTGGCTAATTGTTAGGAAGGGGATCATTGGTCAATGCCTAAACTAAATTCTTTACTGGATGTTTCTTCAATACTGAATATTTCTAATATGAATTTTGATAAAACTAGAAAGGATAAAATCTTATGGTAAGCCTACTCCAACTAGAGCATCACCAGGCACATTTACTCCAAACTAAATAGACGGAATGTTGTGCTCTAGGGAGGGGCCATTTGGAGTAGATTCTTATCCCCTCCATGTCTTTTTGCTACTTGAGGATTTTCCAAAAACTGATTCCAACTGATGAAATTCTTAAGATGAAGGGCTTGAGATGCCCATCTAGATGCTGACAATGTCAAACTGCCAAAGAATCTATCACACACTTGTTTTTTGAATGTTGTTTCTCTCAAGAGGTCTGGAGAGAGCTCACTAAGCTGCTTCTTGTGAACACCCTCCACTTACAATGGAATCATATATACTCTTATTAGAATAGCTGGACTACTTTCAAGGATGGTCCTATTCATTTCATTGTCTCCTGGTTTCTATGGATGGCAAGAAACCAAACTAAATTAGAGGAGAGCAACCCATAGCTAGCCAAGTGGCAAGGAACTACACATCCTACATACTAAATCTTATCAAACATAAGGTTTTCCCTATGATATGTACTGTTAAAGTGGCTGAACCAACCACCTTGCCCAAAATCATGAATGTGCAGTGGAAACCACCCTCCTAGTGTTTCGTTAAGGTGAATACAGATGGCAGCTTCTCTTATCTTGGTTCTAGGGTGCAAGGAGTCTTTAGAAACCAAGCTGGTAAGTGTATACTCTTCTTGTATGCACACGCTATGGCTGATAATTCTCTTGAGGCCAAAATGATAATTGTGTACTAGGCTATTAAACTGGCCAGCATGTCTAATTAGAGTAACCTATGGGTGGAGGTGGATTCTTCATGTCTACTTACGCTATTAAATGGTGTTGAATCCCCCTCTTGGAAACATTCTCAATAGCTGTAGAAGATCAACTCCATTAAATCCTCACTCATGGTTCAAGCTTCCTTCATATATAGAGAAGGAAATAGTCCTACAAATTGGCCAGCTAAACTAGGTTTTTCTACTATTGTTGGAAAAGTCTCTTCTTCCCTCCCCCTCCCCTCCTTTTCCTCTTAGAAGGAGACCTATTGGAGGTTTCCCATTTAAGAAGTGTATCTGAATCATTAATGCAATAGAAGAATTTTATTTTAGAAAAATAAAAAGAAATATATATAGTTTAAATGATTACTTCAAAATCCATAAACTCATTGTAATGGGGAAGGATGTTTTCTTAAATTTGAACTCTTTATTAAAACATTGTGTTTAGTCTAGTAAGTTTTACTTTTGAAGTTTAGCAAATAGTTTAGTTTCCTTAGTTCATTTAACTACATTTCATTTAGTGCACATTAAATTTACTTTAGATTTGTTTTACTCAAGTTTTATAGTTTGAATATTGTGTTTGGCGTTATAATCATAAGAAGTTCCAACTCCCTGTGGGATAGAAACTTAGGACTCCATTAGAGCCCTTTATTACTTGAGCGATACATATACTTGCGATATTATTATAGTTTGGCAGCTCAAAGATTTTTAAATATAAAACTATTTATTTTAAAGAGATTTTAGTTATGATTGAATTGCACATTTATTATTTGTGTTGTCATGTACGTATTGTAGTATTGAAAGATATTTACAATGCACCATAAAAACCACGCATCGTATGTTGTGTGATACTTCTTCAAGTATCGTTCATTAATGAGAAGCATAGGTCATTCTCCTTTGCAAACCACAAGCTATTAAGAACCTCTTAAGTAGACTTTATTGATCACAAATGGCCCTTCCCAAGTTGGCTCAAACTTACCTCCTATCTTGTGATATGCAAGAAAAGGTCTTCTAAGCTTGAGCACTAAATCATCAACCTTAAAAGTTCTCGGCCCAACCAGTTTGTCATGGGCTTGGATCATCTTGGCTTGATACAACTCCAAATTTGTTGTGCTGAGAGTCACGTTTCCTTCAAGCTTTCTAGCTCCTCCAACTGTAATTTAGTATTTTATTCCATAGTGATCTTGTTGGCGAAAGCAACTCTGAGAGACTGGAGTTAAATTTCTAAAGGAGTACAACCTTGGACCCGTACATGAGAACGTAAGGTGTAGATTATGTGGGAGTCCTGAATGATATTTTGTAGGCCCATAAGGCTTCTAATAACTGCTCGTGCCAATTTATTTTATTTTGGTCTAATGTTTTCTTCATAATTTGGATGAGATTTATATTAAAAGCCTCAGGAAAGCTGTTTGCTCTCGAGTAGTAGATCATTGAGTAGTGTCAATCTATCCCATGTCTTTTGACAAAATTGTAGATCCTTGTACTGTTGAATGTGGACCCATTATCTGAAATAATTATGCACGTTACCTCACAACGGTGGATAACCTGATTCTTAAAAAACTACAGAATGCGGTGTGCTTTCACCTATCTAAGCAGTACTACCTCTGCACATTTCAAAAAGTAATTGGTAGCTGTGAGGATGCATAAATTTCCCTTGGAAGATTGGGGTTCAATCGAGCCAATGATATTTGTGCCCCAAAACTTGAATGGCCACGATGTGATGGTTGGATGCAACACATTTGGAGGTTTATGTAGAACCACTCTGTTCACTTGGCACTGGTGAAAACTCTTAGCAATTTTCATGCAGTCGGTCATCATCATGGGCCAGCAATATCCTAGCCTCTTAATCTTTATTTTCATTGTTGGACCCAACTGATGAGTGCCACAAAGTCACGTGTGCTCCTCTTTAACAATTTTTTATGCCTTGAACCCATCCAAACACCTTAACAACATTTGATCAAATGACCTCTGATACAAGACGTCATTTATCAAGGTGTAGGATAGAGCTCTTTTCTTGATTTGATGTGTAGCTGACTTGTCATCCATTAGCTTTCCTGTCTGCAAATGTTCTATTAACGGATGACACCAATCTTTTGTACTTTTCACAACTACTATCACTGCTTCTTAATTCCCCAATCTGTGCAAAATGTCTATGTCAATCTGGGATAAGACCTGACGTCCTTGAACTGTTATTTCGACATAATCTTCCTGCGGACATGCAAACTCCTCCGCCAGTCTGGAGCATTTTTAGGGCATTTTCTCTTCTAGGAATCTTGTAAAATGTCACATTAGGGATCCACTCTAATAGTTTAATTGTATTCTAAAAATACTGCTTGAGTTTGGGTTTCAAAATTTTGTACTGCCCGAAGACTTGTTGAATAATCAGTTGCGAGTTACCGAAAATACTGATGTCGGTTATCCCCATTGAGATGGCTAACTCCAATCCGATTATGAGGGCTTCATATTCTACTTCATTGTTGATACACAGTGCTATTAGGTGGTAGGAATATCTCAACATTCCCCGCTCTGGCATAATCAATCCAATACCTGCTTTGTTGGGCACTCTCATTTGAGATTCTTTGTCTTTCTGTGCTCACGAAGCTCTGTCAAAGTACATCTCCCAGCGTTGAGCACTAGGGTCATCTAAATTCATTATCTACTCATCTGGCAATTCATCATTGAGAGGAGACTCTATCAATAAAGGGTGTGTTGCGAGGAATCCACTAAAACTTGTCCCTTCACGGTCAGTAGAGGAACAAAAGTTATATCGAACTGCAATAATATCATCGAATGCCTAGCTAATCTACTGGAAAGTGTCGGTTGGGTCATCAAACACTACATGTGATTAAACTTTGAAATTTGGTTGACCTTATGAGAAAGCACGTAGCGTATGAGCTTCTGGGCGATGAAGATCACCGCCATACAATGCTTCTCAATAGGAGGATACTTTACTTCTATCAGAATTAGATGACTGCTCAAATAGTAGATAGCATTTTCTTTACCCTCATTATTAACCTAGGATAGCAAGACTCCAAGAGAATCCTCTAAAGTCATGCTATAAAGTCTCTAATGTCTAAGTGAGACAGGGGCTGCTAAGATAGGAGGTGTCATCAAATATTGCTTGATACTCTCGAAGGCATGTTGACACTTGTCATCCTGAGTAAACTTGACATCATTCTTGTTGAGTGCAGAAAATGTCTGACACCTACCTACAAATTAAAGATGAGGTGTCTAAGATATGCCAACTTCCCTTAAAAAGCTCATAATTGCTTCAAGTTCTTATGTGTGGCATTTCTAAGATGGCTTTAATTTTTTTTTGATCTATTTTGAATACGTGGTGTAGAACAACGAACTTTAAGAATTTTTTGGAGGTAACACATAAGGTCCGCTTTAAGGGATTCAACTTAAGGTTAAACTGTCGTAGCCGCTCAAAAACAATTCTCAAATCGTACGAGTGATCATCCTTCAATTTGCTCTTAATTACCACATCATTCACATAACTTTGAACTTGTTTATGGATGAAATCATCAAAGATCCTTGTCATTGCTCGTTGATAGGATGCACCAGCATTCTTCAAACTGAACCACATTGTCATATAGCATTACACTCCAATCAATATCCTGAAAGCTATGAGCTTCTCATCTTTTGGAGCCATCTCGATCTGATTATATCCGGACGACCAGTCCACAAAAAAGAAAATCTCATGGGTCGACATGATATCATTCATCAACTCCAAAATTGGTAGTGGGAATTCATCCTTCAGGCATGCTTTATTCAAATCTTTAAAATCCACAAATAGTTGTATCTGACCATTCTTCTTTTTAACAGCCACCACATTGGCCAACCAAGTCAAGTATTATTCTTCATAGATGAACTTAGCTTCTATTAAATTTTTAACTTCTATTATGACTTGTTGCTTGATTTCCAAATGCATTCTTCTAGGAGCTTATCTGTCTGGAATAGCGGCTTGATCCAATACCAACTTATGAACTACAACTTTCGAGGCTGATATGGGCATCTCTTTGTAATTCCAGGTGAAACAATTGTTGAACTCCATTAACAATTTGATTATATTCAAAGAGTCTTCTTAAATGAGCAAAGATCTAACAAAGGTTGGCCTAGGCTCTTCGTTGGTCCCTAAGTTAACCTCTCTTAGCTGATCAATTGTTGACTTAATCTGCTCTTCAAACTTTGGCATAGCATCTTCAACTGAAGAATCTTTGAAGTCTTATAAAGCCTCAAAACAGTCTTCATCAGGCTCATCGGTGACAACTAGGCAAAATTTCATATCATCCCCAAGCCCTACTATGTCAAACCTTAGACCCTACTTTAAACTGATAGGTTGACTGATATTACTCTATAATTTCTCAAAGAGGTTTGATCAGTCTTTTGACCATTGCTTAGGCACGACACCACATTGATATAATTTCTAAACACAAGGAGAATAGCGCTTAAAAGACAATTCCTTTAATTCAGATAAAGAAACATCTTTTAATTTTACATTATTTTCAGGGTTGGAAGAAGAAGAACCACAGTAGAACTTGATTGGTTTGATATCAACACCGTTTACCTCCTTAACCACCAAACTCTCAACCTTGTTAGATCAGATGGGGGTTAGAGTCACAGTTTGCAATAATTGTTGATCCTATCATACATTGATTTATTTTTTCCAGTATTCACATCTTCTAGAGAAATCACAAACTGGGGCTTCTTTGGAATTACCATCATCGCTTCTTTCTTGATTTCTTGTTCCTTGAAACTGTCATCTCAACCAATATTTATCACCAAATTCTTTTATTTGATGCTCTCATAATTTCTACCTCGATCTCGTCCCCAGACTCAACCTCGAGTGAGAGCTCTAGAAAAATGTTCACCATCTCACCCTAAAAGAGTAGTTAGGGGCTACTAAATTAGAATTGGATGTTCTTCGTCTTGTGTCTCTTCTAGCCCTTCTACTTTTTTTGGTGCGGTGTTTCTAGAGAAAATTATCTTCTTCAAAGGTGCATAGTAAGCGACATTTTCATGAATACCAATTTGATGCATAGAAAATAACTGTGAATCTTCTTTGATGCATCATTCTTGACTGCCTTCGTATTACTTTATACAGTGGAGCAGAGAAAATGGAACCATCCGGTACTCGTGGACTTAGGGCCGACCCAGTAGAGCATTAAATGATGTCTCAGAATCAGTTATGTGAAATTTTCAGGTTGTCCTTACCAGATCACCAATCATCATAGGTAGCGTTATCGATCTAATAGCTCTTTCTCCCCTCTGATTGAAGCCTCTTAATATCATCCTATTCATTTAGAGATCTCAGGCATCAATATCCAAGTAGCCAAGGTATGAAGATTCATCATATTTAAAGATTTTCCCAGATTTACTAACACCCTGGAGACCGTAAACTTGTCGATGGTGATAGAGATGTACAGAGGCAGGTTATGGTTTGTTGTACTAAGCAACAGGTCATTGTCCATGAAGGTAACATCATGTTGTTCTCTTAACTAGCATACCTTATCTAAGGAGTTATCAACCAATTGAGCTCAAGGCTCTAACCAGAGCTTCCCTCTTCCCCTTTGACAAGATTATAGCATCATAAATGCCTAATTTGGAGGGAAACTTTCAAGGTGGCCTAAAACATTGTATTCCACTTTATTGTTACCAGTTTCTTCAGTTCCTTCCCGAATGGTATTTCATTTGTTGGCGGAGTCGGCTCTCCTTGAGTAACTGATACACCAAAATAATGTGTTTTTTTAAGTATACATTTTATGCTTATTTTTGGTGATATTGCACTTTAAAGAAGGGTTTTTTTATATTTTTGTTATAGATATATCAATTTTAGGCATTCAAAGCAAAAGTAGCAAAAAAAGGAAATTTGGAGCCAAAATAGAGAACATTGTGATTCTGGTGCATGGGATGCCAGAACTGGTGCCAGAGGCGCTAACTTACAGAGAGCTCTTGCCTGAAGTGCCAAAACTAACTCTAGATCTGCCATTATGTTGGAAAGCGATGAATGAAGTGCCAAAATCGGCACCTGAAGCGTTAAAACCCAAAACAACGCCGACTTAAGTAACTTGGACCTTGAGGCGCTAGAAGCGCCAAAGATGACATTTGATGGATTACGGCGGTTTGAGATGAAATTTGAGCTGATTTTGAAGGCTTAAAATATTTCAAATCCCCCATGTAGTGATTCAAATCATCTAGATGTTTTAGAATGCTCTTTAATAAAGGGATATATCTCTTGAATGAGTGGATAATTTTTTTTGGATTCAAAACGTGTGACTTTTGGAAAGATTTTGGGATGGAATTTTGAATTCTTTTTTAGAGTTAGCAACCTCTATATGAAAAGAGAGGGAGTCTAAGGTTGTAAGAGAAGCGAGAGAGAAAGTTTTGGTGGTGGCATGAGAGAGTTTAGTGAGGCGTGAGATAGAGTGAGGGACTTGGAGATTGGGTCGTAAGAGGAGAGGGAAAGTGAGATATTTCTTCTTCATTACATTTCTAAGAGAGAAATGAGATTTCTTTTAAAGATAGAAAGTGCTTAAAAGGAACTTCTAGGGATTGGCTTAGGAATGAGTGTGAGGTAAGTTGTGTCTTTTATTTCTTTATTTTGTAAACTTATTTTTATATTTGATATCAATGTTTTTTTTTCTTTCTCATGAATTCCGAGTAATCGTCCTTATCCTTCTCCCTACCCTGAGATATGATTTTTTGAAGAATTGATTTTTTTATACTATTTTAAATGTCAAAAATTTGTGATGATTCAAACTCTGATCTTCATTTACTTTTCAATCTAGCCAGATGAAATGTTAAAATGTATTGAGAAACATATGATTCTTTAGGGCTATGATTTCTACAACATGGTGAGAGTTAGGTTCAATTTCATGGGTGAGAATGTAATACATGGGGTTGAGTGCAAATAAATGGGTAAATATAATTTTTTTGTCGTAGAATTGGAGATTTTAAGGTGATGGATTAAAATCCTCAATTTGGTCCAGTTGATTGGAAACTAATTTGATATTGTTAGCCCTCAGGCGAGGGAGAAGTGAGATCTTTGAATTTAGAGACAGTATCCTCCCAACCTAACCACTGAATTAGGGACCAAACTCTGGATTAGTCAATGTTCTTTATGCACTTGAAAGAGGGTAGAGAATAGGGTTGCTCTTATTTGGCACAATAAAATTATATATATATATATATATATATATATATAATGATTTTAATTTCTTCACAATCCATATACTCATTATGAAAGAGAATGATGCTTTCTTAAATTTGAACTCTTTGTCGCAGAGACTTTGCTTAGTTTTTATAAGTTTACTTTTGAAGTTTAGCAAATAGTTTAGTTAACTTAGTTCTTTTAACTGCATTTTACTTAGCATACACACAATTATTTTAAATTTGAGTTTCGTACTTAAGTTTTGTAGTTTGATTTTTGTGTTTTACATTATACCCATAAGACATTCCAACTCTTAGTGGGGATCAATACTTAGGAATCTACTAGAGCCCTTTACTATTTGNCAGTTTGCTTTTGAAGTTTAGCAAATAATTTAGTTAACTTAGTTCTTTTAACTGCATTTTATTTAGCATACACTAAATTACATTAGATTTGAATTTCATACATATGTTTTGTAGTTTGAATTTTTTATTTTACATTACAGCCATAAGAATTTCAAAATCTTTGTGGGCTTGATACTTAGGACTCCATTAGAGCCCTTTATTACTTGAGCGAAACGTATACTTATATTATTACTACGAGTTTGGCAGTTTAAAGATTTTAAAAGATAAATTATTTTTACTAAGCTTATTTTTATTAGGATTGAATTGCATATTTATTATTAGTGGTATAGTGTGTGTTTTGTACTATTGAAAAATATTTTAAAAAGCAATAAACCGCACATCAGTAATTGCATGCTTTGCATTTTCTCTTAGACCTATTCTCGGAGGTAGTACTTTTTTGCTTCTTAAGGTTATCCTTGTTATCTATTCCAAATTTTGTGTTGAATATGCAGGTGTCTTCTCTTGAGTTGGAACAACTGGTTCTTATGAAGTTGTATCAGAGTCTGAGAGTTCAAGTTTGATTTCAATAGGTGGTCCCTGGAATTTGTAAAGGAGTACATCACCTCTAGAGCTATTGTTATTGTCCTCCTTATCTTGATTGCTGAGGTTTTTTATGATTTGAGAAAAACTATTAAAATTAAAATTGAGATGTGGATTAGGTTGGTTGTCATTATTTATGTTATTTCTAGAAACAGTCAAAACATAACCAACATCAGAACTCTTCTCATAGAACCCCACGGGGAAAAACAATTAATCATACAGAGTCAGAGGTTCAAGGTATTTCTCCCCAAATTAGAAATAACCATCCTAGGAAAAAGCAGCCCCTAGTTTACTCTTCAGGTCTTCAGTCTCATTTTCCTTTGTGGTCAGCTTTGTCTTCTTCTCCTTAAGCGATTCCTTGATTGCAATCGATTATGTTGGTTGAGCAGGTCTTGAACTCTACATTAAAGCATGCATCGAAGCTATCAAAATATTTTATAGCATCTTCATTGAGGAATTTGACAATGTTGTACTCCATCAATCATCGGTCCTGTACTGGTCGATCGAAACAATAGGATATGCCAAAATGACATTAACAGAACCTTTTTCAAGCTTTTTCATGTACTCTTTTAGGATTGTTATGTTCCCTTTCTTAAGGTTAACCTTGAGTTAATTCTTGAAAGTGAAGAAATCCTTTATTTTATGGACAAGCATGTTGCTTTATGGGCAATATAATGGATGATCCTTCTTGAGCACTTCCTCTAGCTTTCTAAGCTCTGGCAACTAAAAATCAGATCTCTTCATTATGTTGTGGAACATCTTTCTCACTGCTTCATCTTTAAGCAAATAAACTTTGCTTAGAAGCTCTGATAAGGTGTGTTTCCTCTCTTTCAGATAATATCTCTACTGAGATGATTGTTGCTTGTGTTGCTGTGGTGGCTGGTGACTCTACTCCGGTCATTCTATCAGAATCTTCATCATTTGCTTCCCTTTATCTACCACCACGACAGTACCAAATTTTTTTTCAAGGGCCTTTACTAGTTTATGCTTATCACTCTTTTCCAAGAAACTGAGTTGTTTCACTTCTTCTTGAAGACTAGCGGACTTGCTAAGAAACTCCTCAAAAGTCATGAAGGTAAAACCCTTAAGGAGAAACACTATCGGGATGTGGATACTCTTAAGTAGAATTCCAATTGCATGTTGTTCTTGGATCTCTATTTCACACTTCATGCTAAGGTTTCTCCATTGTATAATATAGTCCACCAATGTATCATCTGGTCATTGTTTCTCGACCACAAGATCACCAACGGTGATGTGGTGTTAAGCTCCAACAAACCTCTTGACAGATAGTTTTTTTTATTCTGCAAATGTTTTAACTAAACCATTTGGCACCTCTGCATACCAGTCAAAGGAAACTCTAAAGAGGCTCCTAACAGACTGACAGAACAAAAAAGCATCACTGCCACAAGCATTGCAACAACTCACACGAAAGTGGGCAATGTGGTGTTGGGGATTTCCTATCCCGTCAAAAGTCTTGAACAGAGGTGGTATGAAGCCTTTAGGATATTGGACAACATCAAACTCTTTGGATAAGCTCTATCCCTCATAATCAATGCTCCTCCTTTAGACAGGGCTAAGGCCTCTCACACATATTGTTCAACTACTAGCTTGAGATCCTTTTCTAGTATTAGGCTTTGGATATTATCTTTCTTAAGTTGTTCTTCTCTATTGACGGAGAAGATTTCTCTTCTTCCATCCATGATCTGGACAACTTCTATGGGCAGTTCTTTTGGTGTGTGCACTATGGTGGCTATTTTCGTTCATTTTTCTCTCTATTATTTTAAAAGGATTCAATAGTTTGTTTATCGTCATATACTTCACCCATTTGAATAAATCTCTCTCCTGAATCAGGTCAATTATTTGATGAGGAGTGGAATTGAATAAGAACGGACATACAACAAAATGATAAATAAGAGAAAAAAATAATATGTGGAGAGCCTACGAATGAGAAACCTCACAAGGATAAGTAAACAGTGACCGCCCAAACATGATCAGGTGAAAGCACCTTAAACGGATATCCACAAAAGAATACCTATGTGGACTACCCAAAACTAGAGAGTTAGGCGTAGGTGCCTGTTTTGGGGTCAAGACAACTCCAAGGGGATGTATCCCACTTGGCTAATTATAACTTAGGGATACCCAAGAATGCTCTCAATAAAAGGAGTTTTGCTTGGATTATCATGAATTGGGGCAATAGGTACTCAAAGAAAGGTTATTCTGTGTGGGAAAAGTCTCGATGCATCAAAGCTCATGCTAAACCATCAGAGGGAGAGTGAGTCTCTCACATTTTGAATGAGTTGCATCTCTTCAGTACATGGGGCCCATGATATCCCAACACATCAAAGCACGTCTAGACCATAAGGGTAAAGGACTAATCGTCGTATCTCAAATGTGCAGCAGCTCATCAACATTGGGCCATCAAAATGATATAAACAAAGTCAATGAATGGCAGGGCTCAAAGGGGATCAACAAAATAAAGGTAGAGTTAACTGGGTTGGGGCACCATGGACCCATCATGCATAGCTACTAGGACTCTAAGTCTACCTGCTTGTGAAGGTAGTCAACCCAACATGTCCTGAGATCCCCGGTCAGCAATTCTTGAACTGCTTTGTTTATGGGAACCTCGATATCCCTAAGGTCAAAGAAAGGAAAATCTATCCTATGACTATAAGTTGGTGCTCCAAGGGTTGGGAATTATACCTGCCAAAGTGGTGAGGATGCCTCAGGAAAGAAGAGAATAATATGTTTAGCTATAAAGCTGGAAACACTCCAACTGAGTAGGTCTTCAACTCTGAATCAAAGCTTGCATCAAAGCTATCTAATATTATAGCATCTTCATTGAGAACTTTGACCATGTTGTACTCCATCAATCATCGGTCTTGTACTGGTCAATTGAAATAATAGGATATGCCAAAATGACATTAACAGAACCTTTTTCAAGCTTTTTCATGTACTCTTTTAGGATTGTTATGTTCCCTTTCTTAAGGTTAACCTTGAGTTAATTCTTGAAAGTTAAGAAATCCTTTATTTTATGGCCAAGCATGTTGTTTTATGGGCAATATAATGGATGATCCTTCTTGAGCACTTCCTCTAGCTTTTTGGGCTCTGGCAACTAAAAATCAGATCTCTTCATTATGTTGTGGAACATTTTTCTCACTGCTTCATCTTTAAGCAAATAAACTTTGCTTAGAAGCTCTGATAAGGTGTGTTTCCTCTCTTTCAGATAATATCTCTAGTGAGATGATTGTTGCCTGTGCTGCTGTGGTGGCTGGTGACTCTACTCCGGTCATTCTGTCGGAATCTTCATCAGTTGCTTGCCTTTGTCTACCACCACGACAGTACCAAATTTTTTTTCAAAGGCCTTTACTAGTTTCTGCTTATCACTCTTTTTCAAGAACTGAGTTGTTTCACTTCCTCTTGAAGACTAGCGGTCTTGCTAAGAAACTCCTTAAAAGCCATGAAGATTAAACCCTTAAGGAGAAACACTTTTGGGATGTGGAAACTCTTCAGTAGAATTTTAATTGCATGTTGTTTTTGGATCTCTATTTTGCATTTGATGTTGAGGTTTCTCCATTGTAGAATATAGTCCACCAACGTATCATCTGGTCATTATTTATCGACCACATGATCACCAACGGTGATGTGGTGTTGAGCTCCAAAAAATCTCTTGACAAATAGGTTTTTCGATTCTGCGAATGTTTTAACTAAACCATTTGGCATCTCTACATACCAATCAAAGGAAACTAAGAGGCTCCTAACAGACTGGCGGAACAACAAAGCATCACTGCCCTAAGCATTGCAACAACTCACATGAAAGTGGGCAATGCGGTGTTGGGGATTTCTTATCCCATCAAAAGTCTTGAATTGAGGTGGTATGAAGCCTTTAGGATATTGGACAACAACAAACTCTTTGTATAAGTTTTATCCCTCTTAATTAATGCTCCTGCTTTAGACTGGTCTAAGGCCTCTCACACTTATTGTTCAAATACTAGCTTTAGATCCTTTTTTGGTATTAGGCTTTAGTTATTATCTTTCTTAAGTTATTCTTCTCTATCGACGGAGAGGATTTCTCTTCTTCCATCCATAATTTTGACAACTTCTATGGGCAGTTCTTTTGGTGTTTTCACTATGGCAGCTATTTTCATTCATTTTTCTCTCTATTATTTTAAAAGGATTCACTAGTTTGTTTATCATCATATACTTCCCCCATTCGAATAAATCTCCCTCCCAAATCAGGTCAATTATTTAAAGAGGAGTGGGACCGAATAAGAAGAGATATACAACAAAACGACAAACAAGAGAAAAACATAATATGTGGGGAGCCTACCAATGAGAAACCTCACAAGGATAAGTTAATAGTGTCCGCCCAAACATAATCCGGTGAAAGCACCTTAAACGGATATCCACAAAAGAATGCCTACATTGACTACCCAAAACCAGAGAGTTAGGTGTAGGTGCCTGTTTTGGGGTCAAGAACACTCCCAAGGGGATGTATCCCACTTGGCTAATTACAACTTAGGGATACCCAATCATGCTCTCAATAAAAGGAGTTTCTCTTGGATTATCATGAACTGGGGTAATAGGTACTCAAAGAAAGGGTATTTTGTGTGAGAAAAATCTCAATGCATCAAAGCTCATGCTACGCCATCAGACATAGAGTGAGTCTCTCACATTCTGAATGAGTTGCAGCTCATCGGTACATGGGGCCTACAAAATAACCTAAATCATCTTGTTGGGGATTCCCAACACATCAAAGCATGTCTAGACCAAAAGGGTAGAGGACTAATTGTCATATCCCAAATGTGCGGCAGCTCATCAACATTGGGCCATCAAAATGATATCAACAAATTCAATGAATGACAGGGCTCAAAGGGGATAAATAAAATAAAGGTAGAGTTAACTGGGTTGGGGCACCATGGACCCATCATCCATAGCTACTAGGACCCTAAGTCTACGTGCTCATGAAGGTAGTCGACCTAACATGTCCTGAGATCCCCAGTTAGCAATTCGTGAACTATGCTGTTTATGGGAACCTTGATAGCCCTAAGGTTAAAGAAAGGAAACTCTATCCTATGACTATAAGCTGGAGCTCCAAGAGTTGAGAATTATACCTGCCAAAGTGGCGAGGATGCCTCAGAAAAGAAGAGAAGAATAGGTTTAGCTATAAAGCAGGAAACACACCAAATAAAAGGATTTATACCCCGTTTAAGTCAGGAAGCCTTCTAACACCATAGGAACACAAGAAAATCACCTAAGTAAAAGGTATGCTGGGCCAGTCAGGTTGGAGAAGCACGGGGATTTCTCCTCGGGACATGAAAATATGATGTAGTTATATAGGGCAGTCCTTAAATATTATGGAGGCTCTATTAGTATATGTCGAAAAGTAAAAGCGCAATTTTTAAATCCTAAATTTTAATTATCATGAATCTTTAGTTAGGATTTTATGTAGAAAAAAATTGGATTCTAAGTCCTAATAAACCTACATTGCATCATTAAATCCTAGATCACAGAGAGAAACAAGGAAAATATGCAAACATGCAGACATAGACGCATCTGTCAAAGAGTAAAGCAAATTAAACAAAATAATTAAATGTTGGTGTTGCTGGACCGGCAACCTATCACTTAAAAGAAAAAGGCGGTCGGACACCGCATAGACATGTTTTGTCTTAATTCTATACATCAATGAAAATCACAGAATTAAGATTCGCGGCACAAACATCTGCTCCTGATCCCCTCTACATGGTTCCCACGCCAAACACCTCATAGCCTGTGTTCGAATCTTATTTTTGTTACAGGACTCTCCTAGACTCTAAAAAGTACATAGTAAAAGAAATGACCCAATCCTGCAAGAAAATAAGTTCTAAAGGGAAATCCCACATGCATATAACATATAATGAGCCATGTCTTATAAGTGGGGAAAGCCAAATAGTACCTATAAGCAAAAGAGTAAAAAATTATCACTTGCTTCCCCCATAGCGGTACATGTGTATGCATAGAGGCTTGGCTCCTTGCAGAAAAGCACCCTAACACACTACCATACATATGAAGCATGCAATTACACCACAAGCACAGTGCAAAAGAAAGATATCTGGCGGGCAACCAATATAGCAAAGAACAATTTTCAGGCATAAAAAAGACTACTTAGCACCCTATATCCTAGCCTAGTACACCAAATAATGAAAAGCTCCCTAACATGGTGCATAAGTGCATGGGGTAAGTCTAGGTGTAGTATGACTTTGACGAGATTGTCATGCCAGCCCCATCCTAAAGATCTGAAGGATTTAAAGAGCATCACAAAGAGGGGTGACACAAGTTAGATCTATTGGATCTGAAGTACAGTCATATTTGTGTCAATCCTTATGACTTATCTCTCATTGCTCTCCGGGATCAACCCAGCAAGCAACGCTCATTCAGGCTTCGTGACCGACACGAAATCACTTTCCTAACAAGACTATCTAACTATCCATGCAAACATGAAAATGTAAGTGCAAACAATCATGTACTAGATGTGATGAGTGTATCGTGGGGTATTAACTCAGGGAAGATGGTCATACCATGGAGGCAGTGACCCAAACAAATGGGTGTGTCGTAGCTGTAGTGACCCAGAGATGGGTGTGTCATGGAGGTAGTAGCTTGAGGAAGGTTTGTCAAGGTAGCAGTAAACAAAAAGGGTGGGTGTGACTTGAAGATAGCGACCTAAAGAAGGTGTGCTAAAGCAGTAGTGACCAAAAGGGATGGGCGAGCTGTGACGACAATGATACACCTAAAATATATAGACTTTTATACATATACTTTATACCTATTTTTGAGATATTGCACTTTAATGAAAAATATTTATGCATTTTTATTTTAGGTACAATCAAATGGACAAAAAATTGTAAAAGGAGTGAAAAAGGGTCAAATTTGGAGCAAAAAATGAAAAAGGTGCAAAAAATGAACTTGGGTGAATAAGCGCCCATGCTTGGCGCTTACGCACTAGTTATACTAAGAGATCTGCGCCTAAGCGCCAGGTACTCGATGCATAAGCATCCGAAGTAGTTATTTTATCATTCATTGAATTTAAAGGATTTTTCGAATTGATGTTTTAACCAACCCTTGGTAAAAATGTGGCAAATAGCCCATGAAACCAAAAATTCATTCAATGGGATTTTGAAAGGTGGAAAATTCTAGAAGATTCATTGAATAGTGACATAATTTGAAGAGACACCAAGGGACCCCTTGGATTTTTATTAAAGAATACTTGGATCATCAAGAGAAGGGAGCCAACAACCATCATCCATCTATGTAACCGCCGCTGCCACTAGCCACTTTTATTTTATTTTATGTTTTAGTATGTATTATGAGAGAAGGAAGAGAATTCAAAAGAGCTGCAAGACATTTGGTGGAGAGGATTTGAGATAAGTGTTTATCTTTGTGAATATATTTGGTTTTAATTTAGATTTCTTATTTGTGTGTATGATTTTTAATTTTAAAATCATTTGTGGTTGTGTTTTCTCCATGGATTTTGAGTAGTTTTCCTTATTTTTTTCCTTAAAATGATAAATGATTAAGTGTTAAAAGGAAGTTATGTGAAGTATTAGACTTCAATATTGGAAGAAGTTGTCATGATGTGAAACATCGTACTTCATTTACTTCTTGATTTGACCAATTAATATGTTAATACCTATTATGAGAACATGTAAGATCCAAGATGATATTGTCTCAATCAACAAATGGTAAGAATCACAAGTTGATTTCATAGATGAGAATGTAGTTATTGGGGTTGAATGAAAAGATATAGGAAAAAAACTTTCATGTGTGTAGAATTAGAGGACTTTAGAGTGACAGCCTAATGCCCCCAATTTGATTTATAGTTTTAGTTTTTGATACTAGATGTTAACACCAAGGTGGAGGGAGAGGAGAGAACTCTAGAGTGAGAGATAGTATCTTCTCTACCTAACTGGTCTTCAAAACTATTCAAACTATAAATTAGCCAAAGTTCTCTATATCATCTCTAGTAAGGGTGAAGAATATTAATATTCCTATTTGACACAACACATTTAGAATACTTCCACAACATAATTTTTATACTTATTACTGATGTATGATAAGGAAAAAGTTAATTTATTTATATTGTCTTCATCTTTCGAATATTTAGTTAAGTTAATTAGTTGCTTACTTTATTTTCAAATATTTATATTTATCTAGATTTTGCTTTGGATTAAGTGTTTGACTTTGTTACAAAATAGGAATCATTATAAAGGAAACACAATTTTTTTAGAATTATGTGCAACATTTAAGTATGTTGGTGTATCAGATGATGTTATAAGACTTAGATTATTTCCTTTCTCATTGAGGGATATGACTAAGAAAGTGTTACATTCGTTATCATTTGGATCTATCAGAGCTTGGGGTGATTTAGTGCNATGCAAAAGAAAGATATCTGGCTAGGGCAACCAATCTAGCAAAGAATAATTTTCAGGCATAAAAAAGACTACTTAGCACCCTATATCCTAGCCTAGAACACCAAATAATGAAAAGCTCCCTAACATGGTGCATAAGTGCATGGGGTAAGTCTAGGTGTAGTATGACTTTGACGAGATTGTCATGCCAGCCCCATCCTAAAGATCTGAAGGATTTAAAGAGCATCACGAAGAGGGGTGACACAAGTTAGATCTATTGGATCTGAAGTACAGTCATATTTTTGTCAATCCTTATGACTTATCTCTCATTGCTCACGGGGATCAACCCAGCAAGCAATGCTCATTCAGGCTTCGTGACCAACACGGAATTACTTTCCTAACAAGACTATCTAACTATCAATGCAAACATGAAAATGTAAGTGCAAACAGTCATCTACTAGATGTGATGAGTGTATCGTGGGGTATTAACTCAGAGAAGATGGTCATACCATGGAGGCAGTGACCCGAACAAATGGGTGTGTCGTAGTTGTAGTGACCCAGAGATGGGTGTGTCATGGAGGTAGTAGCTTGAGGAAGGTTTGTCAAGGTAGCAGTAACCAAAAAGGGTGGGTGTGACTTGAAGATAGCGACCTAAAGAAGGTGTGCTAAGGCAGTAGTGACCAAAAGGGATGGGCGAGCTGTGACGACAATGATACACCTAAAATATATAGACTTTTATACATATACTTTATACCTACTTTTGAGATATTGCACTTTAATGAAAAATATTTATGCGTTTTTCTTTTAGGTACAATCAAATGGATGAAAAATTGTAAAAGGAGTGAAAAAGGGTCAAATTTGGAGCAAAAAATGAAAAAGGTGCAAAAAATGAACTTGGGTGAATAAGCGCCCATGCTTGGCGCTTACGCACTAGTTATACTAAGAGATCCGCGCCTAAGCGCCAGGTACTCGACGCATAAGCATCCGAAGTAGTTATTTTATCATTCATTGAATTTAGAGGATTTTTTGAATTGATGTTTTAACCAAACCTTGGTAAAAATGTGGCAAATAGCCCATGAAACCAAAAATTCATTCAATGGGATTTTGAAAGGTGGCAAATTCTAGAAGATTCATTGAATAGTGACATAATTTGAAGAGACACCAAGGGACCCCTTGGATTTTTATTAAAGAATATATGGATCATCAAGAGAAGGGAACCAACAACCATCATCCATCTATGTAACTGCCGCTGCCACCAACCACTTTTATTTTATTTTAAGTTTTAGTATGTATTATGAGAGAAGGAGGAGAATTCAAAAGAGATGCAAGACATTTGGTGGAGAGTATTTGAGATAAGTGTTTATCTTTGTGAATATATTTGGTTTTAATTTAGATTTCTTATTTGTGTGTATGATTTTTACTTTTAAAATCATTTGTGGTTGTGTTTTCTCCATGAATTTTGAGTAGTTTTCTTTATCTTTTTCCTTAAAATGATAAGTGATTAAGTGTTAAAAGGAAGTTATGTGAAGTATTAGACTTCAATATTGGAAGAATTTTTTCATGATGTGAAACATCGTACTTCATTTACTTCTTGATTTGACCAATTAATATCTTAATACCTATTGTGAGAACATGTAAGATCCAAGATGATATTGTCTCAATCAACAAATGGTAAGAATCACACGTTGATTTCATAGATGAGAATGTAGTTATTGGGGTTGAATGAAAAGAAATAGGGAAAAAAACTTTCATGTGTGTAGAATTAGAAGACTTTAGAGTGACAGCCTAAAGCCCCCAATTTGATTTATAGTTTTAGGTTTTGATACTAGATGTTAACACCAAGGTGGAGGGAGAGGAGAGAACTCTAGAGTGAGAGCTAGTATCTTCTCTACCTAACTGGTCTTCAAAACTATTCAAACTATAAATTAGCCAAAGTTCTCTATATCATCTCTAGTAAGGGTGAAGAATATTAATATTCCTATTTGACACAACACATTTAGAATACTTCCACAACATAATTTTTATACTTATTACTGATGTATGATAAGGAAAAAGTTAATTTATTTATATTGTCTTCATCTTTCAAATATTTAGTTAAGTTAATTAGTCGCTTACTTTATTTTCAAATATTTATATTTATCTAGCTTTTGCTTTGGATTAAGTTTTTGAATTTGTTACAAAATAGGAATCATTATAAAGGAAACACAATTTTTTAGAATTATGTGCTACATTTAAGTATGTTAATGTATCAGATGATGTTATAAGACTTAGATTATTTCCTTTCTCACTGAGGGATATGACTAAGAAAGTGTTACATTCGTTATCATTTGGATCTATCAGAGCTTGGGGTGATTTAGTACAGAAATTCCTTGATAAATATTTTCGCTCATCAAGACCTCTGAAGCTTAGAAATAATATTACATCTTTTTGTCAATTTGAAGGGGAATCTATTTATGAAGCAAGGGAATAATTTAAATAACTCTTAAGAAAGTGTCCAAACCATGTTATACCAGATTGGTTAATAATTCAAACATGTTACAATGGATTAGTTGGATCTCTTAGATCTATTATTGATGTCGCTGGTGGTGGTTCAATTATGTCAAAACCATTTAATGACGCTTGTGCTTTAATTGAAGAAATGACTAAAAATAATTTTCAATGGCATATTAAAAGGGTAAATTTTAAGAAATTAACCAATTTTCATGAAACTGATGCTCTTGCTATGCTAAGAAATCAAGTTTCTGCAATTTTAAGGAAGTTAGACAAATTTAGAATGAATTTTTCTCCACCAATTTCCTTGATTGAAGAGAATTCATTAGGTTAAATGGTAGAATCTTAAGCATCATTAGAAACTTTGAATGTCATAAATAATAAGTAGAATAAACCATATTTAAACTATTATAACCCAGGTTGGAAAAACCATCCCAAATTTAATTAAAATAATACTTCAGGTGGTAATAATCAGCAATAGGGAACAACCAAGTAAACTCATTGGGAAACTGGAACAACCAAGGGAATAGTAACTATATACATAAGTTGGTGTTACAAATGGGAAATCAGATACAAAGTTAAGGACCTACAATTAGAAATATTGAGAATCAGTTGAGAAAAATAACAAATTCATTAAGTAATAGATCCCAAAGAACACTTCCTAGTAATACTGAAGTAAATCCAAAAGACCATAATAAATAGTAAGTAAAAGCCATTCAACTTAGAAGCGGAAGAGAGTTGGAAGGTAGAGTTCAAAAAGAAACTTAAGTAGAGAGAGGAGATTTAAGAACCAAAAGAGGATGCTCTTAAAGTTTTAGAGAGACCTATTTCTTGACTTAATGTTGACTTGGAAAAACCACCACCTCCATTTCCTCAGGGCTATGACAACAATAGTTGGATAAATAATTTTCAAAATTTCTGAAAATTTCGAAGAAGCTTACAATTAATATTCCAATTATTGAAGTCTTAGAACAAATGCCAATCTATGTGAAGTTTATGAAGGATATTCTTAAAAGGAAAAGGAANAAAATTTTAAGAAATTAACCAATTTTCATGAAACTGATGCTCTTGCTATGCTAAGAAATAAAGTTTCTGCAATTTTAAGGAAGTTAGACAAATTTGGAATGAATTTTTCTCCACCAATTTCCTTGATTGAAGAGAATTCATTAGGTTAAATGGTAGAATCTTAAGCATCATTAGAAACTTTGAATGTCATAAATAATTAGTAGAATAAACCATATTTAAACTATTATAACCCAGGTTGGAAAAACCATCCCAACTTTAATTAAAATAATACTTCAGGTAGTAATAATCAGCAATAGAGAACAACCAAGTAAACTCATTGGGAAACTGGAACAACCAAGGGAATAGTAACTATAGACATAAGTTGGTGTTACAAATGGGAAATCAGATACAAAGTTAAGGACCTACAATTAGAAATATTGAGAATCAGTTGAGAAAAATAACAAATTCATTAAGTAATAAATCCCAAAGAACACTTCCTAGTAATACTGAAGTAAATCCAAAAGACCATAATAAATAGCAAGTAAGAGCCATTCAACTTAGAAGCGGAAGAGACTTGGAAGGTAGAGTTCAAAAGGAAACTTAAGTAGAGAGAGGAGATTTAAGAACCAAAAGAGGATGCTCTTAAAGTTTTAGAGAGACCTATTTCTTGACTTAATGTTGACTTGGAAAAACCACCACCTCCATTTCCTCAGGGCTATGACAACAATAGTTGGATAAACAATTTTCAAAATTTCTGAAAATTTTGAAGAAGCTTACAATTAATATTCTAATTATTGAAGTCTTAGAACAAATGCCAATCTATGTGAAGTTTATGAAGGATATTCTTAAAAGGAAAAGAAAGTTTGAAGACAATGAGACTGTTGTACATAGTGAGGAGAGCTGTACTAGAATTCAGAAAAAGCTTCCTAAAAAGCTTAAAGATCCTGGTAGCTTCACAATTCCTTGTGCAATATAAGACATATTTTATGGGAAAGCTTTATGTGATTTAGGTGCAAGCATCAACGACATTATCAATATTTAAAATATTGAGATTAGGAGAAATAACCCCCTACTACTATAACTCTGACATTGACAGGTCATTCAATAACCTATCCTAGAGGATTTATAGAAGATGTCCTAGTAAAGTGGATCAATTTATATTTTCAGTTGATTTCATTGTGCTAGATATGGAGGAAGATAAGGAGCTACTTATCATTTTGAGGAGACCTTTCCTAACTAATGGTAGAGCAATGATAGATGTGCAGAAAAGAGAATTAACTATGTGCGTGAATGATCAAATAATTACACTTAATATTTCCAAATCAATGAAATAACCTGCAAAAGGTAAAGATAATGAATGCTATAGAATGAATGTGATAAGATATTTAAGAGAATTTCATTTTAAAGCAATTTATGAAGAGAAATCTGAAATGAAAGAGTTGGAACACGAGCAGGAAGAGGAATTAGATCAATATGAAGATTTATATAAGGAAGACTCAAATTATTTTTGAGAAAGTTTTGAAATTTTGGACACGGTAGAAAACGATAAATCTTTTTGTCCACCAATTGAAAAACCTCCTAAGCTTGAGTTGAAGTCACTTCCTGAGCATATGAAGTATGCATTTTTAGGTGATTCCTCAACATTACATATTATAATTTCATCAAAATTAACTACAGAAAAAGAAGAGAGTTTGATGAAAACTTTAAACAGTTATAATTAAACTTTTGGATGGACAATTGATGATATAAAAGGAATCAGTCCTTCAATTTGTATGCATAGAATTCATATGGAAGAGAACTGCAAACCTAGAACAGGTCCTCAAAGGAGATTGAATCCTATTATGAAAGAACTTATTAAGAAAGAAATTTTAAAATTATTAGATNAAAACTTTTGGATGGACAATTGATGATATAAAAAGAATCAGTCATTCAATTTGTATGCATAGAATTCATATGGAAGAGAACTACAAACCTAGGACAGGTCCTCAAAGGAGATTGAATCCTATTATGAAAGAACTTATTAAGAAAGAAATTTTAAAATTGTTAGATGTTGGAATTATCTAACTTATTTCAAAAACTGCATGGGTTAGTCCAATTCACTATGTTCCTAAGAAAGGAGGAGTGACAGTGACTTTAAATGAACATAACAAGTTAATAATAAAGATAAGTCATAGGATGGTGAATATGCATTGATTATAGAAAATTAAATCTCGCCACCATGAAAGATCATTTTCCACTATCATTTCTAGATCAAATGTTGGANATTAGATGTTGGAATTATTTAACTTATTTCAAATAGTGCATGGGTTAGTCCAATTCACTACATTCCTAAGAAAGGAGGAGTGCCAGTGACTTTAAATGAACATAACAAGTTAATAATAAAGATAAGTCGTAGGATGGTGAATATGCAGTGATTATAGAAAATTAAATCTCGCCACCATGAAAGATCATTTTCCACTATCATTTCTAGATCAAATGTTGGATAGACTAGCTGGACATAAATACTTTTTATTTTCTAGATGGATGTACTGGTAATCACCAAATACAAATAGCTCCTTAGGATCAAGAGAAAACAACTTTTACTAGTCCATATGGTACATTTGGTTTTAGAAGAATGCCTTTTAGTTTATGTAATGCACCTGTTATATTTCAATGATGTATGATGCATATTTTTTGTGATTTAATTGAAAAAGAGATTGAAGTTTTTATGGATGACTTCTTAGTGTTTGGAACTTCATTTGAAGAATTTTTAGAAAATTTATCAAAAGTTCTTAAGCGCTGTGAAGAAACAATATTAGTCCTTAACTAGAAAAAAGNACCTGCTATATTTCAATGATGTATGATACATATTTTTTGTGATTTAATTGAAAAAGAGATTAAAGTTTTTATGGATGACTTTTTAGTGTTTGGAACTTCATTTGAATAATTTTTAGAAAATTTATCAAAAGTTCTTAAGCGCTGTGAAGAAACAATATTAGTCCTTAACTGGAAAAAAGGTCAATTTATGGTAGCAGGAGGAATAGTTTTGGGACATCAAATTTAAGAAAATGGTATGGAAGTAGACCATGCAAAAATTTAAGTGATCGTTAATTTACCTAATCCAACAAGTGTGAAATAAATTATGAGTTTTTTTTACATGCTAGATTCTACAGGCGATTTATTAAAGATTTTTCAAAAATTGCTACGCCTCTATGTCCTTCACTTCAAAAAGATGTAATTTTTAATTTGGATAAAGAATGACAAAAATATTTTGAATTATTAAATGAAAAAGTAGTCACTACACCAATTATAGTTTCATCAGATTGGGAAAAACCTTTTGAATTAATGTGTGATGCTTATGATTATGCTATTGGAGTTGTTTTAGGACAGAAACATAATGAGATTTTCAAAGTTATCTAACATGCTAGTAGAATTCTTAATGAAACTCAAATTAATTATACCACAAATGAGAAAGATTTATTAGTAGTAGTATATGCTTTTGATAAATTTTGATCATACTTAATTAGAACTAAAATTATTGTGCGTACAGTTCATTTTGTTATTAAATATTTAATGAAAAAGAAGGATGAAAAATCTAGACTGATAAGATGGATTCTTTTTTTGCAAGATTTGACTTTAAATTAGTAGATAGGAGAGGAGCTGAGAATCAAATTGATCATCTATCCAAGCTTGAATCAGAAAAACTACTCTGTTTTGAAAAAAAGATTAATAACATTTTCCAGATGAAGAATTGTTTAATTTTAATGAGTGACATGTTCCATGGTATGCTGACATTGTGAATTTCATTGTTAGTGATATTATAGTCTATGGAATGACATACCATTTGAAGAGAAAATTTTTATCTGAAATTAAGACTTATTTTTTGGAAGAGCGATTTTTATATAAACAAGGAAATGATCTTATTGTTTGAAGATGTGTGCTTTTAGAAGAAACTTACGAAATTATCCAAAAATGTCATAATTCTGATTTTGAGGGACATTTTGGTGTTGATAAAATAACATATAAAAATTTACAATCTTGATTTTATTGGCCTACAATCTTTATTGATATTAACACTAATATCAAAACTTATGATCGATGTCAAAGAGTAGACAATATTTCTAGGAGGATTGAGATGCCCCAAAATTATGTGGTAGAAGTTGAGATATTTGATGTTTAGGGATTAGATTTCATGAAACCATTTATACCATATTTCGGAAATTTATATATATTATTAGCAGTAGATTATGTATCCAAATGGATAGAAGTTGTTGCTTTACCTCGNGGAA
This sequence comes from Phalaenopsis hybrid cultivar, assembly GCA_002079205.1. Classification (NCBI taxonomy): domain Eukaryota; kingdom Viridiplantae; phylum Streptophyta; class Magnoliopsida; order Asparagales; family Orchidaceae; genus Phalaenopsis; species Phalaenopsis hybrid cultivar. The sequence goes on from JXCR01144408.1 coordinate 29,509, forward strand.
TGACAAAAATATTTTGAATTATTAAATGAAAAATTAGTCACTACACCAATTATAGTTTGATCAGATTGGGAAAAACCTTTTGAATTAATGTGTGATGCTTATGATTATGCTATTAGAGTTGTTTTAGGACAGAAGCATAATGAGATTTTCAAAGTTAGCTAACATACTAGTAGAACTCCTAATGAAACTCAAATTAATTATACCACAAATGAGAAAGATTTATTAGCAGTAGTATATGCTTTTGATAAATTTTGATCATACTTAATTAGAACTAAAATTATTGTGCATACAGTTCATTTTGTTATTAAATATTTAATGAAAAAGAAGGATGAAAAATCTAGACTGATAAAATGGATTCTTTTTTTGCAAGATTTGACTTCAAATTAGTAGATAGGAGAGGAGCTGAGAATCAAATTGATCATCTATCCAAGCTTGAATCAGAAAAACCACTCTTTTTGAAAAAGAGATTAATTAATATTTTCCAGATGAAGAATTGTTTAATTTTAATGAGTGACATGTTCCGTGGTATGCTGACATTGTGAATTTCATTGTTAGTGATATTATAGTCTATGGAATGACATACCAATTGAAGAGAAAATTTTTATCTGAAATTAAGACTTATTTTTTGGAAGACCGATTTTTATATAAACAAGGAAATGATCTTATTGTTTGAAAATGTGTGCTTTTAGAAGAAACTTATGAAATTATCCAAAAATGTCATAATTCTGATTTTGAGGGACGTTTTGGTGTTGATAAAATAACATATAAAAATTTACAATCTTGATTTTATTGGCCTACAATCTTTATTGATATTAACACCAATATCAAAACTTATGATCGATGTCAAAGAGTAGACAATATTTCTAGGAGGAATGAGAAGCCCCAAAATTATGTGGTAGAAGTTGAGATATTTGATCTTTACGGATTAGATTTCATAAGACCATTTATACCATCTTTCGGAAATTTATATATATTATTAGCAGTAGATTATGTATCCAAATGGATAGAAGTTGTTGCTTTACCTCGATGTGATGATCAAAGTGTTGCAAAGTTTTTTAAGAAAAAATATATTTTATAGATTTAGGATGCCGAGAATAATCATAACTGATGAGGGAAGTCATTTAAGAAATGCAATAATGGAAGGATTATTAAAGAAATATCATATTAACCATAGAATTGCTACTATTTATCATTCTCAATTAAGTGATTTGGCTGAATTATTCAATCGTGAAATTAAATGGATATTGGAAAAATCTGTAAATCCAACTAAAATGAATTGGTCAGTCAAACTTGATCATGCTTTGTGGGCTTATAAGACTGCATACAGAACTCATATGGAAATGTCTCCACACAAGCTAATATTTAGGAAAACATGTCACTTACCAGCTGAACTTGAGCATAAAGCATATTGGGCTATTAAAAAAATTAATTACAATTTAAAGAATGCTAGTGAGAAAAGGATATTACAATTAAATGAACATGAAGAGATAATGAATGAATCTTACGAAAGTGCTAAAATTTACAAAGAAAAGATGAAGATGTAGCATGTCGGAGGGCTCTAACTAAAAAAATTCAGCTAGGGCAACAAGTTTTCCTTTATAATGCAAGGTTAAGATTATTTTCAGGCAAACTTAAGTCCAAGTTGATGAGCCCATTTATTGTGATGAAAGGTTATCCATATGGAGCTATGGATATCAAAGACCCTAATACTGACAAAATATTCAAAGTGAATGGTCACAGGCTGAAATCCTACTTCTTAGGTGACCAACTTAAATTAAATGATTTTATGATGTTGGGTCAACCTGAATAAGCATGGGTTACGTCAGGCTGACAACGTTAAACAAAGCGCTCTGTGGGAGGCAACCCTTAATTATCTGTGTGTTTGTTTTTATTATTATGTTGTTGAGTTTGATTTAGAAAATTTTGGTAGTATTTTAACTATATAATGAGTTAGTTGTTATCATACGACCTTAAAAGAAGATATAGAAATGTTAGAACGAGTATCAAGATGTTAAGTTGACATGTGCTAAATTGAGCACCGGTGCTTAAGCACCAATATCCGAAGCTTAAGCGCGACAGTTAAAAAGCATGTGTGAAATTTAGTTTCTAGAAGTTTTAACCAAGATTTTCTTAGCTTTAACAAGGGAGAGCATTTCTAGTATGAGCCTAGGAGTTATAGGAGAGTTTGAAGCCTATAAATAGAAGGGTTATGTAAGAATTTTTACGACAATTCAATTCTAACCCTAAATCCTAAGTGAGAAGTGAGAGTTTTGAAAAAATGTCATCTTGGGAGAGTGATTTGAAGAAAAATCAGGAGGCAATGAGAAAGAAGTTTATTAGTTAGAGTGCGCAAGAGTTATATAACGGTTTTCTAGCTGTTAGTATAGAAGGAATAATGAAGAAGATTACTAAAATTGAGGCTGGCATGACTTCAACTGAAACAAAAGTGATGAAAGTTAATGCACATCTGGATCATATGGGATGGCAACTTAAGATGCAATTTAGCCATACTAGTTTAATAGAAAAAGCAGACAAGGCTATATATTTAAAGAACAAATGGATTCAAAAATATTCAACCAGAGTTATTAATCATCGTCCTTTCTTTCATATTTACATTCCAAATGCTGATGGAGAGACTAATGATAAGCCAGAATTTGTTCCATCGAATGCAGAATGGAATTAAATGAGGTTTAGTGTTTTTGTGTTTAGTTTTTAATTGTTAATGTTAAGTGTGTTTAGTATGTTATCAATGTGATGATTATCTAGTGATTGTGCTTAGGAATTTTCTCATCCTAGACCATTTAGATGGAGAATCTATGTATTAAAAATGTTTGTAATCGTTCGTAAATGAATATAAGTGTATATTTGTGTGAAATTTTATGTTATTTTGTGTTGAATCAAATTAGTTAAGATTGGTGAATCTAGAATAATAGGAGAGTTAGAAGGGAAGAAAATAATTATTAAAGATTTATGAGACCATGTAGGGTTGGTTGACTTAGGCTAAGAGTGTGTTTCACTTAAATAAAAAAAAATCAAAATTTTTGCACTGGTGCCACTTAAGCATGGGTTCACGTAAGTCAGTTCACTAACATTTTAAGTGACGATTCAGTCCAAAAAACACCATTTTCACACCTCGCCTTCGACTTCTTCCTCGGGTTTTCATTATTTTGAAGTTAGGGCACTACTATTTTGGATATTTCTTGGTGGTTTGGAGTAAAAATTACTAGATTTGATATCCTTGAGGTAAGAGCTTCACTCTTATGTAAAAATTTTTTATTTTCACCATGTATTTTGAGCACATTATTGACCTTCCTGAAATCACTCTTCATGGTGAAAATTTGAGAAAAATTTATGAAAATACATGGATTTGGACACTTAAGCTTTTAGGATTTGATTTTAGTGATTTAGAGTTGAATTTGGAATTTATTGTGAATTTTCTATTATTTTTTAGAAATGGTACAATTAATCAAGAAGAGCAAGGGAAAGTCCTAATTTGATTCATGCAAGTTTGTTAATGCTAGAGCTCAGGATTGATACAGTGATCCACTACAATCAAGGAAGTTGATTCCTGAGCGTTATTTTAAAAGTTTGGGATGAGCTGTAGAGGATCAAATTATTCACCGCTAGTTGGAGCAATTCTATTATTTTTCTGTCGTAGCAGTGATTTCTTTGATGCAGGAGTTCTATGTGAATCTTCCTGAAGTTGAAGAAGAAGGAGCCATAGTGAGGGGAAAGACAGTGCCTTTCTCNAATTCTCAATCAAGTGGTTTGGCTGAATTATTCAATCGTGAAATTAAATGAATATTGGAAAAATCTGTAAATCCAACTAAAATGAATTGGTCAGTCAAACTTGATTATGCTTTGTGGGCTTATAAGACTGCATACAGAACTCATATGGGAATGTCTCCACACAGGCTAATATTTAGGAAAACATGTCACTTATCAGCTAAACTTGAGCATAAAGCATATTGGGCTATTAAAAAATTTTATTACAATTTAAAGAATGCTAGTGAGAAAAGGATATTACAATTAAATGAACATGAAGAGATAATGAATGAATCTTACGAAAGTGTTAAAATTTACAAAGAAAAGATGAAGATGTAGCATGTCGGAGGGCTCTAACTAAAAAATTTCAGCTAGGGCAACACGTTTTGCTTTATAATGCAAGGTTAAGATTATTTTCAGGCAAACTTAAGTCCAAGTTGATGAGCCCATTTATTGTGATGAAAGGTTATCCATATGGAGCTATGGATATCAAAGACCCTAATACTGACAAAATATTCAAAGTGAATGGTCACAGGCTGAAATCCTACTTTTTGGGTGACCAACTTAAATTAAATTATTTTATGATGTTGGGTCAACCTGAATAAGCATGGGTTACGTCAGGCTGACAACGTTAAACCAAGCGCTCTGTGGGAGGCAACCTTTAATTATCTGTGTGTTTGTTTTTATTATTTTGTTGTTGAGTTTGATTTAGAAAATTTTGGTAGTATTTTAACTATATAATGAGTTGGTTGTTACTATACGACCTTAAAAGAAGATATAGAAATGTTAGAACGAGTATCAAGATGTTAAGTTGATATGTGCTAAATTGAGCACCGGTGCTTAAGCACCAATATCTGAAGCTTAAGCGCGACAGTTAAAAAGCATGTGTGAATTTTAGTTTCTAGAAGTTTTAACCAAGATTTTCTTAGCTTTAACAAGGGAGAGCATTTCTAGGATGAGCCTAGGAGTTATAGGAGAATTTGAAGCCTATAAATAGAAGGGTTATGTAAGAATTTTTACGAAAATTCAATTCTAACCCTAAATCCTAAGTGAGAAGTGAGAGTTTTAAAAAAATATCATCTTGGGAGAGTGATTTGAAGAAAAAGGAGGAGGCAATGAGAAAGAAGTTTATTAGTTAGAGTGCGCAAGAGTTATATAACGGTTTTCTAGCTGTTAGTATAGAAGGAATAATGAAGAAGATTACTAAAATTGAGGCTGGCATGACTTCAAATGAAACAAAAGTGATGAAAGTTAATGCACATTTGGATCATATGGGATGGCAACTTAAGATGCAGTTTAGCCATACTAGTTTAATAGAAGAAGCATACAAGGCTATATATTTAAAGAACAAATGGATTCAAAAAGATTTAACCAGAGTTATTAATCATCGTCCGTTCTTTCATATTTACATTCCAAATGCTGATGGAGAGACTAATGATAAGCCAGAATTTGTTCCATCGAATGCAAAATGGAATTAAATGAGGTTTAGTGTTTTTGTGTTTAGTCTTTAATTGTTAATGTTAAGTGTGTTTAGTATGTTATCAATGTGATGATTATCTAGTGATTGTGCTTAGGAATTTTCTCATCCTAGACCATTTAGATGGAGAATCTATGTATTACAAATGTTTGTAATCGTTCGTAAATGAATATAAGTGTATATTTGTGTGAAATTTTGTGTTATTTTGTGTTGAATCAAATTAGTTAAGATTGGTGAATCTAGAATAATAGGAGAGTTGGAAGGGAAGAAAATAATTATTAAAGATTTATGAGACCATGTAGGGTTGGTTGACTTAGGCTAAGAGTGAATTTCACTTAAATAAAAAAAAAATCAAAATTTTTGCACTGGCGCCACTTAAGCATGGGTTCACGTAAGTCAGTTCACTAACGTTTTAAGTGACAATTCAGTCTGAAAAACACCATTTTCACACCTCGCCTTCGACTTCTTCCTCGGGTTTTCATTATTTTGAAGTTAGGGCACTACTATTTTGGATATTTCTTGGTGGTTTGGAGTAAAAATTACTAGATTTGATATCCTTGAGGTAAGAGCTTCACTCTTTTGTAAAAATTTTTTATTTTCACTATGTATTTTGAGCACATTCTTGACCTTCCTGAAATCACTCTTCATGGTGAAAATTTGAGAAAAATTTATGGAAATACATGGATTTGGACGCTTAAGCTTTTAGGATTTGATTTTAGTGATTTAGAGTTGAATTTAGAATTTATTGTGAATTTTCTATATTTTTTTAGAAATGGTACAATTAATGAAGAAGAGCAAGGGAAAGTCCTAATTTGATTCATGCAAGTTTGTTAATGCTAGAGCTCAGGATTGATACAGTGATCCACTACAATCAAGGAAGTTGATTCCTGAGTGTTATTTTAAGAGTTTGGGATGAGCTGTAGGGGATCAAATTATTCACCGCTAGTGGGAGCAATTCTATTGTTTTTCTGTCGTAGCAATGATTTCTTTGGTGCGGGAGTTCTATGTGAATCTTCCTGAAGTTGAAGAAGAAGGAGCCATAGTGAGGGGAAAGACAGTGCCTTTCTCATCTGAGGTAATAAACCAGTTTTATCATATGCCCCTGAGAACTTTATGTTTTTATTCAAACTTTAGTCTTACTAATGAGGAGCTAGACGAGATCATTTCATCTTTGACTACTAGAAGAGGGCTTCAAAAAAATTACAAATGAAAGGAGAGTTAATGTCTCCACTTCAAAGTTGGATGCCACTGCAAAGACATGGCATTATTTTAGTTATGCACGTCTACTGCCTACCAATCATCTTAGTGAAGTGTCCCGTGATCAAGCAACTTTGAACTATTGTATCCAGCTGTTCAAGCCCATCAACATTAGAGCTTTCATTCATAGTGTTATTATCAGTTCGGACGTCTCTGCTACTACTGCAGGTTTGGGATTTACATCCTTGATCTTTTCATTATGCAAGCAGGTTGGAGTTGAATTTGATAGATGAGAAGAGATCTTGCAACCTTTTAAGTCCATCATTAGTGTGAATATGAAATCTTATTCACATCATTCTATTTTTGGCTGGAGAGGAAAATTTTCCAGTAGTTCAGCTGCTTTGACAACTCAATCTTCCACTTCACATGCTTCTACATCACTTGGTCAAACTTCTGGATCTGATTCTTAGTTACAACTAATGCAGAGGATTTTGAAAAGCGTTGATTATACTGCTGATAAGATATTAAAATTAGAGAATTTTGCAGAGCATATGGTTGGATACATGAGGAGACGTAGTGATTATGAAGAAGAATACATCTTAGCTATGGAAAACCTCAGAAGAGGTAACCAAGATGTAATTTTTTCTTAATATCCAAGATATCCACCATATGAACCTGCAACTACTTGGCATAGTGATGAGAGTGATGTAGAGGATGAGGATGAGGATGATATTTTTGTTTACTTTGCTTTTGAGTTTTGNGGAGGAGCTAGACGAGATCATTTCATGTTTGACTACTAGGAGAGGGCTTTGGAAAAATTACAAATGAAAGGAGAGTTAATGTCTCCATTTCGAAGTTGGATGCCACTGCAAAGACATGGCATTATTTTAATTATGCTCGTCTACTGCCTACCAATCATCTTAGTGAAGTGTCCCGTGATCGAGCAACTTTGAACTATTGTATCCAGCTGTTCAAGCCCATCAACATTAGAGCTTTCATTTATAGTGTTATTATCAGTTCTGACGTCTCCGCTACTACTGCAGGTTTGGGATTTACATCCTTGATCTTTTCATTATGCAAGCAGGCTGGAGTTAAATTTGATAGCTGAGAAGAGATCTTGCAACCTTTTAAGTCCATTATTAGTGTGAATATGAAATCTTATTCACATCATTCTATTTTTGGCTGGAGAGGAGAATTTTCCAGTAGTTCAGCTGCTTTGACAACTCAATCTTCCACTTCACATGCTTTTACATCACTTGGTCAAACTTCTGGATCTGATTCTCAGTTACAACTAATGCAGAGGATTTTGAAAAGCGTTAATTATACTGCTGATAAGATATTAAAATTAGAGAATTTTGCAGAGCATATGGTTGGATACATGAGGAGACGTAGTGATTATGAAGAAGAATACATCTTAGCTATTGAAAACCTCAGAAGAGGTAACCAAGATGTAGTTTTTTCTTAATATCCAAGATATCCACCATATGAACCTGCAACTACTTAGCATAGTGATGAGAGTGATGTAGAGGATGAGGATGAGGATGATATTTTTGTTTACTTTGCTTTTGATTTTTGTTCGAAATATTTTACGTATATTTATAATTATGTCTTTATATAGTCCGTAAATTTGAGAAAATATTTAGAAACATCTTTATTTACCTAATCATATGAAAAAATTAAGAATTTATTGGATTAAAATCAAAATCGTACAGTTTTTGGAACTGGCGCATGATGTGCCTGATTGACACATGAAGTGTCAAATTCCAAAGAGCTGGCGAATGATGCACTAGATACAGCCCACGATGCACTGCGACAATGAAAATAACTTAAAACGTTTCAAAAGGAGGTTGACTCCCAAAAACATATTCTTAAGTCTATTTTAAGAGGGAAAACAAGGGAAAGCCATGAAATTTCAAATCCAATGGCGTCCCCTTCCAAAAAAAACTACGAGATTTGGTTTTTTCAACAGGAGAAAGTTTGACAGGTTTGATGCGCAGGAGTTGCATGATTGTGTTCTGGTGAAGAAGAGGCTAATCAAAGAAAGGGGATTTGTGAATCAGGGATTCAACAAATCAAATTGTCAAGTTGAAGAGATCATTGCGCAGAGACGTTGGGAAGTGCTATTTTACACTACTGTTGCCGTAGTAGTCCCTGTGGTGAAAGATTTTTATGAAAATCTTCATGGAATCAACCAAGGAATTGTCTATGTGCGAGGCACATTTGTGCAATTCACTCCTTTGAGAATAAATGAGATGTTTATGATTGATAATGTGCCTATCTGCCATTATGCAAATTTTACCCGTACAAGAGACAATATGAATGAGCTCTATTGGTACCTTACAGATGAAGATGCGAATTGGGAGGCAAGAGATGAGGTAAATGTAAGTTTTTTGACATCATTGTTAAATCGTACTTCTGAGGCATGACACTTCTTTATTGCATCAAAATTACTGCCTGCTATGAAGATCAATAAGGTGACTAAGGAGAGCGCTATTTTAAATTATTATATTCAATCCGGAAAACCTATTGTTATTGGAGCCATTATTGTGAAATTGATTTTGGGTTTGATTGTGAATGGGTCTGCAACTGGGCTTATACATCCATTTACTATTTTCCTACTGTGCAGTCAATCACATGTATCTTATGAAAGTTGGAAAAAAGTGCTTCTTCTTTGGAAGTCGATGGATCCAGAAGTCTATTGTAGTTATATTGAAATGGGGATGAAAACAATATGAATGTACTGATGGATCAGGAATCCCAGAATTCATCACCTATTCAGCCTTACTTCAATTTAAATGCACTTTTGAAGAAGATCAAGAAGATAGAAAAAGAGGTGCAGCATCTAATGCATGCAATTGGAAATATTTCTGAAATGTTAGTTCATCTGGATTGGGGATTGAAAGAACATTTTGAACATACTGGTCGTATTGAAGATGGTTTAGTGTGATGTTCAAGAAACATGCTTGGATTGGGCATGATTCGACTGATGAGTTTCCTTACGGACCCTTCTACAATAAGTATGTACACTACCAATCTTTGGGAGATATCTAGGAGGACGAGAGTGAAAAAGATATTTGAACTTAGTTTATGCACGGAATGTTTTATTTAGTATTGTTTGTTTTAGTTACTTTATTGTTTTGGATTGCATTTACTACTATTATTGAACTTTATCTATGTTTATGCTTTGTATTTAGATGTTTAGATTTCAGTGTTAGGAGGTTTGGTTTACTTTGAAACACTGAATTTGATGTTTGTTGGTATGATAAATGTTAGTTTGTAATAGCATAGATTTTATATATAAAAGTGAGTTTTGTGTTGTTTGTGAAAGTTTGTTGTTAGAATTTTTATCTATGTTTAGAAATGATCATTTGAGTTAATTAGATGTTAATGTGAAGTGGTCCCTAGTAGATTTCCACAAAAACTAAAATATGATAAATTTGTGCTCTAGCGCATGATGCACCAGAATGGCGCATGATGCGCCGTTTTACAAAGCGTTGGCGCATGATGCGCCAAAAATCTGAACACGCCTGATTGCCTAGAAAACCTTGAAATTGCATGGACAAGCTCCATTTTCACTGCTTGGGTCGTATCATACCTCTAAACCTTGACTTAGGGCCTTACATTTAGGGCGATAAAGAATATTTTGGAGGCCAAGAATAATAGATTTCATCTTCTCTTGATTAGAGCTTTACTTTAACTTATTAATTTTTTATTTTCACCATGGATTTTTCCTACATTGTGGAAGATCCAAAATTTAGGATTTTTTTATGAAATGCTTGAAGAAAACTCATGGTGAAAAGTTTCTTACCAAATAATCTTGCTTAAGAAGTTAGATTTTTAAATTAGTAATTTATTTGGAACTTATTTAGGTTTTCATAGATTTTCATATGGCTCCTAAAGTGAGAAGAGGAAGGTTGTCCGAGGATTTTGATGCACGAAGATTCATTAACTTCAAGGCTCAACATAGTTATAATACTCAAATGGAAACCAGAAGATTGATCCAAAAACGGGTGTTTGCAAACCCGGGTGGCAAGATCGAAATGTTGATTCTCACCAGAAAATGCGAAAGATTCTTCTACTTCACTACAGTAGAAATCGTCCTTATGATTCAGGAGTTTTATGCTAGAATGAGGTTCACTGAGGGTGATCACATCATGGTTAGAGGTAAGCAAGTAGAATTTACTGTTGATCAGATCAATACTTTTCATGGGCTAAGGAATATATATCATGATGAGTATGCTACATTCGTGATGATTGATTCATCACTGGATGAAGTGATTGCCTTTTTTACTGATGGAAAAGGAGAATGGAAGATTAAGAATAACAAAATAGTTAACTTCTACGCTTCCTTGTTGACTTTCACCTTATGTGAGCAATCGGGAGTAGAGTCCCATAGAAATGAAGAAAGATTACAGCCACAAAATCCTATTGAGCGACATATGATTCAGAGAGTGGAATCATTTTTGAATCTAGAGGTGGTAGAAGGGATAAACCCTCTACATCAGCTGCAGGAGCATCTACTTCTCGCTCTGCATCACTAGAAAGCATTATGGACCAACTTATGATTCAACAAATGGACATAATTAATATACAGAGTCGGATTGGATAAATTGGAGCAAGAAATGCTTATAATAATGAATATTAGTAGAGGAGAGTTTAGTATGATATAGATTTTGTGAATGTTGTGGTAAGACATCTTAGGGGTGAGCCCAATGTGGAATTTCCTCCTTGCCCTAGCTTCACTCCTTATGTTCCTGTTCATGTGAAGATGAGGAAGAAGAAGAATATGATGATGATGAGGAAGGTGATGAAGAGTGATATTTTTATGAGTCTAGTTTAGTTTGTTTTTTTGTTTGTTTGTTATTTGTGATTGTATTGGGATGTATTTTTATTTGGTAACTGTTGAAGTAAAGACTTTTATGTTGTGTTGTGGACTGAAATGGTAATAGTAACTGTAGATTTTTACTTTTCCTATTTTTTTAGTTTTTGTATTTCTTTTTTTAATTCTCAGCAAATTCTTTAGAATATATTATGTCTCATTTAATGCTTTAAAGCCTATATGTATGTCTTTAAAGTTAGTACCTACAGTATACTAGAGCCAAGTTTCATAATCAGAAATCTTCTACAGGTATGTTTTTATTTTCATGCATTTATTGTTTACTTTCACCTACTAAATTTTGTACTAAAATATTTTTAAAAAAGTACTTTATAACTTAAGTTTGGGAGGAAGAAAGTTTTCTTTTGAAAAGAAATAAACTAAATTTTATTTTTCCTTAATTAACTATATTTTTAGAATTAATTTAACATGACCTGATATATTAAGATTAAACTTTAAATGACAATACTTTTTTTTATAAATATTATGGTAAGTTTTGGTAAAAAGTTTCTAATAATAAAAGTCAATTCTGAAGTTAAAGATATTTGATATGACAAGATAAGACTATGTTTTTCAATTTAAAATAAAGAAAATTTTATTTTTGAAGTGTTAAGAATTTTAGAGTTACATGTAAGAAGAAAGAACGAAACTTTATGAAAGATTATAAACTAATATGAATTTATTAAATGAAGAAAGGTAAGGAGTTTTAACTTTAAGAAGAGGATATTGATGTTCAAAACTATTAAAGGCTATCCAGATATAGTAATCATCTCTTAAAAAAGGAACGAAAGGATTGAAAAAGATCCTAAAAGAAAAAAAAAGAAAAGAAAAATAAACTGCGGAGAAGCTTGAGGAGATGTCTAATCAAAAATTGGCTTCACTTGAATCAACTTAAGGAAGGAGCTTTATTATATTTTCCAAACTTGTATTGGAATATTAGTAGTATTACTAGTAAAGTGTTCATGAAGTACTTTTTCATATGAATATTCTAAATATCCTTAATATGCAAAATTACAAGTTATCTTGAAATGAATAGAGATTCAAAAATCTTAAATTTGATTACTAAATAGTTTAAAACTTAGAGTTTGAATATAAATTATTAAAGGTTTTTCTTAAAATTTTGTTATTCTATTTATTAAACTAAAGTATAAAAGTTATGAGTTGATCCCTATCCTAATTCATATGCTTTTATGTAATAAAAGTGTCACTTGAGGACAAGTAACATTAAAGTTTGAGGGATTTTGATAGACGAAAATAATATGTTGTTTTAAGTATGTATCTTATGATTATTTTTGGTGATATCACACTTTAAAGAAGAGAATTTTTGTGTTTTTGTTGCAGGTATAATATTTTTAGGCATTTGGAGCAAAAGTAGCAAAAAGGATGAAATTTGGAGCCAAAATAACAAATTTTGAGAATCTGGCGCATAATGCACCGTTTGACAGAGAGCTAACGAATGATGCGCCAGAGACGACTTATTGCGGATTAAGGCGGTTCGAGATAAATTTTGTGTGAATTTTCAAAGGGAAACTTGTTCTAAACACCTCTTGGAGTAATTCAATGCATCTAGACACTTTGGAAGGTTCTATTATAAAGGGATATGTCTCTTGGATCAAATGACACATCTTTTGAATTCAAAGGAGTGGACTTTTTGAGGGAATTTGGAATTCATTTTGAAAGGAGGCAGCCCCTAATAAAAGAAGAAAACTTCAAGGCGTTGAGGAGTGTGATGTGAAAGAGAGAGAAAGGTGGTGGCGTGAAAGGTAAGAGGAATAGATAGAGAGAAAGTCAAAGGGCTAGAAGATTTTCTTCTAGGGTTGTGAGAGGAGAGGAAATGTGAGAGATTTCTTCTTCATTGCACTTCTAAGAGAGAATTAAGAGTGCTTGTAAAGAGAGAAAGGCTTGGAGAGAACTTTTAGGGATTTGCTTAGGAAAGATTGTGAGATAAGTTGTGTTTTTTATTTCTTTTATCTTGTCAACTTGTTTTTATACATGAAATTCATGTTTTGTCGTATCATTCTCATGAATTCTTAACAATCTTCTTTATCCTTCTCCCTACTTTGAAATATGATTTTGTGAAGAAGTAATTTTGTTTTCTACGGTTTTAAATGTTAATAATTTGTGATGATTTGAACTCCGATCTTCATTTACTTTCCGATCTGGCCAATTGAAATGTTAAAATTTGTTGAGAAACATATGTTCCGAAAAAACTATTATTTCTACAACATAGAGAGAAACACAATTAATTTCATGGGAGAGTATGTCATCCATGGAGTTAGGTGAAAATAAATAAGAAAATATACTTTTTTTGATGCAAAATTGGAGATTTTAAGGTGAAAGATTAAAATCCCCAATTTGGTTCAGTTGCTTGGAAACTAATACTAGATTGTTAGCCCTTAGGGGAGGGAGTAGTGGGAGCTCTAGAGTGGCAGCCGGTATCCTCCAGCCTAACCACAAAATTTGGGACTAAACTCTCGATTAGTCAATATTCTTTATAACACTCGGAAGAGGGTAAATAATAAGTTTGCTCCTATTTGACACAAAACAGTTTATATATATATATATATATATATGCATATATTCTTAAATGATTTTAATTTCTTCACAATTCATATGCTCATTGTAAGGGGAAGAATGCTTTCTTAAATTTGAACTTTCTATCAACAAAAATTTCATTTAGTTTTCTTAATTTTACTTTTGAAAGTTTAGTTTCTAGTTAACTTTGTCTTTTACCTGCATTTTAAATAGCATTCACTTTACTAGTTAAAAAATAAACTTCACATTTTACTTTCTCTAGTTTAAATAATAATTATAATCTTAAGAACTATTTACAGATATTTTCAACTTCCTTGTGGGATCGATATCTAGGCCTCCATTATAGCTCTTGATTACTTGAGCGATACGTATACTTACGCTATTTTTAAACGAGGATTTGATAGTTTAAGAGAGTTTTAAAGATAAACTATTTTTATTAAAATTACTTTTGTTGGAATTACATTGCATATTTATTATTATATATGTAGTGTGTATTTCGCAATATTAAAAAATAATTGCAAAATTAACACACTAAATCCGCCCGCATGACCCTCTATCTCAACCAAGGTGCTTCGATCGACAGGGTGAAGCTAGGCCGATTGGCAGAGGATAAATCGTCGTAAACCAAATGGTAGCCTTCCCTTGGTCAAGAGGATCTTGGTGGCCCATGGGACAAGTTGAAGCTTATTTTATTCTCTTGATGGCATTGGGGAAGACGATTGAGTGGTATTGGTATGACAATCTTTGCGGATCAACTTCTCCCTTGGATTGACTTCATCGTGGGGGGAACAAGGACGACCCATCACAACTGTCTGAATGAATTGCTCTAACTGATTGTGCTTTAACTGCTCGTGTGATTTGGGTACTCTCAGATTTGCTATATTCAACAAGATATTTAATTTGCCGACCAGCCTTTTGGTGGGCCCCATGGAGATGAGGACTTTCTTTTGGATCGTTAGAGATTAGTGCCGGTATAATTTCTATGTAGATAGATATATATACATATTAAGAAATTTTTGGGTTTGAATTAAGTTACAACTTTTGATAGTTGATCAAAATTGATGAATGTAAGTAAAAAAAAATGCCAATCTTATAAATAATTACAATATAAAAAATAAGTATGAAATTTTACAGGGGCATTTACGGACATGCCACTGGATTCTTATGTATTTATATACATAACAATTAACAACTAAACTTTAATTAGTATATTTACATCCCCAAAAGGTTTCATTTCAAATGAAAAATACCATTAATTTTTTTTTTAAATGCATCTTTTAGTGCATGTCTAAGGTGGCATGTATTTTAAACTAAAGTTTGGGTGTTACATTATATAAATACATAGAAATTGAGTGGTATTTATATAAATCTTCCAAATAGTGATAAAAAAAGGCATCTTTGCAAAGAATATTCGGGGAACAAAGAAGTGAGTAATTGGGACAGAGAAGTGAGCACAGGTCCTGTTGACTGGAAGGTAAATTTGAATTCCCGTGAGCCAAGCGGCAGTAAAGTGGGAGGGAAATGAGAGTAAAAATGGGCTCAAGTACCCAGCCGCAGCTGTGGCTTTGGATTCATTGTGTTGGAGAGCGGAAAAAATGGGGTAATTGAAAGAGAAAAGCTGTCTTAGCTTTGACCCTCGTCTTTACATAAACAAAACCTGTAATCAAATCTAACGCACACCCGGCCCCATTAAAGACTTGCCTTTTATTTCTCTTCATTTGCTTGTGCCCTTTGCGTTTCTCTTCTACCATCCCTTTCGCCATCTCTTTTCTGGATGCCGGAGGAAGTTCAGAGCGGGGGAAGGGTTATGGAGCTCTAAAGTTGCGAACTTTTTTATGAAGGTATTACTTTGTGCTCATTTTATTTCTTTTTTTTTTCAATTATCTATCTTTTTGCTAGGGTTTTTTTTTTCTTTCTTTCTTTTGTCCTTTTTTAATGCTTTTTTCTCTTTTCCTTTTGCTCCTGGCCTGTTTTTAGTTAATGCTTGTGTTGAAAATGGTTTCGATGCTTGATAAAGGGTATCTTTTGTTTTGAGATCTATGGTGGTTTATGCGTTTGCGTTGGGAGAATCATGAGAATGAGAAAGCGTTGGTGCTTTCATGACCGGTTACGTTTTATTTCTTTTTAAGCTATTGTTGCTGAGGTCCTGCTTACTGATGATATTCACTTTTTCAACTTATTACATAAAGATTTGAAGTTTGGCGACGCATGGATGTTCTTCTGACTGATTTTCCGAATTTTGAACATATCTCGTCTTTTGAAAGACGGCGTTTTTTGTAATAGTTAATGCAATTCTCTGAATTTTTTTTTCCAGTTCTTACTGTACAGATTATGCCTTTCTTCCCAGATTGGCTCTGATTAGGTTTCATGTTAAAGATTGTATTTTGATTCTCCAGTTTCTTATAAACTTCTAATTTGATGTTTTCTCTGACTTAACTTTTTTTATGTGGTGGATCATTATGGCGTCCCTCACTATTTTCTTTGCTTTCCTATTCTTCTTTTTAGGAAAGATCCTACTTTGCATTGAATGCCGGGAACCTTTACAGTAGTTTGTTATGGCCTAATTGTCGCTCTGCTAAAGTTGTTTCTACCTTCTTCTCCATGGTCTCATTTTACAAGTTTTAACCCTAGCACCATGACCAGAGGGTGCTTTAGCTTATGTTTTGTTCTTTAGAGTTTCAAGAACTAACGTAAGAGGTGCAGTTGCTACTTCTATAACGCTTATTTTTTATATCAGAGAATAGTTTCTGGGAGGGCAAGGGCACTTGCCATCCAGTTAAATGACAAGTGTTTAGCCTATTGCTCAATTGAATATTGTCTTCCATGATCTTTGTTCTGCCATTTATTTAATTTCATGATATGATTTCTTATTTCTCTTTTGTAAATATGATTTCTTTTTTCTTTTTTGTTAGATGTTTGTCTTTGCACAGTGATTCTACAGCTTGAATGTGATTGCAGATAATTCTATGAGGCGAGGACATAAGATTAGTGGAGAAAGTTGTAATATAAACTTTTGCTGATGAGTTGGAAAGTTGTTTTGTTCATTTGAACCCATGGAACGTATTGGCTGCACAAGTTTCATTGGTATATAAAGTTCTATCCTAATTGATGGCTTCAATGGCTATCACTCATCCGATTCCAGAGCAGCAACTGAGAACAGCTAATGATCAAACAATAAAGTCGAGCCATGATAGGCCTTCTGTGGAGATTCCTAAGCCCACCACTAATATAACAGAACAAAGACCAAGCTACCATAGAAATTGTTCAGCTGATATATTACCTGGTTGCATTAAGTCAATGTCCATTCATACTTCTGAGACTATTTTGCACTCCTCCCCTATTGAAAATCTAAAAGAATCACTTAAGCAAGTTGATGCACCAGAAATTCTTCAATTAAATGGGCACAAAATCTTAGAAGCTGGTGGGGAGCAGGAAAAGAAAATCTCTGAGCAGAGCAGCGTAAAGGATAGTTCAGCATCTGCAAAATTTAGTGATGGGACAAGTAGCTTAGCGAAGACTAGTGGAAGTGCTAAGATCAGTGGCCGAGCTGACCTTTTTGAAAGTGGTAAGAGTAGCATGTGCAGGGCAAGCACAAGTAGTGATATCAGTGATGAGAGCTCATGTAGCAGCTTCAGTAGCAGCATTAACAAACCTCATAAATCAAATGATTCAAGATGGGAAGCAATTCAGGTTGTAAGGGCTAGAGATGGGGTCCTTGGTTTAAGCCATTTCAGACTTCTCAAGAAGTTAGGATGTGGGGATATTGGGAGTGTATACCTTTCAGAGTTGAGTGGTACAAAGTCCTACTTTGCTATGAAGGTTATGGACAAGGGTTCTTTGGCAAGTCGCAAAAAGCTGCTTCGAGCTCAGACAGAAAGGGAAATACTGCAAACATTGGACCATCCTTTTCTTCCGACATTATATACTCATTTTGAGACTGATAAGTTCTCTTGTTTGGTGATGGAGTTCTGCCCCGGAGGAGATCTACACACCCTTCGCCAGAGACAGCCAGCCAAGCATTTTACGGAGCAAGCTGTGAAGTATGGCCTATATCTTATGTCATTTCTTTTACTGTATTGCTATGTTCTCCTTTTGAAAATTTCTTTTTGATTATTTGCCTTTTAATGAGTTGCTTTGAATATCTGTTGGGTGCTATATGTTATGTTAAACTTTTGATTGTGCAATGTTTTAACTGGACTGCTAGATATATTATTTTTGGTTTACCTTTTTCCCTTCTTGATTCTTCTGCCTTTATTCTATCCATTTATTTTGTTCTGCATTTTTTCTCCATTTTTCGTATATTAATAAATCTTCTAATTCTTTTTTTTTTCAAGTATCTTATATTGAATAGGTGGTGTGTACATTTATCCCTCTAATGTTGTAGTTCCACTCTATCTTTTCTTATTTTACTACTCATTCATTTCAACTCCTCATTTACCACATTCTGCTTAATTTTCATTGGCGTCATTGTTGTGTAACATTTAGATCTATATAACATCTTTAATATAATTGCAAGTTTAGGAAATTTACCTATGAATTTCTGTGATTTCTCTTTTTACATAAAGTACTTGATTTGTTACGATAACTTTTAGCTCTAGAATTTCTATTATCATACATATACTGATTTTTTTATTTACCATATTCCAGTTATCTATGACTCACATTTAATTGGCGCTTGATCTTCATACAATATTGACTGATAATTATCTATTTTACATTTAACTAAAATTTTGTATCGTGTAATCTTTCTCCACAAATCTTATGCTCCTTTTATATTAAACAATTTCTCCATTATTTTTCTTACTACAAATTGCATATTCCACAACGTTTTGCATTGAATCTTTCATAGTGTTTCAGTAAGTAACATAAAGCAATATAAACATAACGATGTTGCTTCATATAATCCTGCAGTGAATGGAAACTCGTTAACTGATTAGAACTACCTGTAGTAACACTTACTATTTCTTTTATATTATTAATTTCAACATATCTTTGATAAAATTTTCTCTCTAATTCTTACTGAAATTTTTTTGTGGTACTCCATTATATTGTTTTTTTCATCTTTAAACACCTTGTGAAGATCTTCTTTCTCTTTACACATTTTAAGTGATTGACAAGGCAAAAAATATCCTGTAGTAAATTGGCTTTATGTAATCTGATTGGTTCTTGCATGCTATTTTTCCATATGAGGAGCTTAACTAGTGTTGCATTCAAGGATTTTGAATTGCAGTGGACTTATTCCTTAACATGAATTCTTTACTCGCCTTGTTGCTCAAACATTTGATTCAAGCAATTATTTTTTATTTTATTTTACTACGGTTAGCTTTTCGTTTCTTTCATCATGAAATATTTATTTTTCTCTTTTTGTGGTAACTTTTAATCAATGGAAACTTTTGCTTGGCCAAAAAACACTTCATGCTCCAATGAAAAGCTGTTGTAAGTAAGGGATGCATTCGCTTGCAAGGTTTTTGGACATTTTGTGAATGCAGTAGATTTACAAAGCATTGAAAAGTAAATTACTACAGATTTTACTTTGCTCATCTTTTGGAAGCAACCAAACAACCATTTTTAAACAAGTAAAATACTAATAAGTTCAGGCTTTTACCAATCTTTAGAGATTTGGTTTCTTCATATGGAAACTGATTAACAGTAAGCTAAATTAGTACTATACATAGTACTTGAAATGAGTTTCTCGCTTGTCTTCTGCCTTTATTCTATCCATTTATTTTGTTCTGCATTTTTTCTGTCATGTGGTATCTTGATTCTTCTGCCTTTTTATGCTATTGATGTGGGATGCAAAAGAAAAATGAAGTCGATTTGGCTATATATGCTTTTTATGTGCTGTTTTTTAGCACATAGGTACATAGCATGCTCTATCTTGTTTGCTCCGTTATTTACTTGTTTTTTGTGTTCTTTGATTTAGATGTTTTTGTAGGGCTTGAGCATGAGTTCTTTAGTTTACATAAAGGGTCCGTTTGGGGCAGCTTGTGCGTTTCAGGATAAGCTGCTTATCCTGAACCGCGGCCCGCGGGCCGGCCGCGGGGGTCAACCCGCGGCTTGCGTTTAGTGTAAAAACCCAAACGCAGTTTCGGATAAGCTGACGAAACGCGCGAACCAAACGGTACGGAGACATTTTGAAAACGCCGCCCGCACTTATAAGCTGCCCCAAACGAACCCAATTTATAAGGGTTCGATTTAGCGATATTGCTATCATGATATTATTTTCCAAATTTATTTGCTAGACATAGATGATGCCAATAAATGATGAACATGAATGAGTTGAATTAGTATTTGGTGAACAAAATTAGACATGCAACGATGTTGCAAGGAATGAACCTAATTCATGATCGATCTAAAAGAAAAGAAAATGTAACTTCTTCATCTTGGCCTACCATAATCGCAAATGAACATGAAACAGATGAGGATGATAAAAAAGGCTATGATTTAGGTGATGATAATGATGAATGGGTGATGTTATTTTGGCCATAATGCTTTTAAAGATGGTTTATTTATTTATGACTATGGAATTTTTAAACAAACAAATTTTTTTCTAATATCAAGTATTGCTATAATAATGATAGTTTTTCTCCTTTTCAAATCAAGTTGCTTTTTTTACTTCAATGCTTATTATGCCAATATTATTGTTTTTCATGAATCATCCTATATGATAAAGTAAGCTTATGTTTAAATGTTTAAACATCACCTTTATTTTTCTAGTAGCTTATATTTTCTATTACATTGTTAATAAATTATTCATGATGTTTAGTGTGTTTCAGTTTTTTTAAAACAACGCGCATCATGCTATTCATTATGGCTTCGAATGCACTTGCATCATGGTGCACTATTCACTATTGACAAATAAGTTGCCTTATGCATAAACGAAATGCTATAAGTTACAAGAAAATTTATTAAGATTCGAATCTGTATAACTGATTTTCTGCATCTGAGTAGATGAATATCCCATTTGCGAATCTTTTTTTTTTTTTGGCTTTGAGTTCAGTTAGTTTATTCAGATGTCAGTGGTTGAATTTTGTAGCAATAAAAGTTTTTTTTTTTTAATTTCTAGTTTCCAAGTACACGTTAGATATATGTGGTGATGATCTAATTTGTAATTTATTACCAATTTGTTCATCAAATAAATCCTAATACATCAAAATCCTATTGGTTTCTCTTATTGTAATATGCAGATTAGCATTATTAATTGGACTTCATGCATAATATTGCTTCCTATGTTACAGATTCTATGTGGCTGAGGTCCTCCTTGCCCTGGAATACCTTCACATGTTAGGCATTATCTACCGGGACCTCAAGCCTGAAAACGTTCTTGTTCGAGAAGATGGCCACATTATGCTTTCAGACTTTGACCTCTCCCTTCGTTGTGCGGTGAACCCTACTGTTATCAAATCTTTCAATCCCGATCCAGAGTCCTCCAAGAAGAACACCAGCCAGGCTTACTGTGTTCAGCCCGCTTGCATTGAGCCATCATGCATTCAGCCTTCTTGTGTTGCTCCCACAACCNCCAAATTCCAAAGAGCTGGCGAATGATGCGCTAGATACAGCCCACGATGCACTGCGATAATGAAAATGACTCAAAACGTTTCAAAAGGAGGTTTTGGTGGGTTCTTCTCCATATGACTCCCAAAAATAGATTCTTAAGTCTATTTTAAGAGGGAAAATAAGGGAAAGCCATGAGATTTCAAATCCAATGGCGTCCCCCTCCAAAAAAACTACGAGATTTGGATTTTTCAACAGGAGAAAGTTTGTCAGGTTTGATGCGTAGGAGTTGCATGATTGTGTTCTGGTGAAGAAGAGGCTAATCAAAGAAAGGGGATTTGTGAATCGGGGATTCAACAAATCAAATTGTCAAGTTGAAGATATCATTGCGCAGAGACGTTGGGAAGTGCTATTTTACACTACTGTTGTCGTAGTAGTCCCTGTGGTGAAAGAGTTTTATGAAAATATTCATGGAATCAACCAAGGAATTGTCTATGTGCGAGGCAGGTTTGTGCAATTCACTCCTTTGAGAATAAATGAGATGTTTATGATTGATAATGTGCCTATCTGCCATTATGCAAAATTTTACCCGTACAAGAGACAATATGAATGAGCTCTATTGGTACCTTACAGATGAAGATGCGAATTGGGAGGCAAGAGATGAGGTAAATGTAAGTTTTTTGACATCATTGTTAAATCGTACTTCTGAGGCATGACACTTCTTTATTGCATCAAAATTACTGCCTGCTATGAAGATCAATAAGGTGACTAAGGAGAGCGTTATTTTAAATTATTATATTCAATCCAGAAAACCTATTGATATTGGAGCCATTATTGTGAAATTGATTTTGGTTTTGATTGTGAATGGGTCTACAACTGGGCTTATACATCCATTTACTATTTTCCTACTGTGCAGTCAATCACATGTATCTTATGAAAGTTGGAAAAAAAGTGCTTCTTCTTTGGAAGTCGATGGATCCAGAAGTCTATTGTAGTTATATTGAAATGGGGATGAAAACAATATGAATGTACTGATGGATCAGGAATCCCAGAATTCATCACCTATTCAGCCTTACTTCAATTTAAATGCACTTTTGAAGAAGATCTAGAAGATAGAAAAAGAGGTGCAGCATCTAATGCATGCAATTGGAAATATTTCTGAAATGTTAGTTCATCTGGATTGGGGATTGAAAGAACATTTTGAACATACTGGTCGTATTGAAGATGGTTTAGTGTGATGTTCAAGAAACATGCTTGGATTGGGCAAGATTCAACTGATGAGTTTCCTTACAGACCCTTCTACAATAAGTATGTACACTACCAATCTTTGGGAGATATCTAGGAGGACGAGAATGAAGAAGATATTTGAACTTAGTTTATGCACGGAATGTTTTGTTTAGTATTGTTTGTTTTAGTTACTTGTTGTTTTGGATTGCATTTACTACTATTATTGAACTTTATCTATGTTTATGCTTTGTATTTGGATGTTTAAATTTCAGTGTTAGGATGTTTGGTTTACTTTGAAACACTGAATTTGATGTTTGTTGGTATGATAAATGTTAGTTTGTAATAGCATAGATTTTATATATATAAGTGATTTTTGTGTTGTTTGTGAAAGTTTGTTGTTAGAAAAATTTTTATCTATGTTTAGAAATGATCATTTGAGTTAATTAGATGTTAATGTGAAGTGGTCCCTAGTAGATTTCCACAAAAACTAAAATATGATAAATTTGTGCTCTAGCGCATGATGCACCAGAATGGCGCATGATGCGCCGTTTTACAAAGCGTTGGCGCATGATGCGCCAAAAATCTGAACACGCCTGATTGCCCAGAAAACCTTGAAATCGCCTGGACAAGCTCCATTTTCACTGCTTGGGTCGTATCATACCTCTAAACCTTGACTTAGGGCTTTACATTGAGGGCGATAGAGAATATTTTGGAGGCCAAGAATAATAGATTTCATCTTCTCTTGGTTAGAGCTTTACTTTAACTTATAAATTTTTTATTTTCACCATGGATTTTTCCTACATTGTGGAAGATCCAAAATTTAGGATTTTTTTATGAAATGCTTGAAGATAACTCATGGTGAAAAGTTTCTTACCATATAATCTTGCTTAAGAAGTTAGATTTTTAAATTAGTAATTTATTTGGAACTTATTTGGGTTTTCATAGATTTTCAGATGGCTCCTAAAGTGAGAAGAGGAAGGTTGTCCGAGGATTTTGATGCACGAAGATTCATTAACTTCAAGGCTCAACATAGTTATAATACTCAAATGGAGACCAGAAGATTAATCCAAGAACGGGTGTTTGCAAACCCGGGTGTCAAGATCGAAATGTTGACTCTCACCAGAAAATGCGAAAGATTCTTCTACTTCACTACAGTAGAAATTTTTCTTATGATTCAGAAGTTTTATTCTAGCATGAGGTTCACCGAGGGTGATCACATCATGGTTAGAGGTAAGCAAGTAGAATTTACTGCTGATCAGATCAATACTTTTCATGGGCTAAGGAATATATATCATGATGAGTATGTTACATTCATGATGATTGATTCATCACTGGATGAAGTGATTGCCTTTTTGACTGATGGAAAAGGAGAATGGAAGATTAAGAATAACAAAATAGTTAACTTCTACGCTTCCTTGTTGACTTTCACCTTATGTGAGCAATCGGGAGTAGAGTCCCATAGAAATGAAGAAAGATTACAGCCACAAAATCCTATTGAGCGGCATATGATTCAGAGAGTGGAATCATTTTTGAATCTAGAGGTGGTAGAAGGGATAAATCCTCTACATCAGCTGCAGGAGCATCTACTTCTCGATCTGCATCACTAGAAAGCATTATGGACCAACTTATGATTCAACAAATGGACATAATTAATATACAGAGTCGGATTGGATAAATTGGAGC
This sequence comes from Phalaenopsis hybrid cultivar, assembly GCA_002079205.1. Lineage (NCBI taxonomy): Eukaryota > Viridiplantae > Streptophyta > Magnoliopsida > Asparagales > Orchidaceae > Phalaenopsis > Phalaenopsis hybrid cultivar. Next base: position 53,763 of record JXCR01144408.1, read on the forward strand.
AAGAAATGCTTATCATAATGAATATTAGTGGAGGAGACTTTAGTATGATATAGATTTTGTGAATGCTAGGGGTGAGCCCAATGTGGAATTTCCTCCTTGCCCAAGCTTCACTCCTTATGTTCCTGTTCATGATGAAGATGAGGAAGAAGAAGAATATGATGATGATGAGGAAGGTGATGAAGAGTGATATTTTTATGAGTCTAGTTTTGTTTGTTTCGTTGTTTGTTTGTTATTTGTGATTGTATTGTGATGTACTTTTATTTGGTAACTGTTGAAGTAAAGACTTCTATGTTGTGTTGTGGACTGAAATGGTAATAGTAACTGTAGATTTTTAGTATTTTTTTAGTTTTTGTATTTCTTTTTTTAATTCTCAGCAAATTCTTTAGAATATATTATGTCTCATTTAATGCTTTAAAGCCTATATGTATGTCTTTAAAGTTAGTACCTACAGTATACTAGAGCCAAGTTTCATAATCAGAAATCTTCTACAGGTATGTTTTTATTTTCATGCATTTATTGTTTACTTTCACCTACTAAATTTTGTACTAAAATATTTTTAAAAAAGTACTTTATAACTTAAGTTTGGGAGGAAGAAAGTTTTCTTTTGAAAAGAAATAAACTAAATTTTATTTTTCCTTAATTAACTATATTTTTAGAATTAATTTAACATGACCTGATATATTAAGATTAAACTTTAAATGACAATACNTTACTTTATAACTTAAGTTTGGGAGGAAGAAAATTTTCTTTTGAAAAGAAATAATCTAAATTTTATTTGTCATTAATTAACTATATTTTTAGAATTAATTTAACATGACCTGATATATTAAGATTAAACTTTAAATGACAATACTTTTTTTTATAAATATTATGGTAAATTTTGGTAAAAAGTTTCTAATAATAAAAGTAAATTCTGAAGTTAAAGATATTTGATATGATATGATAAGACTATGTTTTTCAATTTAAAATAAAGAAAATTTTATTTTTGAAGTGTTAAGAATTTTAAAGTTACANGTTTTGGTAAAAAGTTTCTAATAATAAAAGTCAATTCTGAAGTTAAAGATATTTGATATGACAAGATAAGACTATGTTTTTCAATTTAAAATAAAGAAAATTTTATTTTTGAAGTGTTAAGAATTTTAAAGTTACATGTAAGAAGAAAAAATGAAACTTTATGAAAGATTATAAACTAATATGAATTTATTAAATGAAGAAAGGTAAGGAGTTTTAACTTTAAGAAGAGGATATTGATGTTCAAAACTATTAAAGGCTATCCAGATATAGTAATCATCTCTTAAAAAAGGAACGAAAGGATTGAAAAAGATCCTAAAAGAAAAAGAAAAGAAAAGAAAAATAAAGTGCGGAGAAACTAATCAAAAATTGAGGAGAAGTCTAATCAAAAACCGTAGAAAACAAAATATCCTTAATATTGTCTAATAAAAAATTGGCTAATCAAAAATTGGCTTCACTTGAATCAACTTAAGGAATGAGCTTTATTATATTTTCCAAACTTGTATTGGAATATTAGTAGTATTACTAGTAAAGTGTTCATGAAGTACTTTTTCATATGAATATTCTAAATATCCTTAATATGCCACATTACAAGTCTTCTTGAAATGAATAGAGATTCAAAAATCTTAAATTTGATTACTAAATAGTCTCAGACTTAGAGTTTGAATATAAAAGTTATGAGTTGATCCCTATCCTAATTCATATGTTTTTATGTAATAAAAGTGTCACTTGAGGACAAGTAACATTAAAGCTTGAGGGATTTTGATAGACGAAAATAATATGTTGTTTTAAGCATGTATCTTATGATTATTTTTGGTGATATCACACTTTAAAGAAGGGAATTTTTGGGTTTTTGTTGCAGGTATAATATTTTTAGGCATTTGGAGAAAAAGTAGCAAAAAGGACGAAATTTGGAGCCAAAACAACAAATTTTGGGAATCTGGCGCATAATGCACTATTTGACAGAGAGCTGACGAATGATGCGCCAGAGACGACTTATTGCGGATTAAGGCGATTCGAGACAATTTTTGTGTGAATTTTCAAAGGGAAACTTGTTCTAAACACCTCTTGGAGTAATTCAATGCATCTAGACACTTTGGAAGGTTTATTATGAGGGGATATGTCTCTTGGATCAAATGACACATCTTTTGAATTCAAAGGAGTGACTTTTGGAGGGAATTTGGAATTCCTTTTGAAAGGAGGAAGCCCCTAATAAAAGAAGAAAACTTCAAGGCGTTGAGGAGTGTGACGTGAAAGAGAGAGAAAGGTGGTGGCGTGAAAGGTAAGAGGAATAGATAGAGAGAAAGTCAAAGGGCTAGAAGATTTTCTTCTAGGGTTGTGAGAGGAGAGGAAATGTGAGAGATTTCTTCTTCATTGCACTTCTAAGAGAGAATTAAGAGTGCTTGTAAAGAGAGAAAGGCTTGGAGAGAACTTTTAGGGATTTGCTTGGGAAAGATTGTGAGATAAGTTGTGTTTTTTATTTCTTTTATCTTGTCAACTTGTTTTTATATATGAAATTCATGTTTTGTCGTATCATTCTCATGAATTCTTAACAGTCTTCTTTATCCTTCTCCCTACTTTGAAATATGATTTTGTGAAGATGTAATTTTGTTTTCTACGGTTTTAAATGTTAATAATTTGTGATGATTTGAACTCCGATCTTCATTTACTTTCCGATCTGGCCAATTGAAATGTTAAAATTTGTTGAGAAACATATGTTCCGAAAAAACTATTATTTCTACAACATAGAGAGAAACACAATTAATTTCATGGGAGAGTATGTCATCCATGGAGTTAGGTGAAAATAAATAAGAAATATACTTTTTTTGATGCAAAATTGAAGATTTTAAGGTGAAAGATTAAAATCCCCAATTTGGTTCAGTTACTTGAAAACTAATACTAGATTGTTAGCCCTTATGGGAGGGAGTAGTGGGAGCTCTAGAGTGGCAGCCGGTATCCTCCAGCCTAACCACAAAATTTGGGACTAAACNATATACTTTTTTTGATGCAAAATTGGAGATTTTAAGGTGAAAGATTAAAATCCCCAATTTGGTTCAGTTGCTTGGAAACTAATACTAGATTGTTAGCCCTTAGGGGAGGGAGTAGTGGGAGCTCTAGAGTGGCAGCCGGTATCCTCCAGCCTAACCACAAAATTTGGGACTAAACTCTCGATTAGTCAATATTCTTTATAACACTCGGAAGAGGGTAAATAATAAGTTTGCTCCTATTTGACACAAAACAGTTTATATATATATATATATATATATGCATATATTCTTAAATGATTTTAATTTCTTCACAATTCATATGCTCATTGTAAGGGGAAGAATGCTTTCTTAAATTTGAACTTTCTATCAACAAAAATTTCATTTAGTTTTCTTAATTTTACTTTTGAAAGTTTAGTTTCTAGTTAACTTTGTCTTTTACCTGCATTTTAAATAGCATTCACTTTACTAGTTAAAAAATAAACTTCACATTTTACTTTCTCTAGTTTAAATAATAATTATAATCTTAAGAACTATTTACAGATATTTTCAACTTCCTTGTGGGATCGATATCTAGGCCTCCATTATAGCTCTTGATTACTTGAGCGATACGTATACTTACGCTATTTTTAAACGAGGATTTGATAGTTTAAGAGAGTTTTAAAGATAAACTATTTTTATTAAAATTACTTTTGTTGGAATTACATTGCATATTTATTATTATATATGTAGTGTGTATTTCGCAATATTAAAAAATAATTGCAAAATTAACACACTAAATCCGCCCGCATGACCCTCTATCTCAACCAAGGTGCTTCGATCGACAGGGTGAAGCTAGGCCGATTGGCAGAGGATAAATCGTCGTAAACCAAATGGTAGCCTTCCCTTGGTCAAGAGGATCTTGGTGGCCCATGGGACAAGTTGAAGCTTATTTTATTCTCTTGATGGCATTGGGGAAGACGATTGAGTGGTATTGGTATGACAATCTTTGCGGATCAACTTCTCCCTTGGATTGACTTCATCGTGGGGGGAACAAGGACGACCCATCACAACTGTCTGAATGAATTGCTCTAACTGATTGTGCTTTAACTGCTCGTGTGATTTGGGTACTCTCAGATTTGCTATATTCAACAAGATATTTAATTTGCCGACCAGCCTTTTGGTGGGCCCCATGGAGATGAGGACTTTCTTTTGGATTGTTAGAGATTAGTGCCGGTATAATTTCTATGTAGATAGATATATATACATATTAAGAAATTTTTGGGTTTGAATTAAGTTACAACTTTTGATAGTTGATCAAAATTGATGAATGTAAGTAAAAAAAAATGCCAATCTTATAAATAATTACAATATAAAAAATAAGTATGAAATTTTACAGGGGCATTTACGGACATGCCACTGGATTCTTATGTATTTATATACATAACAATTAACAACTAAACTTTAATNCAAAAAAAAATGCCAATCTTATAAATAATTACAATATAAAAAATAAGTATGAAATTTTAGAGGGGCATTTACGGACATGCCACTGGATTCTTATGTATTTATATACATAACAATTAACAACTAAACTTTAGTTAGTATATTTACATCCCCAAAAGGTTTCATTTCAAATGAAAAATACCATTAATTTTTTTTTTAAATGCATCTTTTAGTGCATGTCTAAGGTGGCATGTATTTTAAACTAAAGTTTGGGTGTTACATTATATAAATACATAGAAATTGAGTGGTATTTATATAAATCTTCCAAATAGTGATAAAAAAAGGCATCTTTGCAAAGAATATTCGGGGAACAAAGAAGTGAGTAATTGGGACAGAGAAGTGAGCACAGGTCCTGTTGACTGGAAGGTAAATTTGAATTCCCGTGAGCCAAGCGGCAGTAAAGTGGGAGGGAAATGAGAGTAAAAATGGGCTCAAGTACCCAGCCGCAGCTGTGGCTTTGGATTCATTGTGTNACTGTTGACTGGAAGGTAAATTTGAATTCCCGTGAGCCAAGCGGCAGTGAAGTGGGAGGGAAATGAGAGTAAAAATGGGCTCAAGTACCCAGCCGCAGCTGTGGCTTTGGATTCATTGTGTTGGAGAGCGGAAAAAATGGGGTAATTGAAAGAGAAAAGCTGTCTTAGCTTTGACCCTCGTCTTTACATAAACAAAACCTGTAATCAAATCTAACGCACACCCGGCCCCATTAAAGACTTGCCTTTTATTTCTCTTCATTTGCTTGTGCTCTTTGCGTTTCTCTTCTACCATCCCTTTTGCCATCTCTTTTCTGGATGCCGGAGGAAGTTCAGAGCGGGGGAAGGGTTATGGAGCTCTAAAGTTGCGAACTTTTTTATGAAGGTATTACTTTGTGCTCATTTTATTTCATTTTTTTTTCAATTATCTATCTTTTTGCTAGGGTTTTTTTTTTCTTTCTTTCTTTTGTCTTTTTTTAATGCTTTTTTCTCTTTTCCTTTTGCTCCTGGCCTGTTTTTAGTTAATGCTTGTGTTGAAAATGGTTTCGATGCTTGATAAAGGGTATCTTTTGTTTTGAGATCTATGGTGGTTTATGCGTTTGCGTTGGGAGAATCATGAGAATGAGAAAGCGTTGGTGCTTTCATGACCGGTTACGTTTTATTTCTTTTTAAGCTATTGTTGCTGAGGTCCTGCTTACTGATGATATTCACTTTTTCAACTTATTACATAAAGATTTGAAGTTTGGCGACGCATGGATGTTCTTCTGACTGATTTTCCGAATTTTGAACATATCTCGTCTTTTGAAAGACGGCGTTTTTTGTAATAGTTAATGCAATTCTCTGAATTTTTTTTTCCAGTTCTTACTGTACAGATTATGCCTTTCTTCCCAGATTGGCTCTGATTAGGTTTCATGTTAAAGATTGTATTTTGATTCTCCAGTTTCTTATAAACTTCTAATTTGATGTTTTCTCTGACTTAACTTTTTTTATGTGGTGGATCATTATGGCGTCCCTCACTATTTTCTTTGCTTTCCTATTCTTCTTTTTAGGAAAGATCCTGCTTTGCATTGAATGCCGGGAACCTTTACAGTAGTTTGTTATGGCCTAATCGTCGCTCTGCTAAAGTTGCTTCTACCTTCTTCTCCATGGTCTCATTTTACAAGTTTTAACCCTAGCACCATGACCAGAGGGTGCTTTAGCTTATGTTTTGTTCTTTAGAGTTTCAAGAACTAACGTAAGAGGTGCAGTTGCTACTTCTATAACGCTTATTTTTTATATCAGAGAATAGTTTCTGGGAGGGCAAGGGCACTTGCCATCCAGTTAAATGACCAGTGTTTAGCCTATTGCTCAATTGAATATTGTCTTCCATGATCTTTGTTCTGCCATTTATTTAATTTCATGATATGATTTCTTATTTCTCTTTTGTAAATATGATTTCTTTTTTCTTTTTTGTTAGATGTTTGTCTTTGCACAGTGATTCTACAGCTTGAATGTGATTGCAGATAATTCTATGAGGCGAGGACATAAGATTAGCGGAGAAAGTTGTAATATAAACTTTTGCTGATGAGTTGGAAAGTTGTTTTGTTCATTTGAACCCATGGAACGTATTGGCTGCACAAGTTTCATTGGTATATAAAGTTCTATCCTAATTGATGGCTTCAATGGCTATCACTCATCCGATTCCAGAGCAGCAACTGAGAACAGCTAATGATCAAACAATAAAGTCGAGCCATGATAGGCCTTCTGTGGAGATTCCTAAGCCCACCACTAATATAACAGAACAAAGACCAAGCTACCATAGAAATTGTTCAGCTGATATATTACCTGGTTGCATTAAGTCAATGTCCATTCATACTTCTGAGACTATTTTGCACTCCTCCCCTATTGAAAATCTAAAAGAATCACTTAAGCAAGTTGATGCACCAGAAATTCTTCAATTAAATGGGCACAAAATCTTAGAAGCTGGTGGGGAGCAGGAAAAGAAAATCTCTGAGCAGAGCAGCGTAAAGGATAGTTCAGCATCTGCAAAATTTAGTGATGGGACAAGTAGCTTAGCGAAGACTAGTGGAAGTGCTAAGATCAGTGGCCGAGCTGACCTTTTTGAAAGTGGTAAGAGTAGCATGTGCAGGGCAAGCACAAGTAGTGATATCAGTGATGAGAGCTCATGTAGCAGCTTCAGTAGCAGCATTAACAAACCTCATAAATCAAATGATTCAAGATGGGAAACAATTCAGGTTGTAAGGGCTAGAGATGGGGTCCTTGGTTTAAGCCATTTCAGACTTCTCAAGAAGTTAGGATGTGGGGATATTGGGAGTGTATACCTTTCAGAGTTGAGTGGTACAAAGTCCTACTTTGCTATGAAGGTTATGGACAAGGGTTCTTTGGCAAGTCGCAAAAAGCTGCTTCGAGCTCAGACAGAAAGGGAAATACTGCAAACATTGGACCATCCTTTTCTTCCGACATTATATACTCATTTTGAGACTGATAAGTTCTCTTGTTTGGTGATGGAGTTCTGCCCCGGAGGAGATCTACACACCCTTCGCCAGAGACAGCCAGCCAAGCATTTTACGGAGCAAGCTGTGAAGTATGGCCTATATCTTATGTCATTTCTTTTACTGTATTGCTATGTTGTCCTTTTGAAAATTTCTGTTTGATTATTTGCCTTTTAATGAGTTGCTTTGAATATCTGTTGGGTGCTATATGTTATGTTATACTTTTGATTGTGCAATGTTTTAACTGGACTGCTAGATATATTATTTTTGGTTTACCTTTTTCCCTTCTTGATTCTTCTGCCTTTATTCTATCCATTTATTTTGTTCTGCATTTTTTCTCCATTTTTCGTATATTAATAAATCTTCTAATTATTTTTTTTTTTCAAGTATCTTATATTGAATAGGTGGTGTGTACATTTATCCCTCTAATGTTGTAGTTCCACTCTATCTTTTCTTATTTTACTACTCATTCATTTCAACTCCTCATTTACAACATTCTGCTTAATTTTCATTGGCGTCATTGTTGTGTAACATTTAGATCTATATAACATCTTTAATATAATTGCAAGTTTAGGAAATTTACCTATGAATTTCTGTGATTTCTCTTTTTACATAAAGTACTTGATTTGTTACGATAACTTTTAGCTCTAGAATTTCTATTATCATACATATACTGATTTTTTTATTTACCATATTCCAGTTATCTATGACTCACATTTAATTGGCGCTTGATCTTCATACAATATTGACTGATAATTATCTATTTTACATTTAACTAAAATTTTGTATCGTGTAATCTTTCTCCACAAATCTTATGCTCCTTTTATATTAAACAATTTCTCCATTATTTTTCTTACTACAAATTGCATATTCCACAACGTTTTGCATTGAATCTTTCATAGTGTTTCAGTAAGTAACATAAAGCAATATAAACATAACGATGTTGCTTCATATAATCCTGCAGTGAATGGAAACTCGTTAACTGATTAGAACTACCTGTAGTAACACTTACTATTTCTTTTATATTATTAATTTCAACATATCTTTGATAAAATTTTCTCTCTAATTCTTACTGAAATTTTTTTGTGGTACTCCATTATATTGTTTTTTTCATCTTTAAACACCTTGTGAAGATCTTCTTTCTCTTTACACATTTTAAGTGATTGACAAGGCAAAAAATATCCTGTAGTAAATTGGCTTTATGTAATCTGATTGGTTCTTGCATGCTATTTTTCCATATGAGGAGCTTAACTAGTGTTGCATTCAAGGATTTTGAATTGCAGTGGACTTATTCCTTAACATGAATTCTTTACTCGCCTTGTTGCTCAAACATTTGATTCAAGCAATTATTTTTTATTTTATTTTACTACGGTTAGCTTTTCGTTTCTTTCATCATGAAATATTTATTTTTCTCTTTTTGTGGTAACTTTTAATCAATGGAAACTTTTGCTTGGCCAAAAAAAACTTCATGCTCCAATGAAAAGCTGTTGTAAGTAAGGGATGCATTCGCTTGCAAGGTTTTTGGACTTGCAGTAGATTTACAAAGCATTGAAAAGTAAAATTACTACAGATTTTACTTTGCTCATCTTTTGGAAGCAACNGTCCCTCACTATTTTCTTTGCTTTCCTATTCTTCTTTTTAGGAAAGATCCTACTTTGCATTGAATGCCGGGAACCTTTACAGTAGTTTGTTATGGCCTAATTGTCGCTCTGCTAAAGTTGTTTCTACCTTCTTCTCCATGGTCTCATTTTACAAGTTTTAACCCTAGCACCATGACCAGAGGGTGCTTTAGCTTATGTTTTGTTCTTTAGAGTTTCAAGAACTAACGTAAGAGGTGCAGTTGCTACTTCTATAACGCTTATTTTTTATATCAGAGAATAGTTTCTGGGAGGGCAAGGGCACTTGCCATCCAGTTAAATGACAAGTGTTTAGCCTATTGCTCAATTGAATATTGTCTTCCGTGATCTTTGTTCTGCCATTTATTTAATTTCATGATATGATTTCTTATTTCTCTTTTGTAAATATGATTTCTTTTTTCTTTTTTGTTAGATGTTTGTCTTTGCACAGTGATTCTACAGCTTGAATGTGATTGCAGATAATTCTATGAGGCGAGGACATAAGATTAGCGGAGAAAGTTGTAATATAAACTTTTGCTGATGAGTTGGAAAGTTGTTTTGTTCATTTGAACCCATGGAACGTATTGGCTGCACAAGTTTCATTAGTATATAAAGTTCTATCCTAATTGATGGCTTCAATGGCTATCACTCATCCGATTCCAGAGCAGCAACTGAGAACAGCTAATGATCAAACAATAAAGTCGAGCCATGATAGGCCTTCTGTGGAGATTCCTAAGCCCACCACTGATATAACAGAACAAAGACCAAGCTACCATAGAAATTGTTCAGCTGATTTATTACCTGGTTGCATTAAGTCAATGTCCATTCATTCTTCTGAGACTATTTTGCACTCCTCCCCTATTGAAAATCTAAAAGAATCACTTAAGCAAGTTGATGCACCAGNAATATAACAGAACAAAGACCAAGCTACCATAGAAATTGTTCAGCTGATATATTACCTGGTTGCATTAAGTCAATGTCCATTCATACTTCTGAGACTATTTTGCACTCCTCCCCTATTGAAAATCTAAAAGAATCACTTAAGCAAGTTGATGCACCAGAAATTCTTCAATTAAATGGGCACAAAATCTTAGAAGCTGGTGGGGAGCAGGAAAAGAAAATCTCTGAGCAGAGCAGCGTAAAGGATAGTTCAGCATCTGCAAAATTTAGTGATGGGACAAGTAGCTTAGCGAAGACTAGTGGAAGTGCTAAGATCAGTGGCCGAGCTGACCTTTTTGAAAGTGGTAAGAGTAGCATGTGCAGGGCAAGCACAAGTAGTGATATCAGTGATGAGAGCTCATGTAGCAGCTTCAGTAGCAGCATTAACAAACCTCATAAATCAAATGATTCAAGATGGGAAACAATTCAGGTTGTAAGGGCTAGAGATGGGGTCCTTGGTTTAAGCCATTTCAGACTTCTCAAGAAGTTAGGATGTGGGGATATTGGGAGTGTATACCTTTCAGAGTTGAGTGGTACAAAGTCCTACTTTGCTATGAAGGTTATGGACAAGGGTTCTTTGGCAAGTCGCAAAAAGCTGCTTCGAGCTCAGACAGAAAGGGAAATACTGCAAACATTGGACCATCCTTTTCTTCCGACATTATATACTCATTTTGAGACTGATAAGTTCTCTTGTTTGGTGATGGAGTTCTGCCCCGGAGGAGATCTACACACCCTTCGCCAGAGACAGCCAGCCAAGCATTTTACGGAGCAAGCTGTGAAGTATGGCCTATATCTTATGTCATTTCTTTTACTGTATTGCTATGTTGTCCTTTTGAAAATTTCTGTTTGATTATTTGCCTTTTAATGAGTTGCTTTGAATATCTGTTGGGTGCTATATGTTATGTTATACTTTTGATTGTGCAATGTTTTAACTGGACTGCTAGATATATTATTTTTGGTTTACCTTTTTCCCTTCTTGATTCTTCTGCCTTTATTCTATCCATTTATTTTGTTCTGCATTTTTTCTCCATTTTTCGTATATTAATAAATCTTCTAATTATTTTTTTTTTTCAAGTATCTTATATTGAATAGGTGGTGTGTACATTTATCCCTCTAATGTTGTAGTTCCACTCTATCTTTTCTTATTTTACTACTCATTCATTTCAACTCCTCATTTACAACATTCTGCTTAATTTTCATTGGCGTCATTGTTGTGTAACATTTAGATCTATATAACATCTTTAATATAATTGCAAGTTTAGGAAATTTACCTATGAATTTCTGTGATTTCTCTTTTTACATAAAGTACTTGATTTGTTACGATAACTTTTAGCTCTAGAATTTCTATTATCATACATATACTGATTTTTTTATTTACCATATTCCAGTTATCTATGACTCACATTTAATTGGCGCTTGATCTTCATACAATATTGACTGATAATTATCTATTTTACATTTAACTAAAATTTTGTATCGTGTAATCTTTCTCCACAAATCTTATGCTCCTTTTATATTAAACAATTTCTCCATTATTTTTCTTACTACAAATTGCATATTCCACAACGTTTTGCATTGAATCTTTCATAGTGTTTCAGTAAGTAACATAAAGCAATATAAACATAACGATGTTGCTTCATATAATCCTGCAGTGAATGGAAACTCGTTAACTGATTAGAACTACCTGTAGTAACACTTACTATTTCTTTTATATTATTAATTTCAACATATCTTTGATAAAATTTTCTCTCTAATTCTTACTGAAATTTTTTTGTGGTACTCCATTATATTGTTTTTTTCATCTTTAAACACCTTGTGAAGATCTTCTTTCTCTTTACACATTTTAAGTGATTGACAAGGCAAAAAATATCCTGTAGTAAATTGGCTTTATGTAATCTGATTGGTTCTTGCATGCTATTTTTCCATATGAGGAGCTTAACTAGTGTTGCATTCAAGGATTTTGAATTGCAGTGGACTTATTCCTTAACATGAATTCTTTACTCGCCTTGTTGCTCAAACATTTGATTCAAGCAATTATTTTTTATTTTATTTTACTACGGTTAGCTTTTCGTTTCTTTCATCATGAAATATTTATTTTTCTCTTTTTGTGGTAACTTTTAATCAATGGAAACTTTTGCTTGGCCAAAAAACACTTCATGCTCCAATGAAAAGCTGTTGTAAGTAAGGGATGCATTCGCTTGCAAGGTTTTTGGACATTTTGTGAATGCAGTAGATTTACAAAGCATTGAAAAGTAAATTACTACAGATTTTACTTTGCTCATCTTTTGGAAGCAACCAAACAACCATTTTTAAACAAGTAAAATACTAATAAGTTCAGGCTTTTACCAATCTTTAGAGATTTGGTTTCTTCATATGGAAACTGATTAACAGTAAGCTAAATTAGTACTATACATAGTACTTGAAATGAGTTTCTCGCTTGTCTTCTGCCTTTATTCTATCCATTTATTTTGTTCTGCATTTTTTCTGTCATGTGGTATCTTGATTCTTCTGCCTTTTTATGCTATTGATGTGGGATGCAAAAGAAAAATGAAGTCGATTTGGCTATATATGCTTTTTATGTGCTGTTTTTTAGCACATAGGTACATAGCATGCTCTATCTTGTTTGCNTTGAAGAACAAGGAGATTCATAGGTCATGTGGTATGTGATGTGTCACTTTCTTGTGCATTATCTATAATTGTTTGCTTTCTGTTGTGCTTATGTTAGTCTAAGAGTGTGTTTGGGGCAGCTGTAGCTTATTGAATAATCTGTTGATAAACAGCTTATCCTGATAAGTTGCTGATAAGCAGCTTATCCGGATAAGCTGGCTGACTGTTTGGGGCAAACAATTAATTTGTAGCTGTTTGTGGATAAATGACTATTCTTCCCCTGTTAAGTAATGTTGTTTGCAACAAAACTGTCTTAGCAATATATTTGATACTTGAGAAGCATAAAAGCCATACAGAACAGTAAAGAAATCGAGGAAATAACACTTATCATTACCCGAGCTGCCGTTTGTTGATCGTATTTAAATGCTACATCTAACTCTTTATATCTTAAAAAATAAGTTTCACACACCAAATTCTTCTTTCTTAACTCACTTCTATTAATTTTTTTAATAATTTGTATGTAACCAATTATGCATTATTGAAAGAAGAGTTCCCATATTCATGATTTACAAAAGCGTGCTCAACGCTATCGCTATTTAATTTACTTAAAGATTTATCCCTTATATTATCAGTGAACTATCTCTACGATCATTTAGATTTCTTGCAGCTTATCTAAATTCACCACGCAAAAATTCAAATCCATGTATAATCAAGTAACTCCTTCCGCAGTAGAAAGCAAGCTAAAAAACTGAGATCAATAAAATGACGCGCACAACAACCAAAATTTTATTGATAACCCCAAAACTACTCTTTTTTAATTTACGCTAAAGAATTCAAAAACCAGATCATTGTATTCCTGTCATGAAACTCTACTCTCCACACATCCTTATCAAATTGGCCATATTTTTGGCTTACTAATCTAACAATTGACAATCATATTTTTGGCTTATTGATCTTATTAAGAAAAATGTATTCCAAAGGCTTAAATTTATTATGTAGATAAGCGAGTCAAGCTCAAACTTGACTCGTTAACGAGCTCAAGAATAGATATTATCGAGCTGTGAGCTTCAGCTCAAACTTAAGTTTGTATACTAAACAAGCTCGAGTTTAAGTTAAATGCGACTTAGCTCGAATTTAAGTTAAATGCTACTTGGCTCGTTAGTTCGTGAGCCGACTTGATTTTGAGAGTTCGCCAAGAATATTGTAATAGATGCTTCAATTAATCCACCAAGGAGCGAAGTTGCTATTTTTAATAGAAAGATATGGTTCACTTTCCAAAAAAAAGCAAGGTGGGATGGGTTGTTGCGTTTAATGCAACAATAAATTATATTCCCGTTCATTGCTTTCTTTTAGTATGTCTTTGTTCAGATTATATGTATAGCTTTTCTTTCTTCTTCCGTAAGTCTCGTGATACATAGAATGTTGTACTTCCAGCAAGCTCTTGCCACGTCTTTTTTCTTCTTCAGAAACCAGCCGGTTGTTTCATCGATTCTTTCTTGGGTGAGCTTTGTTGTAACATTTTTGCTCTGTTAACTCCTACGGCAGCACGTAGCTCTTGTGTGGGTTTTTCTAATTGAGTTGCGACTTCTTTTTGAGTTGAGTTCTCGAGGCTGGTAACAAAGCGACGAACCGGGCTTGAGTTTGAGCCTTTTTTCTTATAGATGAGTCTAGCTTGAGTTCACTGTAAGTCAAGCTTGACTCTACTCGTCTGCACTTCTGATTATATCCACTATCAGTTTACTTGCTATGATTGCAAAATTGGAACAAGTGATTGGTTGTTAGGCTCCATTTACCAAAAATACTCAAGAATTTTCTATTTTTGCATTTGATGGAAAACACTTAAATTGTTGATGTTGGAGAGTCTTGGAGTTTCAATATGAAAGAAACAATGTCCTTAGCAAACATAAAAAATCTATTTATAGATGTTAATAAGAGAGCTTCAAAATAAAGGGAAAGATAAATTAACCTTTATCTTAAAAAAAAAAAAATTAAATTTACAATGTCCTAAGAATTAGCATCTAAAATTAGTTCAGTTGAAACAATGGGTCTATTAAGCATTGATTGCCTTGAATATTTGAAATAGTGGGAATATAAAGCATGATTGCCTTGCATATTTGTTAATAACAAACTATCATTCATTACGCAGAGAGCTGTACTTTTTATGCTATTGATGTGGGATGCAAAAGAAAAATGAAGTAGATTTGGCTATATATGTTTTTTATGTGCTGTTTTTTAGCACATAGGTACATAGCATGCTATATCTTGTTTGCTCCGTTATTTACTTGTTTTTTGTGTTCTTTGATTTAGATGTTTTTGTAGGGCTTGAGCATGAGTTCTTTAGTTTACATAAAGTATTATAAGGGTTCGATTTAGCGATATTGCTATCATGATATTATTTTCCAAATTTATTTGCTAGACATAGATGATGCCAATAAGTGATGAACATGAATGAGTTGAATTAGTATTTGGTGAACAAAAGTAGACATGCAACGATGTTGCAAGGAATGAACCTAATTCATGATCGATCTAAAAGAAAAGAAAATGTAACTTCTTCATCTTGGCCTACCATAATCGCAAATGAACATGAAACACATGAGGATGATAAAAAGGCTATGATTTAGGTTATGATAATGATGAATGGGTGATGTTATTTTGGCCATAATGCTTTTAAAGATGGTTTATTTATTTATGACTATGGAATTTTTAAACAAACAAATTTTTTTCTAATATCAAGTATTGCTATAATAATGATAGTTTTTCTCCTTTTCAAATCAAGTTGCTTTTTTTACTTCAATGCTTATTATGCCAATATTATTGTCTTTCATGAATCCTCCTATATGATAAAGTAAGCTTATGTTTAAATGTTTAAACATCACCTTTATTTTTCTAGTAGCTTATATTTTCTATTACATTGTTGATAAATTATTCATGATGTTTAGTGTGTTTCACTTGTTTTAAAACAACGCGCATCATGCTATTCATTATGGCTTTGAATGCACTTGCATCATGGTGCACTATTCACTATTGTCAAATAAGTTGCGTTACGCATAAACGAAATGCTTCAAGTTACAAGAAAATTTATTAAGATTCGAATCTGTATAACTGATTTTCTGCATCTGAGTAGATGAATATCCCATTTGAGATTCTTTTTATTTTTTTTTGGCTTTGACTTCAGTTGGATTATTCAGATGTCAGTGGTTGAATTTTCTAGCAATAAAAGTTTTTTTTTTTTAATTTCTAGTTTCCAAGTACACGTTAGATATATGTGGTGATTATCTAATTTGTAATTTATTACCAATTTGTTCATCAAATAAATCCTAATACATCAAAATCCTATTGGTTTCTCTTATTGTAATATGCAGATTAGCATTATTAATTGGACTTCATGCATAATATTGCTTCCTATGTTACAGATTCTATGTGGCTGAGGTCCTCCTTGCCCTGGAATACCTTCACATGTTAGGCATTATCTACCGGGACCTCAAGCCTGAAAACGTTCTTGTTCGAGAAGATGGCCACATTATGCTTTCAGACTTTGACCTCTCCCTTCGTTGTGCGGTGAACCCTACTGTTATCAAATCTTTCAATCCCGATCCAGAGTCCTCCAAGAAGAACACCAGTCAGGCTTACTGTGTTCAGCCCGCTTGCATTGAGCCATCATGCATTCAGCCTTCTTGTGTTGCTCCCACAACCTGCTTTGGCCCTCGCCTCTTCTCCTCCAAATCAAAAAAGGATCGAAAACCAAAGCTCGAAATTGGAAACCAGGTCACTCCTCTCCCCGAGCTCATAGCCGAGCCAACAGGTGCTAAATCCATGTCATTCGTAGGCACCCACGAGTACTTGGCTCCCGAAATCATCAAGGGTGAGGGCCACGGAAGCGCTGTGGATTGGTGGACCTTCGGCATCTTTTTGTACGAGCTTTTGTTTGGTAAGACTCCTTTCAAGGGATCAGGGAATCGAGCGACATTGTTCAACGTAGTTGGACAACCGTTACGGTTCCCTGATTCTCCCATGGTGAGCTTTTCCGCTCGCGATTTAATAAGGGGATTGCTCGTGAAGGAGCCACAGCATCGGCTTGCTTTCAAGCGTGGAGCGACGGAGATTAAACAACATCCGTTCTTTGACGGCGTGAACTGGGCATTGATACGATGTGCGACACCACCTGAGATCCCTAAACCCGTGGAGATTGAACGTGCTCCAGTCTTGATTGCTCAGGCAGGCGAAAAGGTTGTGGGTGATGTCGATCACAAAGGTTTGGAGACTTATCTTGAATTTGATTTCTTTTAAGATTTATCATCAAGGGCAGAGCACTAGATTTTGTAGGAGGGGGGATGACAGGAAATTCTATGTAGATTATTTTAATGCTGCGTGAAATATGTTGTTTTTTTAGGAAGACTTCTCTCTATTTCTGTTTGCACTTACTGAATGCTCAGATATTTCTGTTTGTTCACGGTTTAAATTAAAAAGATATATATTATTACTTAGCTTGGAATGTTCTGTGAGCTGATTCAATTACCTGATACTGTATGATTAATGGAAAGGATAGCTCAATAATACCGATATTTTTCTGTATTTTTCGTTCATTATTAATATTTGAAATTTTTCGTATTCGCTACATACAAATTTTTGTTTCGTTACATACAAATTTTTGTTTCGTTACATGAAAAATTTGAGGCATTTTAACTTTTGGGTAATCTGAAACAGAGCTGCTTCTTCAAACTCTACCACTTACAGATTATATGCATCAAATGAAACCATATTTAAAAAAAAGAAAAATTCCTGGTGATGAATTTTATGGAGCAGGAATGCTACATAAATTTTATAGGGAACCAAGTATAACTCATGGTATTCCTATTTTTTCTTCCATTTCCATTTTCCTTAACACAGCTGGAGGCTGAGGAAGATGACACTGCTTTCTGCTCTGTAGTTTTAACTTCTTTTCTTTGACAGATTATCTTCACTGCACAGTACTGAGGTGCACTGTTATATATTACTCCTGCTTTACTACTCTTCCTTAGCTTCCCGTTCCTGCGTTGCTTGTAATATTATTAGTTCTTCCACTTTCTTATCTTGTTACAGTACTATTATCAGTAGAACTATAAACTGAAAAAAAAAAAAAAAAGATTTAAGGAATTTGTTATAGACCTGAGCCTCATCTTACCAGAGGTTTAATTTTGTGGTTCCTATGATCAGTCTCTGGATATGTAGAACTGGAATAAGATCTACAATGGCCTTTACAACTAAATTACTCTCAATAATGAGTGTATCTGCTTGTACCTGAAAGCAAATAAAAATTAATAATACTAGTTGAATAATGAGTCAAGTAATATAAAATTTTGATTATTTATTGGAGAAATTTTTCTTGGAAGCCATGCATATATCCAGAAATTTCAGGAGTAATTCGCTTCTCTTGTTGCTCTCTTGATTCATGTATGCATCTACTTGCTGTGGAGTAACCTGGTTTTTTGGAAGCAGTCCTACTGGATCGCAGGATTCATTTGTGTTAGCTATTTGTGTAATATGATGGAATTCTCTTACTGATTTAAAATTAGTTAATAGTNCTTACAGTACTATTATCAGCAGAACTATAAACTGAAAAAAAAAAAAAAAAAAGATTTAAGGAATTTGTTATAGACCTGAGCCTCATCTTACCAGAGATTTGATTTTGTGGTTCCTATGATCAGTCTCTGGATATGTAGAACTGGAATAAGATCTAGAATGGCCTTTACAACTAAATTACTCTCAATAATGAGTGTATCTGCTTGTACCTGAAAGCAAATAAAAATTAATAATACTAGTTGAATAATGAGTCAAGTAATATAAAATTTTGATTATTTATTGGAGAAATTTTTCTTGGAAGCCATGCATATATCCAGAAATTTCAGGAGTAATTCGCTTCTCTTGTTGCTCTCTCGATTCATGCATGCATCTACTTGCTGTGGAGTAACCTGGTTTTTTGGAAGCAGTCCTACTGGATCACAGGATTCATTTGTGTTAGCTATTTGTGTAATATGATGGAATTCTCTTACTGATTTAAAATTAGTTAATAGTGGCTTTTCTGCTTGTTTAAAATGGTTTAAGGATGTATTTTTTATATTTTAAAATTTGTTTTTATTTTATGGAAAATTAACATATATGTGGCTTAATTCTTGTGCATTTACATTTCGAACAGTTGAACTTCAATTTGTTCACATGTATGCCACATTGCCTGTGTATAAGTAGGTTTTCACTTTTTAAAAGTCATGTAGTGGATAGCAGTACTTTTGATGTGATATGAATGATTTGGATGGTATACATGTAAAAATAAATAAATTTATGTGTTATATATATATANAATTTTATGGAAAATTAACATATATGTGGCTTAATTCTTGTGCATTTACATTTCGAACAGTTAAACTTCAATTAGTTCACATGTATGCCACGTTGCCTGTGTATAAGTAGGTTTTCACTTTTTAAAAGTCAAGTAGTGGATAGCAGTACTTTCGATGTGATATGAATGATTTGAATGGTATACATGTAAAAATAAATAAATTTATGTGTTATATATATATATAAATTAGAAATTGGGTGTTTTCACCTTGCATATCTAAGAATTAAGCTTCAAACTTTTCATATATATGTCATCTTATCCATGCATAAATAAAAATATGTTCACTTTTTCGAAGTTAAGTAGGGGATAGAAGTATTTTTTATTTGATATACATGACTTAGGTGATATAAATGTAAAAAAATAAAATTTAGGTGCTAGATATGTAAATACTTACAAATTCTGTGGTATGTTAGTAAATGCCCATATTTTGTTGTATGTTCTCCTTTAAAAACTTTTTTAAACGTTTACACGTCTAATCTCTAGATGGTTCCATCTCCATTGCCTCCATTGCATATGAACTATAGACTAATTTAACAAGGGTGTCAAATTGGATTCATGAGTCAGACTTGGATCTAACCTGAAATTGAACTGTTTAGAACACGGCCCAAATATTAAATGGGTCATAAAATCTAACTCGAACTTGGCCTGCCTTCAACTACCCAACCGAACACAACTCATTTAACATAAGTTATGACAAATGTTTGGGGTTAATTTTAGGTCGAATTCATGTCAATTTTGTGTCAAATTCTTGTCGAATTTGGGTTGATTGGTTGAGTTTGAGTCAATTTCAGTGTACTGGGCTAATTTTGGGTCAGTTTCTGGTTGACGAGTCCACTCAAACCCGAGCCAAAAAATCAAACGACCCAAAAATTATTTGGGTCAACTTAAACCCAAATTTTCTGGTGGAATTTGGATCGAGTTAGCAAATAACTATCATGTAAGTTAAGAATCATGGTAATGTTTGTTTAGGGATTTTTTTTTTTTTTTGTTTACATCAATTTTATTCTTCCCAATACAAGGATAAAATTTTTTTATTCATAATGTCTATCAATATATTTGCATACACAAGAAAAAAAATTCATATCTTCTATGTTGGTTGATATCGGGTACAAGATATCTGCAAATGAAAACATCATTCTGTTTGAATAGAATCTTTATAGCAATCGTAGTTTAATAGAATTAACGACCTAGTATAAACAAGTATGTGAATAAATTTTCGATTAAATGCTAGGTGTTAAATTAAAAGACATGCAACCATGAATGTTTGCTTGTTTGCTTACAAAAATTTTGACATTCTTCATATCTCTTTTAACACATTACTTTCTTTACATTTTGTTACATATATGAGTGGCTTGCGACAAAATACTACTTCTAAAAAGAGAAATTAATCACATAAAAATGAAATAATGTTGTCATTGTTACGTATCTGCTAATTTTCTATTTTTCCCATGTACAAGAGACACACCAACCTTCTTGGTATATTAAATTTGATGATCATCTCATTTCTAACTATTTTCATCACTCCAACAACCTTGAAATTGACTGTGTCATAAATTTTGACAAGATGACAATTTCTATGAAGTACAGTATTAATCGTCGGATTGTTTCTTAAGAAAAAGTTAGGTTTCATTGATAAAACCTATGAAAATTTCGAGGATACGGATCTTAATCTTGAAATTTTTTTGACAATGAATAATATTGCAATGATATTTATTGGATATCATATTTTTTATCCAAGGAACATTGACAAACATTATAAATTCATAAACTATCATGCCACTAGGTTAATCTCCGGTAATGATTCCAATTGAGCAACGACCCCAAATCATTCAACTACCTCATAAATTGTAACCTAAAAGAATAATCAACAATTGGCTAGCCAATATTTCACCAAATTGAATATCCTTTGGGATGAGCTAATCAGCCCTATTTGCATTTAAGAGAAATGTACTTGNACAACCATGAATGTTTGCTTACAAAAATTTTGACATTCTTCATTTCTCTTTAAACTCATTACTTTCTTTACATCTTGTTACATATATGAGTGGCTTGCGGCAAAATACTACTTCTAAAAAGAGAAATTAATCACATAAAAATCAAATAATGTTGTCATTGTTACGTATCTACTAATTTTCCGTTTTTCCCATGTACAAGCGACATACCAACCTTCTTGGTATATTAAATTTGATGATCATCTCATTTCAAACTATTTTCATCACTCCAACAACCCTGAAATTGCCAGTGTCATAAATTTTGACAGGAGATTACAATTTCTATGAAGTAGAGTATTAATCGTCGGATTGTTTCTTAAGAAAAAGTTAGGTTTCATTGATAAAATCTATGAAAATTTCAAAGATACGGATCTTAATCTTGAAAATTTTTTGACAATGAATAATATTGCAATGATATTTATTGGATATCATATTTTTCATCCAAGGAACATTGACAAACATTATAAATTCATAAACTATCATGCCACTAGGTTAATCTCCGGTAATGATTCCAATTGAGCAACGACCCCAAATCATTCAACTACCTCATAAATTGTAACCTAAAAGAATAATCAACAATTGGTTAGCCTATATTTCACCAAATTGAATATCCTTTGGGATGAGCTAATCAGCCCTATTTGCATTTAAGAGAAATGTACTTGTCAAGGTGTCAATTTGCTCCTCTCCCAATATTAAATGAAATACATTATGTCATTCTTGATGGACCTTAATGATTCTTTCANCCTTAACAAACTCAAACATCACAAAAAAGCCTCAAGACTTACTAAATGTGGCAAGAACTTTGGACCATTTTTTTAAATCAAATTTTAATAAAAATTTAGAGATATTGTATTTTAATCACCACTTATTCAATTAACTGGATGATATACTTGATTCTTGATATTTTAATCACCACTTATTTTTACTAATGTTACATTTTAAAGGAAGATATTTTCCATGTATTTGATTTCAGGTACATGGAAAGGACATTGACAGAAAATGAGAGAAAAATAGAGCAAAATTGAAGATTTTTGTGCAGCGCTATAGCGCCACCTCTTGACGTCACAACACCACATACGAGCGAGATGGGCACCATAGCGCTCCAGACTGTCGCTATATTGTCAGTAACTACTTTTCTAGAAGATCCACTGAATTTGACCAAATTTTTTAGGGGTGTTTGAAGCAACCTTTGGTTATTTTCTGTTTTCTATTCAATGATAAGGATTTGACCAAATTTAGAGACCTTTCGGAGTCTCAAAACTTCAATTGGGCTGCAATAGTGAATTAGGTTTTTCATATTTTGTGTTTAAGCGTGAGTGTGTTTTAGTGTGAAAAAAATTGGAGATTACTTGAAGGAATATCCAGAAGTTTACTTGGGGAGAAGACATAAGGTTCTTTGTATTTATGTTTAAGTTTTTGTTGTAAGACTTGGATTTCAATGCAAATCTTTTATTTTGTTTAATCTCCATGAGTTTTGAGTAGTTCCCTTTCTTTTGTCCTTGCATGTGGGACTTAATCTTGTGGGAAGAGAATGATTTAAAGATTTCTTTTTACTCTTAAAAATTGTGATGATATTTTCACCGAACATTCATTTACTTTACAAATTGGCCACTTATGAGGCTAAAATCCGTTGAGAAACTTAACGATTTGGGAGTGCTATGATTTCACCCAAAAAGTGGATACCACACTTCATTCTAGGCAGAGCCATTACGATCACCTAAACGGGAGTGCAAATAAATAAAGAGATAAATTTTGATTGGTGTAGAATTGGTTAGTTCTAGAGTGACATGTTAGATTCTTATCAATTTGGCTTAAGATTTAGTATCCTGACGCTGAGATTCGACCATCATGGTGGCATAGGCTTAGGGGCTTCTAGAGGTAAGAGGCTAGATACTTCTGATGCACAGTNACATGAGACCTTCTCTATGACCATTTTGACTTTAGGCCATCAAATTAAAAGTTGATCGGCAAGAGTGATCATTGTTTATATATATATATATATATATATATACATACATTCTTAATACAAAGGATTTTTATAACGTTTTATACATCAAAAATATTTCTGTAAAAATTTGCTATAANTCATGAGACCTCTCTGACCATTTTGACTTTAGGCCATCAAAGTAAAAGTTGATCGGCAAGAGTGATCATTGTTTATATATATATATATATATACATTCTTAATACAAAGGATTTTTATAACGTTTTATACATCAAAAATATTTCTGTAAAAATTTGCTATAATAAAATTTGACATCTTCATAACAAAAGTTTACGTTCTCTTAAAAATCAATTATATTTAGATGTGCTCTATAAAATAAATTTGATCATTCTCGTATATACCCTCTGAACATAGTCACTTGCTTAAATACCATTTATATTGAATCTAGTATGATATATGTGATTCTTATTACATCCCTGTATAATCTGGTCATCACTACTTGACATTTGTNGAGTTTACGTTCTCTTAAAAATCAATTATATTTAGATGTGCTCAAATAAAATAAATTTGATCATTCTTGTATATACCCTCTGAACATAGTCACTTGCTTAAATACCATTTATGTTGAATCTAGTATGATATATGTGATTCTTATTACATCCCTGTATAATCTGGTCATCACTACTTGACATTTGTCGATGACTATACCAGTCTCACGTGAGTTTTTATATTAAAATATAAATATTATGCATCATTTATCATCCAAAATTTCATAACAATTTAATAGTATAATCAAAAGATTTTAATTATAAGATGCAAGAAAATTAAATTTCATAAATTTATTCATCAAGCTCTTCATTATTGTCAACACTCGTGTTGATTGACCTTAACAAACTCAAACATCACAAAAAAGCCTCAAGACTTACTAAATGTGGCAAGAACTTTGGACCATTTTTTTAAATCAAATTTTAATAAAAATTTAGAGATATTGTATTTTAATCACCACTTATTCAATTAACTGGATGATANTTTCATTATTGTCAACACTCGTGTTGATTGACCTTAACAAACTCGAACATCACACAAAAGCCTCAAGACTTACAAAATGTGGCAAGAACTTTGGACCGTTTTCTTAAATCAAATTTTAATAAAAATTTAGAGATATTGTATTTTAATCACCACTTATTCAATTAACTGGATGATATACTTGATTCTTGATATTTTAATCACCACTTATTTTTACTGATGTTACATTGTAAAGGAAGATATTTTCCATGTATTTGATTTCAGGTACATGGAAATGACATTGACAGAAAATGAGGAAAAAATAGAGCAAAATTGAAGATTTTTGTGCAGCGCTATAGCGCCACCCCTTGACGTCACAACACCACATACGAGCGAGATGGGCACTATAGCGCTCCAGACTGCCGCTATATTGTCAGTAACTACTTTTCTAGAAGATCCATTGAATTTGACCAAATTTTTTAGGGGAGCAACCTTTGGTTATTTTCTATTTTCTATTCAATGATAAGGATTTGACGTAATTTAGAGACCTTTCGGAGTCTCAAAACTTCAATTGGGCTGCAATAGTGAATTAGGTTTTTCATATTTTGTCTTTAAGCGTGAGTGTGTTTTAGTGTGAAAAAAAATGGAGATTACTTGAAGGAATATCCAGAAGTTTACTTGGGGAGAAAACATAAGGTTCTTTGTATTTATGTTTAAGTTTTTGTTCTAAGACTTGGATTTCAATGCAAATCTTTTATTTTGTTTAATCTCCATGAGTTTTGAGTAGTTCCCTTTCTTTTGTCCTTGCATATGGGACTTAATCTTGTGGGACGAGAATGATTTAAAGATTTCTTTTTACTCTTAAAAATTGTGATGATATTTTCACCGAACCTTCATTTACTTTACAAATTGGCCACTTATGAGACTAAAATCCGTTGAGAAACATAACGACTTGGGAGTGCTATGATTTCACCCAAAAAGTGGATACCACACTTCATTCTAGGCAGAGTCATTACGATCACCTAAAGGGGAGTGCAAATAAATAAAGAGATAAGTTTTGATTTGTGTAGAATTGGTTAGTTCTAGAGTGACATGCTAGATTCTTATCAATTTGGCTTAAGATTTAGTATCCTGACGCTGGGATTCGACCATCATAGTGGCATAGGCTTAGGGGCTTCTAGAGGTAAGAGGCTATATACTTCCGATGCACAGTCAAGATGTTAAGAAATCGACCTTTAGTTAGCCAATGTTCTTTGCTAGCACCAGGATAGGGTAAAGAACAAGGTATGATTCTATTTGTCACAATACATCAATTTTATCTTAAATCATTTGAATCCTACATAAATTAAAATCTATTTGCAATGGGAAAGGTTTTACATAATATCCAAACTCGTTATATTTTGTTAAGTTGTTACATTTAGTTGTTACTTTCTTTTTAACTCTTTAGTAGTAATTTTTTGTAACCATATCATTTTAGACCTCTTATCTGTTTAATTTGCAATTTAAATAGAATTTCTGAAAGTTGGTTTTAAGAGTTATCGCATTCCTCGTGGGATCGATACTAGGGTATTTAAGGAAAATCCTATATTACTTGAAACAATATGTATACTTGCATAGTACCTCTAGTGTGAAAATCTATTATAAGTCATTACATTTATTCACACTAACCGCTATATATAATTTAAGACATATTTTTTGGCAAAATGAAGGAGATTAAAAATACAAGTAATTATGGGTCGGGTCACTTAGTTGGCAAAGTATATCCTCAACAAGAAAGATATGACTTCTTAAAAGCCTATCCCCTTGTGACAAATGTGGTCACTGTTAGTTTGAAGAAGTTTTTATGGATTTCCCAATGGTAAAACTAGTAAAGATGAGGCATCAAAAAATGTAAAGCAATTTATTTGCAAATTACACAAATAGATTTGTGACCTCAACTCACTAGTGACTTTCAAAACATTCACAATTATTTCTCACTTTGGCAATCAACAATTTAAATTTGATTACTCACTATCTATAAATGGAGTTAGACAACCATTTTTTGCTATTTTTTTATAATTATAACATCGTTATTATTTATCTATGAATGTATCCTATTCACTCCCAAAAAAGTTTTTTACACACTTAATTCAAATTTATAGAACAAGGAGACTTAATTGTTTTTTTTGGCATAAATATTGCACATTCATGAGCTATTATCATTCTGTTAGAGTAACATTATACATTTTAGTTATAAGAAGACACATTATTACATGCTTTCAAACTTGCCATACTGTTAATGGCTCTTAGGCATCAACTCGAGGCCTCAAATAGAAATCTTCTACTTAATAACACTTAGTAATGATGCTTTGTGTTATGCTATATATATCTTACAAATGAAGATAATATGCAACACAAAAAAGAGTATTCCACTTCACAATAGCCAACCATCTTCTTCAGTATCACTAATCAATAATTAAATAAAGTTTTTTTTTTTTTCTGTAGCTCTTTATCACCACAATTAGAATTTTTTGGGCTGCAAATTAGGGAACATGTCCCAATAAAAAAAATAATTACTAGCTATTGTGCATTACTAATAGACTATTGATTTCTTGGAAAATTAAGTAGCAAATAATTATTTTTACATTTTTCAATGAAGTTATGTACTTGGACTTAGTTGCCATNTTTTTTTTTTCTGTAGCTCTTTATCGTCACAATTAGAATTTTTTGGGCTGCAAATTAGGGAACATATCCCAATAAAAAAAATAATTACTAGCTATTGTGCATTACTAATAGACTATTGATTTATTGGAAAATTAAGTAGCAAATAATTATTTTTACATTTTTCAATGAAGTTATGTACTTGGACTTAGTTGCCATCATTAAGGAACTAACTTATAAACTTCATTTTAAAATGATGTTAGCATTAGTTCACCATTTTGAGCCCATATTCCACTAAAGAAATAAAAAACCCAAAACTTTTTACCACTTCATCAATAATAAATTTACCAATGACTTACTCAAGTTCATGCCCATTTGGCCTCAGGGTTATTTCACAAATATGTTTACTAAGTTTTTTCTGATCGGTTCTTTATCAATGCTTCTATCCAAGATGGCTATAAAAATAGTTACAATCTATGTTAATGGTGAGTATTAGTTCCAATTGACTACTTTGTATATTTGATTTAATTAAATATTTTGTACTACTTTATCAAGTCAAAGAAAAGGAGAAGGTAATTCAAACTTACATTTCATTTTTTTCTAAACATTTTCCCTTCATGTAATTACACTTTTATTGTGACCTTATAGTAAGGTTTTCGTGTTGTAGTGAGTTAAGAAAATTCAATGACAAAATTTTGCATTCCTCTTTCTCCATCTGCCTTTTTTCTATAACTTTAGTGATTGTCAATGACCCATTGCCAACATTATCACTAAGTATCGACATCAACAAGAGTTTGGGTGGTTCATTTAGTTTGATATTATATAATAATAATTTACTCATTGGAAGACGANTTAAATTTACCAATGACTTACTCAAGTTCATGCCCTTTTGGCCTCAGGGTTAGTTCACAAATATGTTTACTAAGTTTTTTCTGATCGGTTCTTTATCCATGCTTCTATCCAAGATGGCTATAAAATAGTTACAATCTATGTTAATGGTGAGTATTAGTTCCAATTGACTACTTTGTATATTCGATTTAATTAAATATTTTGTACTACTTTATCAAGTCAAAGAAAAGGAGAAGGTAAATCAAACTTACATTTCATTTTTTTCTAAACATTTTCCCTTCACGTAATTACACTTTTATTGTGACCTTATAATAAGGTTTTCGTGTTGTAGTGAGTTAAGAAAATTTAATGACAAAATTTTGCATTCCTCTTTCTCCATCTGCCTTTTTTTTATAACTTTAGTGATTTTCAATGACCCATTGCCAACATTATCACTAAGTATTGACATCAACAAGAGTTTGGGTGGTTCATTTAGTTTGATATTATATAATAATAATTTACTCATTGGAAGACGATATAATGAGTATAGAAATATTTCAAGTGAGAATTAAAGCAATTTTTATAAAAAATTATAAAGATCATCAACTTAATTCATTTTATGAATAAATTAAAATTTAAAAGGATTCTTGAAAAATCCTATGAATAACACAAACCTACAAGACCTATATTGTAATAACACCAATGTCACAACCACATGGGCATCATATTAAGACCCACACTATCATGAGACCTATGTTGCAATCAATTTATGGCATATTCAAACTTATGCCATAGCCTTCAATTATGCATAAAATGTTAGTCAACATCTTTTATTTTAATTAATTACATTGTGTTGTTAATTTGTATTGCAATGGTGTACACAAAATCACGTAAGTACACATGTCGATCAAGTAGTATACATTTTTGAGTTTAAGTATTGATCTCATAAAGAACTTATTATTATTCAAAATGGTTTAAATACAAGTCTAGTAATCCAAATTTTNTGTAATTATACATGTCGATCAAGTAGTATACATTTTTTAGTCTAAGTATTGATCTCATAAAGAACTTATTATTATTCAAAATGGTTTAAATACAAGTCTAGTAATCCAAATTTTTGTTAATTTTTTTTTAGAATTCATGATTTTAAAGGTTTTTAAATACTATTTTTAAAGTAAAAAGGCTAAAGTGAATAATTTTTCTTGTTGGTTTGAAAATCTCCCTGAAATTGGTTCCAATAAAACTTAAGCTCCTACAAGTAATTCTTCTACTATGGTTAACTAATGGGGCCTAATACTTTTTATCTCTTTGAAGATATAACATGCATAAGAGTTCTATATTATGGTTAAACTTTCTTAACAATACAAGAACTCTGAGGTATCCACATTCCTCAAAATAATTCCACATATCTAATTACAATATTTGTATTCTACTAAACACTTTTANTTTTTTCTTGTTGGTTTGAAAATCTCCCTGAAATTGGTTTCAATAAAACTTAAGCTCCTAGAAGTAATTCTTCTACTATGGTTAACAAATGGGGCCTAATACTTTTTTATCTCTTTGAAGATATAAGATGCATAAGAGTTCTATATTATGGTTAAAATTTCTTAACAATACAAGAACTCCGAGGTATCCACATTCCTCAAAATAATTCCACATATCTAATTAAAATATTTGTATTCTACTAAACACTTTTATTTTAACATAGTTGCACTTCTAGTCTTCTTATGATAGTCCTAATTTAATTATTTCTAACACTCTATTTGCCAAAAGGAATATAGATTAAGCATTAAAAGTTAAAACGCCAACATAGGCGTTTAAAGTTCAAGAATTTGACATGGATTCTACTAGATTTTAAGAAATTAATCTAAGGAAGAGAAAATTTT
This sequence comes from Phalaenopsis hybrid cultivar, assembly GCA_002079205.1. Taxonomy (NCBI): domain Eukaryota; kingdom Viridiplantae; phylum Streptophyta; class Magnoliopsida; order Asparagales; family Orchidaceae; genus Phalaenopsis; species Phalaenopsis hybrid cultivar. The sequence goes on from JXCR01144408.1 coordinate 83,036, forward strand.
AAAGGNACTAATTTAATTATTTCTAACACTCTATTTGGCAAAAGGAATATAGATTAAGCATTAAAAGTTAAAACGTCAACATATGCGTTCAAAGTTCAAGAATTTGACATGGATTCTACTAGATTTTAAGAAATTAATCTAAGGAAGAGAAAATTTTAAAGGCTAATCATGGTTAGAAACATAAACATGAATTACTTTAATCCTTAAAATAAATTATATAAAATAAAAAGAATACAAAAATCAAATTGATGAAATCTTGCTCCCATGAATAGATCTCCCACCTAAATCTCCTCCTTTGCTTGATACACTCACACCTACTTACTCAAACCATAAGGAGAATGTAAACTTATTCACTAGATACTGAGAATACACTCCTTAAACTCCCTTCACATCTATAATTTAATTTAATAAATATATATAAACCTAATTACTTTTATCAACCAAATAATATTAATTTAGATATTCTAATTAAAAAAGTATTTTANAAACCCTATATTTATATTAAATTTGACCAAACCATCTGAGAACCACCCAAACAGATTTAATTCACCAAAGGGCCTTGAGGTGTCATTGGGGTAGCACTATGGTGCTAGTACTTAGCACATCAACATTAACACCAAGTGCCACATTTCATGAGGTATGATCTCATAGGTATGGAGTCAATCATTGCTCTTTAGGGAATTGTGAAAATAAGGTAAGGGTTCTAGAATGCGGATGGCTAACATCATAGTGTCATGCAGTCAAGTTTTTGACATCAAAATGAACCGCATCAAATGCTCAGGTGTCGAGCTATGTGTAATGAGGTTCTATCTGGTACCACGGTGTTGTGTCTTTGGTACTAGGATGCTAGTCTTTAGATTTGGTAATATCTTTTGTGTGCTAAGTTTGTTTCCTATATATTGTACATATAAACAAAATATACCCAAGGAAGGCATACAATTGGTTAAAATAATATATGCAAAACACAATATCACAACATCACATTTCAAACATATAAAATTTCAGCAAAATTACACATTACTTCTTCTCAACTATTTCAATATAAAAATTTAAATCATTAAGGTTTTCATGGAATCTCTTTTCTCATTAAAACTGCACATATATTGTAAAATATATGAATTATTATTAACTAATAATATCCTAAAATTACTTATATTAATATTCTCAATATAACTATTTCTAAATCACCCAGAGTATTTTTGAATAAAATAATTTTAATTTAATAACTATATATAAACCTAATTACTTTTATCAACCAAATAATATTAATTTAGATATTCTAATTAAAAAAATATTTTAAATTTTAATCAACAAAGCTTTTGATTCTTTTAATTTAGAAAAGAATATTGAAATCAATTTTTAATTTTTAGGGTTTAACCACAAGCTTCTCCTCACATGCATATTGATTTTCATTATTTAAACTTTAAGCCCTTTAATTTTTTTGTTTTTATTTCTGCTTGAGGATTACTGAATCTAGTTAAACCTATTTAATAATTTTAATGATAACAATTTATTTGAAAAATCAATTACTTCTTAGTTGTTATTCAAATTATCGTAATTTAAAAGATGCTAATCTTTAATTATGTTCTTTAGATTAATAAAAATTAAATTTTTATATACTTAGTTAATTAAATTTATTTTTAGTCAATTAAATTTAAGTTTTTGACAATTTTTTNTTTTAAATTTTAATCAACAAAGCTTTTGATTCTTTTAATTTAGAAAAGAAGATTGAAATCAATTTTTAATTTCTAGGGTTTAACCACAAGCTTCTCCTCACATGCATATTGATTTTCATTATTTAAACTTTGAGCCTTTTAATTATTTTGTTTTTATTTCTGTTTGAGGATTACTGAATCTAGTTAAACCTATTTAATAATTTTAATGATAACAATTTATTTGAAAAATCAATTACTTCTTAGTTGTTATTCAAATTATCATAATTTAAAAGATGCTAATCTTTAATTATGTTCTTTAGATTAATAAAGATTAAATTTTTATATACTTAGTTAATTAAATTTATTTTTAGTCAATTAAATTTAAGTTTTTGATAATTTTTTTATTAAATTAATTACTAATCCTAGTAAGAGGGTAGTTATTATTAACTTAATATTCAATTTAATGGTTAATAAATATTTGTGTCACTTTTAATCATTTTATTTATATATTTTCTTCAATTACAACGAATCTAAATTAAGGCTACTAATGCCGAGAATCTACTATAAAAACCAGTTGGTCAATCATGAAAAAATATATGTCGATCAAGTAATATACTACTAAAAGTATGTGTTTTGATCCAACAAGAAAAGACATCAATATATTTCTAATGGGGGAATTTATAGTGTACTAAAGTGATGAATCTAGTTTAAAGCAATCTAAATGTTTAGTATAAAATTTATCAGTCCAAAAAGGAGAAAAAATTAAAAAAATAGTAAAAAGAAATGATAGTAGTTAAAGATAGGAAGCAACTTTGAGTCCTTTAGAGGTGATGAGGCATATGCTCTTGTGACACTATAGCATTCTCTCTATCTTTTTCTCATGTGTTGCCCTATGTGATAGTTGACAATGAGGGAAAAATCCTTTTTTAGCTAATGTTTGGGTTTTAAAAAGATTTAGAAACCAAATTACAGCTAAGAGTAACTTAACCATCCAACATTTTCCAGGATTCCCTTGATCCCTTATAAAGGTTACAATTTCCTAATGACAATGTGTCTATCCCATTAAACTATTATGTGTTAACCTAATAATTCTCCTAGTCAATGATTATATCTCCTAAATCACAAAAGGTTTTAACTTTCTAATTGTTCAATCATGAGAAAATGATGATCAAAAGTTTAACAAATTAACCTATGAAAATTAAAGGCTTGAAAAACACTTAAGGGGAAAAGCTAATGGTACAAATAATGAGAAAAACCCTATCCTTACATCATAAGAGAATGAAAAATGATAAGCTATGAGAGATGATGTAGAAAAATAAGGAAACTTTCATGGAAAATATAAAGGATACAGATGCAAGAATGTACAAAAACTTATAACCAAGCCAAATATTCTTTGTAGTACACCAAAACCTTGTCTTACATTCAAAGGCTTCCTATGATCTCCCTCACACAACATCCCTCAATACCTCTCTCATACAAAAATTCTCAACACTTAATGGAAAAGAGACCTAGAAAATTTCTCCCCTTAAGGAGAAAATTAAGAAATCTCAAGGGTTTATGGTAGATATCCTAACTCTTACTGGAGGAAGCCTCTAAACTGCAGCCAAAATCCCCTATAGCATCCTTATGCATATTCTTATATAGATTTTGCTCAAATCATGAAAAAATATTACTAAAAGAGCACTTCAACTGTCAATTTTGTAGCTACACCGAGCTTTGTATAACTACATTTAGGCTGGTGTAGCTATGTCTAGTCATGGTTAAACTATGTCAGAAACACAAGCATAGAATAATTATACAACTTAGTCATGTTATTGTCCCAGTAGAATAATTTTTTCCACTTCATATTTTGTTCTAGTACAATAATAAATTCGTCACTGTAACAAGTAAAATACCATTAAAACACTTNACCCTTAAGGAGAAAATGAAGAAATCTCAAGGGTTTATGGTAGATATCCTAACTCCTACTGGAGGAAGCCTCTAAACTGCAGCCAAAATCCCCTATAGCATCCTTATGCATATTCTTATATAGATTTTGCTCAAATCATGAAAAAATATTACTAAAAGAGCACTTCAACTGTCAATTTTGTAGCTACACCAAGCTTCGTATAACTACATTTAGGCTGGTGTAGCTATGTCTAGTCATGGTTAAACTATGTTAGAAACACAAGCATAGAATAATTACACAACTTAGTCATGTTATTGTCCCAGTAGAATAATTTTGTCCACTTCATATTTTGTTCTAGTACAATAATAAATTCGTCACTGTAACAAGTAAAATACCATTAAAACACTTTTCATAAGCATAAAATCAAGATAACTAGGGGAGAAAATACAGTAATTAAAGCGAGAAAGTGATATAAATTTACATCATAACAACTATCCTTTTATTTTAAAGTTTTAAAGTTAAATATAAATAATCACTTAGGCACAAGTTCACACCCTCTCTTGAACTTATTTTTATTATAGAGTAGATGAAATAAAAATTAAAAGTAAATACATAAAGAAAAGAGGTAAAGTAGGTGTATCAATCAACTTGCTTTGAAAAAAAATAAGAAATCACAAATAAAGTAATAATAGAAAATGAAAGAAATAACATCAGTCAAATAATAACACAAAAAGATGAATTATAAATCAAAACAATGTAAAAAGTCCACACAAAACACTAGTACACATATCATAATAAATGCAAAACATCAAGGTCATAATACTCTTCATCCTCATCACCTTCATTATAATCATCTTCCTCATCGATCTACTTGGCCAAAGTGGTGTAGCATGAAAAATTTAGGGTATCATAAAACTCAATAACACTAGGCCCCATGTTCAGATGATAATGATGAAAGATGATGACTAGAGCTGAGTTGAAACTCACCTAGTACTTGTACTGCATATGATCTTGTTGGTCAATATAATGACAAAACTCTTGCCCTATGTACTACTACCACAACCGCTTGTTCATGACATCCACACTCAAAACATAATCTCTTAGCTAAAACAAAAGTAGTACATATGGTTTGAGAAGTAGAAAGATGGGAAGAGCTTTCACCAGCCTCAAAATTTGAATCCTTATAAGATAAAATGGACTGCTTGGTGATCCCGATTCTAATTGCGAGGTATGCAATTATATGATTAATTTTCTTAATAATGATTCTTAATTTTCAACAAAGCCAAAAACTTGATCCCAAGAAAAAGCTAGGTAAATTCTCAACTTTGAAGTAAACAATAATACAGNCTTTGGCTAAGTGTTCCAACAACACTAACTTGCCTCTTTACTTCATCCACATAATTCTTAAATTGAATCAGAAATGATAATTACCCTAATCTTAGGGATAATTGAGACATCAATGTTCACTGAGTAATAAGGGTATTTATAGGATGACTTATTAAGCAACATAATAAGTTTGAAAGAACTCGGGATTTTCCACCAGGCAGCAAGAGAGTAGCACAGACCTGTTTCTTTCCCTAGATTTGTTGGATGTCTTGAAGATCTACTAAGCTTAATATGTTTCGCTTGACAAAATCATCCTTAATTAAAAGAACCCACAAAAATAGGACATAGGGTTAGGAAAGCCACCAGAACTTTACTTTTCCTGCTCTCCATAAACTGCCTTAACATGCATTCTTAAGTTTCAGGTGGTGGAACGAGAAGACTCGCCAGGTACGCTTTTATAGTTTGCAATGTTGTCTTTCTTGTACTTTTATGTTATACTTTTGTGCTTATACAAATTTTCATGGAAAACTAAAAGTATAAGGATAGCCATAAAAACAAAACAAAAATTAAATTTAACCAAGATAAAATTTACCCACACAACATTCAAAATGCAAAACAACTCAAAATTTAATCTCAAACATCACACAAAACTACAACTTCAACTAAATTAAGACATCTCTATCGGATGATCGGGAATCCCTTAGAGGAGGTAACCTACAGTTGCTAACAAGGCTTCCCACGGTTTAAATTAAATTATGGAACTCAACGGTAACCTACGGTTGCTAACGAGGCTTCCCACGGACCAAATGAAATTATGGAACTCATTGAGTTGAGCTTAGTAAGTTCATTTAGACTAAGTGAATCTAATAGAAAATAATGGTGCTGGAACGAGGGAACCGTAGGATCTTAACCGGTGTCGCTCTAATCAACTTTAATACGCCCCCATAAAATTTAAAGAACTTCAACCATACACTTGATTTGATATCACAACTTGACATACAAGAAAACTCAAACTCGTCGCGGCAAGGAGCTTGGAGCTAGTACGGTGGGCAACACAGCCATCTTCAACAGCAAAACCTGTCTTCCCCAACTAAACCAATCTTCCTTCCTTAGACTTAAACAACAAAGCCATAGGACTTTGAGGTTGCTTGCTTATGCAACGTAAATCCTCACATCATCTTTAGGCCTTTGCATAGCCCTGCTATACAATATAAGCCCTAACTCGTCTTAGGATTCCAAGGTTGTCGTTTGTCACGACCTAAATCCTCATATCTTCCAAGCTATTTGTGTGATTATTTCACACGAATGTAAGCCCTAACTAATAAAATTGGCAGGATGAAA